>CM069143.1:48827219-49169719 GCA_035221665.1 Okamejei kenojei | reverse complement strand
TCTTCTTCTTCTTCTTCTTTCTTCTTCTTTCTTCTTCGTCTTCTTCTTTCTTCTTCTCCCTCTCTCTTCTCTCTTCTTCTTATTCTTCTTCTTTCTTTCTGCTTTCTTCTTATTCTTCTCTCTCTTCCTTCTGTCTTCTTCTCTTCTTCTTCTTCTTCTTCTTCTTCTCTTCTTCTTCTTCTCTTCTTCTTCTTCTTCTTCTTCTCTCATCTTCTTCTTCTCTTCTTCTTTCTTCTTCTTCTTCTTCATTTCGTTCTTCTTTCTTCTTCTTCTTCTTCTTCTTCTTCTTCTCTTCTTCTTCTTCTTTCTTCTTCTTCTCTCTTCTTTTCTTCTTCTTCTTCTTCTGCTGTTCTTCTTCTTCTTCTTCTTCTTCTTCTTCTCCTTCTTCTTCTTCATAGACTTCTGCGTCTTCTTCTTCTTTTCTTCTTCTTCCTCTTCTTTCTTCTTTCTTCTTTCTCTTACTTCTTCCGCTTCTTTTGCTTCTTACTTCTTCTTCTTCCTTCTTCGTTTCTTCTTCTTCTTCTTCTTCTTCTTCTTTCTTCTTTCTTCTTCTTCCATTTTTTTTCTTTTTTCTTTCCTTTCTTCTTCTTCTTCTGCTTCTTCTTCTCTTCTTTCTTCTTCTTCTTCTTCTTCTCTTCTCATCTTCTTCTTCCTTCTTCTTATTCTTCTTCTTCTTCTTCCTCCTTCCTTCCTTCCTGCTTCTTCTTCCTTTCTATCTCTTCTTCTTCTTCTTCTTCTACTCTTCTCTCTTCTTCTTCTTCTTCTTCATCTTCTTCCTTACTTCTTCTTTTCCTCTTCTTTACTACTTCTTCTTTCTCTCTTCTTCTTCCTCTTTCTTCTCTTTTCTTCCTTCTTTTCTCCTCTTCTTCCTCCTCTTCTTATCTTCTTCCTCTTCTTCATTCTTCCTTCTTCCTCATCTTCCTCTAATCCCTTCTTCTTCCCTTCATCCCCTTCTCTTCATCTACTTCTTCTTCTTCTTCATCATCTTCTTCATCATCAACTACATCATCTTCATCAACATTCTTCTTCTTCCTCTTCTTCATCAACTTCACCTTCTTCTTCTACTTCGTCTTCTCCTTCATCTCACTCCCATCTTCCTTCTCTTCTCTTCTTCTTTATTAATCTTTCTATCGCCTACGATTTCCTCTCTTCTCATCTTTCCTTACTTCCTTCTTACCCCTCCTCCGTACTAAGGAAGAATTGAATAAGAAGACTCCTCTCTAAATCCCCCTCCCCCTCCCCCCTCCTCCCCCCCCCCATACGTTTTGCGAAAAGAGAAAGGAAACAAAGTGCAGAATATTGTATTAAAGCTACATGGAAAGTGCAGGTAAAAAAGAGCAAGGTCCAAAATTAGGGAGATTGAGAGATTGGCAATACATCCTTAGATTATGAGAGGTCCATTCAAGAGTCTAATAAAAGTGGGAAAGAATCTGTTGGTGCATATATTCAAGCTTTTGTAGCTTTGGCCTGATGGGAGAGGGGAGATGAGGGAATGGTCAAGGTTTGAGTGGTCCTTGCTTAGGTTGGCTGCTTTCCTGAAGCACCATGATATAAAGATAGGGTCAATGAGTGGGGAAAGCTGGTTTGCGTGATGGACTGGGCTGCATCCATAATTCTGCAATTTCTTGCAGTTACAAAACCAACTGTCATATGACAATATGTAGAAATTGGTCTATCTGTGGAAATTGTTAAGAGTCATCGGAAACATATTGAAATTATTTAGACTTCTGAGTCAGTGAGGCGTTGTTGTGTTTTCTTCACTCTGGTGGCAATGTGGTTGAACCAGGACGAATTGTTGCCGATATTTACACCGAGGACCTCCTCCACCTTCTCAACCACCTCCACTTCAAAACCATTGTTGCAGACTGGTGTGTACTTCATCCCATTTGCTGAAGTCAACAACTTGCTCCTTCGTTTTACCCTTCATCAACATCAAACCATCCAGAAAAGTTCGAGGTAGGTTACTGAGGATGCAATCGGACCAGGTGGAAACTATCAAAGTATTTTCTCTCTCTTGCATGCTTTCAACTGAATGTTTGATAACGTCTGCAAATTCCCTTTTTCCACTTGTGTCCAATCCAAAATAACGGACAATGCTCAGGAGAGGTACAAGACATGGTACAAGACAGGCATGCTACTTATCAAGGAACAGTTGAAGGTTAAGGAGAGATCACAGAATCAGTTGAGTCTTTGTAGTTGCATGCACAATACACAGGAGCACATTGGTTTAAGTCTAAAGTGTTGCACACAGCATAAAGCTGCTAAGGCCTGACTCAATATTGTGTCTGAATCAGTCAGTTACACTGAAATGTTTATTTTTCCCAATACCTGGTCCATTGATCATGCAGCTCAACTAAAGACCATCTAGGACAAAGTAAGCCGCTTGATAAGATGCTGTCAAACTTGTCACTTAAACATGAATTCCGACCACTACAGGTGCACAAGGCTGCAGTGTTTACCGTCTACAAAATGCACTGCTGTTACTCACCCATAGTCGTCAGACTTCACAAGCCTACAATCCCTACATTCAAGGAGGATAAGGGTACTGAGCATATACACTAGCTTATTTTTCAGAATGAAACACTTGTTACTAAGGTGGATGATCTCAGTCGGATTGTTCATAGCTCACAAGATGAGGTGTGCCATACGGTACATTGGCTCGCTGATGTGGTTTGTAACTCCAGTCTATCGATCTGCACCAAGTTTGCAGATATGAGACCGTCTGTGCCGCAGATCACAAGTAGCTTCAGTGAGTTAATCTCACTGAAACCTGGGGTTTGCACACTCCCTATATCCAGATGAAGTGTGCCAGCCAAACCAACCCAAGACCCACATCACCCTAGCCATGCTCTCATTTCGCTCCCAGCATCGGGATGAAGGATTATTATTTATTATGGTGTTTACAGTGTACATACTATGTATACATATCTGTTGTGCTGCTGCATGCAAACATTTCATTGTTCCATTTCAGGACATATGACAATAAAACATTATGGAATCTTGACTCGCGGTTACTGTGGTAAAAGAGTTAATTTTAGGCAAAGAAATATATAACGATTTCTTCAAACCTCATAGACTGTCTAGCATGTTTTTACTGATAAAATAATGATGTGATCAGTTAAAGCATGATTGAGGTCGTCTGTTGGGTATAAGTTATGCTTGCAAATAGAGGAATATTTGCTCTATTATTGGTTCAGGCATAACATGACCAAGGACTGATCGATAAGAAGAAGCCATGATAGTTTACCCAACCAGACAGTAGCACGACCTGTATGTGCACTTGGGGTAAAGCAAAGCTGAGGACTTCCATAGTTAGACTTCACGGAGGACCAGGAGTCGCGAGTCGCCATCAAGTTAATTGACAATTTATTGCATTTATCTGTGCTTTTGAGGGGATAAATGTTAAAGTATAACTGCTATTGTGATTTTACTTCGGAGTCACGTGAGTGACTACGTGAAGAAGCCCCGCCTGGCGCTGGAACGGCATTACGTCGACGCTGACGGCAGAAGGAAGAGCTGCAGAGGCTAGCTCGTCGACAGCGGTAGGTACGGAACCGGCAGGTAAGTGCAGTTGAAAAACTTTTAGGGTCTGGAAAACTCCGTGCCTGGTGTATTGAACCAGGATTTAAAATGAATTTAAAAACAAAAATAAAATGAAAGATTAAAATAGAACAAAATACTCTGTATAAAACAACGGAGTTTAAAAAAGAACGTCCCGGGGGAATACCCAGCGATCGGGGACGGGAGATAAATTACGGAGCCGGTTCCGATACTGGTGACCGTTAAAATTACGTTAGGGAGTTTTAGATGCTCCACAAACTTTTGGCAGGGGGGGGAATTTTAAATAAGTCAGAAAGGCCATAATTTAAAAAGTTAATAAAGGCCTTCAGATGCAAAATAATGGAAATATTCCCTAACCTACCCTAAGGGGGGTTTCACATATAAAAAGAGAGAGAAAAAAAAAAGAAAAAAATATGATGAAATATGGTGGGAATATCTACCTCAGATATTTCTGAAGATAGTCTCCTTGAGGGGAAAAACTCAGGAGAAACAAGGGCAGTGAAAAATAAAATGGAAAAACTGACCCTAAAAATGCACTGATAGTAGTGGTGGTCCATGAAGTACCCACCACAGCACCAAAAAAAAAAAAATTTAAAAAAAAAAAAATAAAAAAAAAAAAATTATATATAATATATATATATATATAATATACCAGGTGTATGCACAACACCTGAATAAGAATTGAGCCATGGAAAATTACCATGGAAAACCAAAATTAGTTGGTCTCTCACACTAAAAGCTGGTTATGGTTAAAACAGCGAACAAATAATGAGTGAGGCCATGAAAAGTAAAACATGGAAACTAAAAACTCACCAAAGCTGTAATGATTGAAACAGCAGAATATGAAAAACTTTATGGTTTTATAAAGATATCAACGGTGAATCCGTTTATGATATCCATGTCTCAAATTATATGAGATAAAGGAAATACAATTTCAAAGTATTTCAAACTGGTGCATGGCATAAACTATTCAAAAAGAAAATAAAATAAAATAAAATAAAACGTTGTGCAAATAACTAATATTTTTAAATAAAATAAAATGCCATCAGTTTGTGGAGCTCAATGGAAAGAAATATATAATATTAATTTACCAATCTGCACTCTAGATTCGCACATCAATACAAAATCAGGTTATGTTAAACTCCTGATTATTATGGAATAAACCTGCCTTATGATAAATCAAAGATATTGATTACAAAAGAACAGACTACTGATCTTTAAACTTTGGGGGGGAAAACTATGATCCAATGAAAGATTTGATAATGGATCAAAACAAAGGCAAAGATCTTTAAACTTTGGGAAAAACTATGATCCAAAGAAAGATTTGATAATGGATCAAAAACCAAGGCAGAAGTGGTATAATCCAACATAGCCTTATCCAAACCCATATAATTGGGAAAAGAAGGCTTGAAGTATGTTGAAGAAGTGCAAACATCTTGTTACAAAATAAATTCATGATTCTCCAATTGTGGGCGATTACAGGTGTATTATGATCATTATTTTAATTATAACTAAGAAAGGATTGGTTCACCTGTATAAGAAAGCCTTAAAATTGAATTTTTAGGTTTTGCACTCAAAAGTAACTCCAATAAAGAAGGGGTATGTACATATATATTATAAAATTACCTCAGTGAAAAGATTTGATGGTATAAACCATACAAAAACATCATTTATATATTACACTTTCACAGTGTAAGAACATTTTATTAAAATGGAAACATCTTGAACATTGAAATACATTTGCTATTAACAAATTGTTAATCAATATTACAGGTGCTTGAAATTAATTAAAATGGGTTCAAGCTGTGCAAGTTAAAACATTGTCCAAAGGATTAAACCAGTTCAAGGCTGTTAAACAGAATACTGGAAGAACAATTATGCTGATAAAAGATCAGCACTTGCACTAATGAGGTCACGATCATGGGTTATTTTGATTAACATTTAAATTGGAAGGTTATAAGAGTCAGCTGCAAATAGTGCTGCAATTACAAACCTGTTGGATGGTAAGGACCTGACCCCATTACATAAAGCGTATGCTTAGGCATTAATAAAATATTCATAAATTACTATTCTGAATTTAGGAGTAATTCAGCACCATAAGAGGGGAAAATTGTTCCATGATACAAATATGTCCTCATTGTTGTTTGACATACTTTGTCCTCCATTAGGTTAGGTAAAGAGTTAAATTAAAGCTCCAAAAGAAGGAATACAGAAGTTTATAAGAATATTAATGCCTTTGTGAGAGGGCTTATGCAAATATCAAATTGATACGTTATCATTATTAAAGTAATGTAAAAAAGGTTCACAAGCTGCTTCAATTATGAGCTTAATAGCTGTTGCAAACTGAAGCAAGTGTTACAGATAATGTACAGCTTCTGTGAATGTTTGGGTAAAGATAAGAATATTATCTATTTTTATAAGAATAATTGATACGTCTCTTGTTGGTACTGCGGACAATAATACCAGGTGAACATAAATGGATTGTCCTAAAATTTTTTCCAAACATTTGTATTAATTATTGAAGTATAAGGAGTTATGGATTAAATATCGATTGTTTTATTAATGGAAGATGTCCATGTCTATCAAGGTGAACAATACCACGGCTGTGCATATGTTAAACACACAAGATAAGTCAAATAATAATCATGGGATTATCTGAGTAAACAGATGTGGCATATTCCTAAAAAGTTTTAGTCCAGCTGTTTATCTCTAAGGAAGAGACAATGTATCGGAGATAACAAATTTAGGAGGAAAAACACATTGTCATTAATAGGGATTTACTTACGATTAATCTCTGGTTGCATACAGATTAAATCACCGATCTTTCAAATGTTCTTGTGGGTAAACCAAGTACAGGAAAGGTGGATGCTTTTCTCTCAATTACATGAGGAAAATATGTTCTTTTGTGTTCCTCATTTTGTTGATAGGGCAGTGTCTGATGAAAATGTAGCAGGACACTGCCAGAGGCATTTTGGTGGCCCAATACGGATCCTTCATGGTTTCATAAATATTGAGTGATGTTGAACCACTTGTGATGATTCATAGTTGCAGTAATTTATTGAAGTCTGAGGAAGGGTCTCGACCCGAGGCGTTGCCTGTCTCCTTTCGCTCCTTGGATGCTGCTGCACCCGCTGGGTTCTCCAGTTTTATGTAACCCTGCAGTTTTGTGATGTAAATTAAGATGTCATCTGCGTATAGAGATATTTTATTTGTTGTAGTTTTGGTATTATATCCATATATTTCTGGTTCTAATCTAATCATTTCAGCTAATGGTTCTATTACCAGAGCAAATAGTAATGGTGGTAACGGGCATCCTTGTCTACAACCCCTAAAGAGATTAAATTTTTCTGATAACATTTGATTTGTTAATATTCTTGCATTTGGATTCGAGTATATGATTTTTACCCATTTGGAAAATCTATCCCCCAGTTGAAATTTCTGCCATACAATATACATAAATATGGCCATACAACCTGGTCAAATGCTTTTTCAGCATCTAAGGATATGACAGCTAGTTCAATATCATTTACTCTTTTTGAGTATATGATATTGAATAGACATCTCAGATTATAAGATGAATAGCGTTTTGGGATAAAACCTGTTTGGTCATGATGTATTAAGTTATTAATCACTAAACATAGCCTCTGAGATAAAATTTTAGTTAGTATTTTTTGATCAGTGTTTAAAAGAGCTATTGCTCTGTCTGACCCAGGGTCTTCCAAATCTTTATCAGCTTTAGGGATAAGTGTAATTGTAGATTCATTTAATGACTCTGGTAACTTTCCTTGTTCATAAGCATATTTATATATTATATGTAAACGTAAAGACTTGGTCGCCTTTTATCAACTTTTTAGAAGCATATGGTGCAACATAACATAACCTTAGAAATTAAATGGTTCAGAACCGGGTGACGAATGGGCAAAAATACGAAATAGGTATATCTCTCCTAATTTCTCTTTTCTCTACTTTTTTTTTTTCTCTCAATCTTTTTAGCTTTTCATCTCTGCTATTTATTTCTTTCGCTATCTGTTTCTACTCGCTTGTCTATCTATTTCGACACTCTTTATTTCTTTTTTCTTTCACCGTTCTTTTATCATTAAAAAAAAATTAAAAAAACAAAACAAAAAAAAACACAAAAAAAACCCCATCCAGATTCACTTTTGACATTCTCCATATCCATCCTGATATACTCTGCTGTTGCAAATCCAAACCCCCTCATATATTGCACATACAAGCATTGTATTGTGGTCAATTCTAAGCTGTGAAGCAGTTGCATTTTAGTCCGACAATGTACCAGATGCAAGCAATGGAAACCACACTTCACTGCTCCAGTTTTCCTCTCTATTACTTGCTGCATGTTTACATGTGCGAACTTATATATCTCATGAAGCAGAGGTGAAAGAAGATGGAAAGGTCAATAGAAGGAAGAACACAGCAAATGTAAACAAGGCAAATGGGTTAAATCAGCAATGTGAGCAAATATGCAAGTGTATCTTAAATGCTGCAGGACCAACGCATCATCTTTATTTCCCTAGTGGTAAGCATTCAAGTGGAGGATTTGCAACTGTGCTTCTCATAAAATCATTACAGTTGTTGCCTTATCTGGTTATGAAATTAGAGACTCACCATCAGGTGATTTTAGTGCAACTTGCTTTCCACCCATGACTCCTATTTCTTTGAGGAATACCAATATCGGGTGAATCAATATGGCCCTATCCGTCTCAATTGCTGCAGATGCATATCTGAGTATTGCACAACTTGCTACACTCTATACAATGTTTGTGCAAAAAATATATTTTGTTCGTAATAGATACAATGAGTACAATTGGGGAAATATCATTACCATCATTCACTACACTAAACAATTCAATACATTTCCTTCCAATATATTAATGTCACTACATCTTATCCTGAAACACTGCATCAATCAAAGTTTTGAAAATATTTTAGACATGGTAAAGGCCTTTGTTTTCCAGTGGCAACAGAACTTTCCAATAGTTCATAGGTTATAGGAGCAGAATTAGTTTATTTGGCTCATAAGTCTACTCCGCCATTCAATCTGCCTTAAAAATATCTGTTGACGACCTCTACACCCTTCTACAATAGACCCTCAGAGCATCCCTCCTCACGTGTATCCAATATCAGACCAGGATGAATGAAATGAAAAGGAAGTCAGTGGTGTGATCTCCTAGATGGCCATGCTGAACACACTGTCCTCAAGCAAGGCAAGTTCATTCTTGATCATATTAAATCCATGAACAATTATCTCCTTTGTGAATTAGAGTGTTCTCATATACACTTTCTCTGACAACATGTTGTCGTTAAGCCTCTGGCTATACGCTCCACAATCTCCTGCTGGACTGTTCGACAATAATGTTTTACTCTTGGTTCCTTTTATCTTGTCTTCAAACCAGTGAGGACAACAGACATTCAGCATTTCAATCATCCCTTTGAAAGACAATATTTTTGAACAAAGACATGTCAGAGAGTGAATTGGAGGCTGCAACTTAATTGCTTGGTTGCTCTTAAGCGAGCAGATAACATGGGTCACAAATTGGTTTAATTACACACTGCCCTGCTTCTGATGATGAGCTGGAGGGGTAGCCTGCCTTTTGATCCTGTGAAAAGGCAAAGCATGAGACGCTGCTCTGCATTACATTTTGGGTGTCTAACATGGGTTTAAATGGAATGGCAGGACTCTTATAAGATGCAGGAAGCCATCTATGTTGATCATGGTACCTCACAGATAAATTTCAAAGCTGAATTAGTAGGTATTTTACATTACAAAATTCTGAGTGATTTAGAAAGCTTAGGCAGCGAGTGGCTTGGTCAGGTAGCAGTAGAGCTACCGTCTTACAGCGTCAGAGACCTGGGTTCGTTCCTGACTTATGGGTGCTGTCTGTATGGAGGTAGTACATTCTCCTTGTGACCGGCGTGGATTTTCTCTAAGATCTTCAGTTTTCTCCCATGCTCCAAGACATATAGGTTTGTAGGTTAATTAGCTTGGTGTAAGTGTAAATTGTACTTGGTGTTTGTAGGATAGTGTAAAGGGCCTGTCACACCAGCATGCGACTCCATGCGGTGAGCGTGATCAAACTAGAAGCAGGGGCCGCGCGGAGGTCGGGTGATCCCTATACAGGGCCGTTCCCAACAGCATGCGCCTGCATGCGAAGAGCACGACCAAACCGGCAGTGGGGGCCGCGCGGAGGTCGGGTGAGTGGCGCAATGCGGCGCGAAGTGAGGCGAACTTGGAGCGAAGTCTGAAAGGTATGTTCACTAGGACAGAGAGGGACACACAGAGAGGGGCACAGAGCCACACACAGAGAGGGTCACGGAGGCACCTACAGAGAGGGTCACGGAGGCACGACATCGAGGCGGTGCGTAATGCGTCGAGGCGACTGCGAGCCGACACGCGCGGAATTTTTGAACATGGTCAGTTTTTCGGAGCCCCGCGCGATGTCGGGACGAACTCCGCACAACTCCACACGGCTCCGGCGATCGAAGTTGGACCGGCCCCGCGACGCTGGAAGGCTCAAGCGACCACGTTAGGTCGCGCTCATCGCATGGAGTTGCATGCTGCTGGGACAGGCCCTTTAGTTTGCGGGGATTGCTGGTTTCGGTGGACTCGGTGGGCTGATGGGCCTGTTTCCGTGCTTTATCTCTAAACTAAACTAAACTGCAGATGTCAGAATCTTGATCAAAACATAAAGTGCTGGAGGAACTCAGTGTGTCAGGCAGCATCTGTGGAGGTAATGAACAGACTTAAAAAGAACAGAAGCTCTGAGGTAAAAAATTAGGATGTCTTCAAACGCTGGTTGTTTTAAAATTGCAAATTTCCACAAACGGCAGTTTAACAGCTCAGACCATTTACAACATTGGTGTTCCTTTTAACAGTGATCAATGCCAGTCTTTAAAACATAACGGCCGTCCTATGGCTATTTGTTAGCTTATGTTAGCCTTGACATATTTGAAGGATCTGCCTCTGCAGCTCTCTGGGGTAGAGAAAGATTCACAGCCTTCTTAGAGGAGAAATCAGCACCTGTCGGAATCATTACATTTTAATAAGATTATCCTTCTTTCTTTTAAATTCCAATAGATAGACTCAACCTGCAAATCCTCGTCATACGTTAACCTGTTCATTCTAGGAATCCATCTACAGTACTTAACCTTCTCTACATTGCCTTCATTGTAAGTCTATCATTCATTTAATCTTAGGAACAAAACTCAGGACTGCAGATAGTCTCAGCAGCAGCTTCCAAACATGCATCAAAACTTCCCTATAGTTAAACTCCCTGACTCTTGCAATAAAGGTAAATCTTTCATTAGGTTTCTTAATAACTTGCTGTACATGTACACTTTTTATTTTTTGTGCATCTAGACTTCTAAATTCCATTTGTAGTGCAACATCTGTAGTCTCATTCTGTTTAAAAAATAATGACAGTGCAAGGGTACAGCAATTAGTGTTTCTGCTGCACAGCATCGGGGACCCAGCCTCGATTGCAGTCTGTGTGGAATGTGTATGTTTTTCCTATGACTCTGTCATGACTCCCACAACTTAAATATGTGGTGACAGGTAAATTAGATGCTGTAAATTGTCCCTGGGTGTAGATATGTGGCAAAAAAAACCCAGTAAGTCAGTAAAAGAGAATGCACTGGAGTACATACAGTAGAGTTACACATCATGGAAACAGGTCCTTCAGCCCAACTAATCCTCATTTCCCCCTTAAAAACTGTAGGGAATGAGGAGAGATGAAATGGGATTACTCTGTTAGGATGCAGCATGGTCCTAATGGGCAGAATATTTTCCTTCTATTTCTTAATAAATAAGCAATTTGTATTTTTCATTCAGGCTTCCAAATTGGGTAACCTCACCTTTACCCATATTATGCTCCATCCATGAGCTTCTTAACTAATCTCTCTTCGCTTTGTGTCCTCCTTACAAATTGTTAACTCTGCAAAGTTAGCTACACTCAGCTAATTTAGTAGATAAGAAGGAAGATTCTGCCCATGATATCAGAGGTAGGAATGTTTAATGATAATTGCACAATGTTAAGTTCTATTCACAAGCACAGTGCAAAAATAATTGGGTAACATTTCGGAAGCACACAAAATGCTGGAGTTAAGCCCCTGTCTCACTTAGGAGACCTAAACAGCAACCTCTGGTGACCTTGCCCGCCACCCAAGGTTTCCATGAGGTCACCGGAGGTTTTGGTCACTCTCCCTATTGGTCGAAAGTGGTTTCCGCGTGGTCGAGGCTTCATCTAGGTTGCTGCTATTTTTTCATCATGTTTAAAGCGGGCCGCGACTAAAAATAGGTTGCCGTTTTAAAAATCGATAATTTTTTAATTGCAGGTCTAGTCGAAGCTGGTTTTCTTCATAGTCGAGGAAGGTTTTCAACATATGCGTGGGAGGTGGTAGGAGGTTGCATGTCACCTCGACCTTGATTTTTTTTTTGGGCGGCGGGCAAGGTCACCAGCAGTTGCTGATTAGGTCTCCTAAGTGGGACAGGGGCTTAACTCAGCGGGTCAGGCAGCATCCTTGGAAAACATGGATAGGCGATGTTTCGGGTTGGGACCCTGGTTGGAAGAAGAGTCCCAACCTGAAAAGTCGCCTAACTATGTTCTCCAAGGATGCTGCCTGACCCGCTGAGTTACTCCAGGCATTTTGTGTCTTTCCTTGGTAAACAAACATCTGCAGTTCTTTGTTTCTACTGGGTTGCAATTAAACTTAGTGGTCAGTTGCAAAAGCCAAATGTGTGCCAGGCAAATGATTATGTAAGAGTAATCATGAACTAGAAACATAATTGAAGCCAGTTCAGAAGATGGATAGCAAGTGATAAGTGATTTACCAATAGATTCTCCACTATCTGCAAGAAACAAGTCGGGTGAGTGTTGCAATGAACAGCACTTAGAGGATTACTTGAAGGGCCACAACAGGCCAGCCCTGTTCTTCATAAATCACAACAGAATACAAGGCCATTAGATGGAAACAAAACAAAACAAAATAGTACTTGTAAAGAAATGCTAGCATGTGACTTTGCTAAAATCATCACAGACCCATTTTCCTGAGGTTGAGAACACCTTTGAAGATCATCCTTGACTATCTCTTGATTGTCTCCCTCCTCCCCCCCCCCCCCGTCCCCCC
This sequence comes from Okamejei kenojei, assembly GCA_035221665.1. NCBI lineage: Eukaryota > Metazoa > Chordata > Chondrichthyes > Rajiformes > Rajidae > Okamejei > Okamejei kenojei. The sequence goes on along the minus strand of CM069143.1, from coordinate 49,157,014 downwards.
GTGCTCTTAACCCCTGAACTCCTGTCCAGCATCTATTTGCTTTTTTCATTCTCATGATGAGAACATTGGTGAAAAGATTGTTATTTATTACCCATCAATTGCAGCTCCTGAGAAGATAGTGGGCCAAATAAGCTCCTACTGCGCTGGTAGAATTGTGTTCACACAATCGATTGCTAGCTAGATTATTTCAAATTAAAATTGTCAAGTATGATTGATGAGGGATTTGCGAGGTTACTTTTCTAAAACTGATTCACAACCCAGCAGGATACTTATGACAATTTCATGACAACTCAACTGGGTCCCGCTTTTAAAATCTAAATTTCCAGATTCTCTAGCAAATTTAACTCACCTTCTCATTGTATTTGTGCAACATTATCAGTATGCAAACATTCCTACAGCTTGCAAAATTCTCAAATGCTATTGAGGATGTTAAATAAGCTAAATCTAAATCTTTTGATGGGCAAAAAATGTTCTGTTTCAAAAAATATTACAGTGCCTTTTAACTGGTTGGAAATGAAGAAATTGGATTGAGAGAATTTGTCCTGAATGCGAGGCATGTCTTCAGCTAGGCTATATTTAGTACACACGATCTTTGGCTGCGTTCAGTATTCATATCACATACAGATTGCATTTTTCTTTACAGTTTGGAATCCGTGAATGCCTGCAGGACCAACATTTCAGTTCAATTAAAGGAACCTGACAGTCTGTAGAGAACTGCAGCTCGCTGGTGTGCAAGCAAAGATCAGAACGTGCCCATTCAAGTTAAACAGTCATATATTTGAAGCAGCCTATTCTTAAATCTACTTAGTTTTGTGTACACAGTCTCTGACAGTACATTTTGGCAACTTATTTTCTTCCCTGCTCTCCCTGAGCCTCTGTTATCAATTCCGTTGTAGAGATTTATGTTTTCCTGTTAAAAGTTGTTTTCATTGAAAATTATTTGTGACATTTTTGGAACTGTGAAGGTAGACCTTCATGATTTAGGACATGTACAAATGATGAGGTGATGAGTTTTTAAGCTCCTTGAGTCATTTTATCATGGTGATGGTGTTACGTGAACAGAAATTGTAATTATGAATTGCTGTCAGAGTCATCATACACAGGTCATAAAATGTCTTCATAAGCAGCATTATTGAAGGCATAATTAGGTTGTTTTTTTGTGGAGTAACAGAATAAATGATTCATCATCACAGAAACTGACATCTACGAATTAAAGACGTGAAAAAGTTTACTTAATCTCAGTTCTAAATGGCTTACTCCTTATTCTTAAACTGTGGCCTCTGGTTCTGCACTCTCCCAACATCGGGAACATGCTTCCTGCATCTAGCTTGTCCAATCGCTTAATAATCGTATATGTTTCAATAAGATCCCCTCTCATCCTTCTATATTCCAGTGAATACAAGCCCAGTCGCTCCATTATTTCTACATATGACTCTCCAGCCATTCCGGGAATTAACCTCGTGAACCTACACTGCACTCCATCAATAGCAAGAATGTCCTTCCTCAAATTTGGAGACCAAAACTGCACACAATACTCCAGGTGTGGTCTCTCTAGGGCCACTGTACAACTGCAGAAGGACCTCTTTTCTCCAATACTCAACTCTTCTGAAGGCCAACATGCCATTAGCTTTCTTCACAGCCTGCTGTACCTGCATGTTTACTTTCAGTGACTAATGTACAAGGACACCCAGATCTCGTTGTACTTCCCCTTTTCCTAACTTGACACCATTCAGATAATAATCTGCCTTTCTGTTCTTGCCATCAAAGTGGATAACCTCACATTTATCCACATTAAACTGCATCTGCCATGCATCTGCCCACTCACCCAACCTGTTTAAGTCTCCTTGCATCTTCATAGCATCCTCCCCACAGTTCATACTGCCACCCAGCTTTGTGTCATCTGCAAATCTGCTAATGATACTTTTAATCCCTTCATCTAAATCATTAATGTATATTGTAAATAGCTGCGGTCCCAGCACCAAGCCTTGTGGTTCTCTTTACATCTTCACAAAAACATTATACGGTAACTATTACAGTTTTACATATGCCGGTTGACATTTTTCCCGTTGAGGCCGGGTTCACCTTATCTGAACATTTCATGTTTTATTTCTCAACTTATTCTTGACTCATTACTGAAAAAGTCAAAAGACATTGAAATTAAAACAACCACCTTCAAATGATGATGTCACAAAGGCTCAGCTAGCAGTGCTGAGCCTCAGTGAGGATTTCATCCTATATTTGACATGTTATTTGCGATTAAAGCTTTATAAATGCCAACTTTCACTAGTTTTTACATATTCTGATTCACATTTCCCCCCTCTGGGCAGAGATCACTTTCACTCAACATTTTATGCTTTATTTCTCAACTTATTACTGATTAAAGTTAAACATAATTAATTTCTAACCGACTAGCTTCAACTGATGACATCACAATTGCAACTTCAACTGATGATGTCACAATGGATAGACTAGCAGGGGGAGGGCGAATTCAAATCGATTTTGAAAAAAATCCAATTGCACTGCACAATCCAGGGCAAGTGCAATTGTATTTTTTTTAAAAGATCACTGTTGAGGCAGGCAAGGGAGTGCTGGAATCTTGCGTTCGGGAATGACATGAGTTGGAGGAACACACCTCCCATGGGGCTACGGGTAGGGAACAGGTGCATTGGGGGAACAGACCCAACGGGGTTGGGGGGGGGGGAGTGTGTGTGTGTGTGTGTGTGTGTGTGTGTGTGTGTTCGCTTGTGTATCAAACGATGTAGCTCGCTGTTGGCTTCTGTCATCTTCCAAGATGTTGACAGAATTGTTGCCCGACGCGTCACAGAGTGCATCACGTCGTTGCTTCCAGGGATTGCCACGAGGAGGCTTCTGTCATGATTCCCTTTAAAAACAATTAAGAAAAGTATATTAATTCTCAGGCTATTGTTGATTCTTATTTCTAAATTTCAAAGGTTGCTTTGTTCAACAGATATTCAAGGTTTCAAGGTCAGTTTATTGCCACATGTACCAGTTAAGGTACAGCAAAATTTCAGTTACCATACAGCCATACTAAGTGAAAAGCAACAAGACACACAACCACATAAAAGTTGACATAAACATCCACCACAGTGGATTACACATTCCTTACTGTGATGAAAGGCAATAAAGTTCATCTTCTTCCTCTTTGTTCTCCTGCGGTTGAAGCAGTCAAACCATCCGCAGTTGGGGCTATCAAAGCTCCTGCAGCCGACGATCAAAGCCCCCATCGGGGTGATTGAATCTCCCGCGTCGGGGTGGTTGAAACTCTCTCCGCGGCATGGAGCTCCCGAGTCAGCCTCTTCTTACCAGACCACGGGGCTTCACGATGTTAAAGTCCACAGGCCAAAGTCTCAAGTCCCCTGGCAAAGGGATCGTAAGCTCCGCGATGTTAAAGTCCCGCAGACTCCCACGACTTGGAGCACCTGTCGGTCTCGATGAAAGGCCGCCAACTCCACGATGTTAGGCCAGAGTGCAGACGAAGATACAATACGGAACATATCTGGGACATGTGACAATAAAACACTCTTGACCCCTCTTGACTCTCTCTCTTCAGTAAGCAACTGCAGATGAAGAAACAGCATTTCAGGTCAATGGCCTTTTTAAAAAAAATCAGACCCACTGTTGTGAAAGGAGCATCAACCTATAAAGTTATCTGATTCTCACTCCACAGATGTCACTAGACCTCCTGAATATTTCTATATTTTCTGTTTTTATTCCAGATTGCACCATTTTCCTTTCGTAAAAAGCTGCCATTCATTAGTTCAATTAGCCATTGATTTCAAAGATGCATGGTTTTTATAATCAGTTTCGCTTTAAAAATACCCTTGACTATGTCCAACTTTTGTAATTCTTGATTTTCCAAATGAAAATGATTTTCATTGCAATGCTTGCAATAAGAAAAAGACGTTATAGGAGCAGCTCAGACTAATAGTCCATGCACAGATTTATGCTGGAGCTCTGACTGCAGGAGCTGACAGTCACACTGATTTAGTAATGTTAGCACAGCTCTTGAGTAAGGTCCAAGAACTGAACCACCCTCTTCCCCACCAAACTGTACTACTTAATAGAGGCCTAAAGATAAGATACAAAATGCTGAGCGGGTTAAGCAGCTCCCCTAAGGGGGAACTGCTTTCGGTCACCTCCTCGACGGAGAGGAGGCTTTTTCCATGTTGCCTCCCTTCGTGGCCTAACAGCATGGATTGGAGTGGCCTTTCCTGGAGTTGGGCCCGGAGCTTCAACAGCGGGCGCAGTGTGGACTTTTCCATCACGGAGCAGGCAAATCCTTGCCGGGGATCGCCGGAGAAGAGCTCCGACCACTGGCCTGCGGCGTATAACACCCTGAAGCCACGGTCTCTGGTAGGAAAGTGCCGATTCGGGCACTCCAAGTAGCGGAGTGTGTTTGACCGTCGCAACGTCTGAGTTTTTATCATCCCGACGAGAGGGCCTGTACATCGGACTGTCCGTAATGGCAACTACGGAGGGGTTGTGGCCCCGTCCATGGATGAACAAAGGAGGAGGATTGACTGAACTTTGTTGCCTTCCTACACAGTTAAGAATGCTATGGTGGATGTTTGTGTTAAATTCTATTGTGTATTGTGTGTTCTTTTTAAAGTGTATCATTGCTGGCAAATTAATTTCACTGCACCTTCAGGTGCACGTGACGAATAAAATTGACTTTGACTTTGGAGAAAATTGATACGTGATATTTTGGGTCGGGTCCTCTTTCTAGTCTCTCTTTGGTATAAATCAATATCTGCAGTTAATTTTTATTAATAGAGGACTACGTCAGTTGTCATATTCAAAAATTTGCAGTATATGCCCGACAGACTGTTTTAAAAACAAATTCCCTGCGATTATTTCGAACTATAGTACTGTTTATGTTTATTTTGTAAATGGCAGTCAAATGGAAAAATTGTTCGATGTTGAAAACAATCATGTTCAATACTTATGCAGAACTGCTATTTAGTCAAGTCATATCAACTCCATAAATATCAATACCCTGAAGCAAATTTTCATCAGCTGAAGCACAATGAAGATATATCAAAGGAAAAGTCAAGTCCGTGGGAAAAATGTTTATGTTAAAATATACCCTTGCTTCTCTTATTTCAGGGCAGTACCACTTCTAGCTCAGGCCTTGTCAAGAAGGCCTGAAAGCTAATCACCAAGTGAATAGAGGTTTGTCACAGAACACACGGAAACCACTCTAACAACGATATTTCACAGAAGCATCGGGTCTGCTCAGGGAATAGACAACCTAACCTAACCTAACTGAATGCTCATACAGATAAGTATGTATGATTTTCTTCAATAAAGTACACTGGAAAATTATTTCCTACAACTTAAAACAGCATGAAATATGTAAGATAACAAAGGAATTGAAAAAATAAAGAGGAAACAATTCAATTCTGATGGATTTCCGAAAAGAATGGTGATAGATTGGGCACTTTGCACACCTCACTTGATTTTCCTCTAAAGTGACTTAATTGCAAAGAAAAATAAAATGGTTATGGAAGACATTGTTGACCAGGCCTATTTACACTCTTGCTGGTCATGTTCCACTGCACTAAAGCAATATATTTTGATTGCATATACATAGTTTCTTTCCCTATGGATGAATCCACTCTGAACATGCCAATTTGTATAGTTTCTGGTTTCAAAGTATGCGAACGTCCTTTTAGAGACATAAGAGAATGCAGATGCTGGAATCTAGAACAAAGGAAAGACTTCTGGAAGAAGACTATGAGCCAGGCAGCATATGTGGTGGGAAAGGGGCAGTTGATCCATCACCTGGACACGACTGTCCATTTCCCTCCACAGATGCTGCCTGGCCCTCAGTTGCTCCAACAGTTTGATTTTTGCAAATACTTTTGTAAATTTACTCAAACCAATTTCAAAAGATTTAGTCTCATTCAGTAAGCAAACTCTTACTGCCCATTACCCAGAGTTTAAAATATATAGGTAATCTCACCAAGGGGTCCATCTGACTGTGGATACACCGCATGGTTTCATCTGATTTTGGGACCTCAGCTGGGGTTATGAGTTATTCATCACTTTGTTTAAATAGTAAACTGGTAATATCTGAGACTTTGGAACTACAGTAAATGTAGATTTTATTATTTCCTCTTGGAATTGTGAATGCATGTACACTGCCTGTCCTTATTCCAAACATCGGAAGAACCATGAGTGAATAATATTGCACACTACATTTAATTAACCAAGAGAGTCTCTTGACTGTCCTGACTCTTGTAACTTTGGATGAATACTTCCTGTGGGAAAATAAACTTCAGATACACTATTCTAAACTATTTGAAGGAATGAAACAAATAAAACATTGTATCTCAAGCTCAATCAAACCAAATAAATGAAATACTTGTCTTTAAGAAAATACAGTAGCAGTGCTTGTATTTGTATCAAACTATTTATAACACCTCTGGGTAAAAGACCAATATTAATTTTCAATCTGGAATTAATTAAGCTGCTTCGGCCAAGCTCGGAACATAGATACACTTTTTCAGTCCCTTAGCTCCTCAAGAGGACTAGGATAATGATTTCTGCCTGTCTAACCCTGGGTTGGATAGGCAGGCAGCTTTGATGGTCTACACCATTCTTTTCCTCCAGTCTACCCATGTTCTCCAGAGATGCTGCCTTTACCCTTTGAGCAGCTCCAGCACTTTGTGCTCTGTGCAAGATTCCAGCATCCATAGTTTCTGTGAATCCATCCTTTTTTATCCTCCAGTCTCGCTCTGTGAATGAAGATAAAAACAACAATTTTGGAAAGGCTCAGCAGGTCCAGCAGCGTATGTTGAGAATGAATCAGTTAACACTTCATATCAATGATCTTTGTTCAGAACTCCTAGATTAAATTAGGTGCAGGCAAAAGGAAATATTCAGCATCACTCAAAAGACTTCACAAACAATTAAAACATAACAAAAGGTTGAAAATATTATAAAAAACAAAACACTTCATTGGTCTTTGGACCAGATAAAACTATTTAATATAAAAAAAAACAAAGTGTAACTTGCAGCAATTCTCACCATTCACATGAAGATGCAATTCTTGTGTCAGATTTCACATGCTGGATACTTGCATTTGCAATGGGCTAGATGATGGCCCAGCCTATTGAAAGTGCCAGCTAATTGTTGATCCTCACACTCCGCTAATAAATTTAATGTAGTCTAGCATTGGAGACAATTCTTAGAAAACACAGCAGATAGCTGACAGCAACTTTAGCATTTCATTCATGTTGGGAAATATTATGGGAGCATTGATCATGGCGAAATAATGCCAATTATGTATGTAATTGTAAAGAATTTTCTCAAAATCTGGTTGAATAAATGAAAAGGTATTTGTGCCTCAGTTATTCATTTAAGATGGACACAAAACACTTCAAAAGGGTCTTGACCTGAAACGTCACCCATTCCTTCTCTCCAGAGATGCTGCCTGTTCTGCTGAGTTACTCCAATATTTTTTGTCTATCTTCGATTTACACCAACATCTGCAGTTCTTTCCAACACATCAGTTATTCATCTATCTTCCTTCTCTGTCTATTTAGAGCTCTTAGGGATAGTGGAGTTAAGGGATATGGGGAGAAGGCAGGAATGGGGTACTGATTGTGGATAATCAGACGTGATCACATTGAATGGCGGTGCTGGCTCGAAGGGCCGAATGGCTTACTCCTGCATCTATTGTCTATTGGCCCCATAGAAATTAAAAGGAAAATAGTTGCTCGGTACAGAAGGACAATCATCACATGAATCCTTTCTTGGAGGGGAACTTCATACAGAACTTATGTCATTATCTAATTCAAATGATTCTGAATGTACAGTACAGTCCTTCCGAATCACACATTCAACAGCCTTTTATTCAATCTTTATTTGCTAATGACATATTTAAGCTTGACCGATACGTGCTAAGATACACACACACAAATACACACGCGAACACACAAATACAAAAACATACACTCAACACTCCTTGACCGTATATTTACTCTCATCTAATTTTTGAAATTAAGTATTTTTGCTCCTTTTACCCTCTGTGTGCTGAGATGTACATCATATTCATTTTGTGGCTCTTTTATGAAGCTTTGTAGCATTTCTGTGTAATTACTGTTATCTCTCAAAGGCCTGGTAATTTGATGGTCATTCTTTTTGACATACTACCAATGAAGAAAGTAGACAGTCTAACCTAGCGTAGCTGTCAGTTGTCTTCAGTTGAATTAATTCTTGATATCCAAAACATTCTGACAACTTTGGAATATGCTAAGAAGAGTGCAGTCAAGTCGAGTTTATTGTTTGATGCACAATTGGAGTGAGGTATAGGTACTATTCAAATCTTGGTAGTAGTTGTATAATAAGTGCATAGACTCAGACAATACACACAAACATGTCATATATAAATTAGACATACATTGCACAAAATGCAGCAAGGCAATTAAAAGAAGTACACAGCAAAAAAACAAGACATTTGTGCAGGATATGTTTGATCGCAGATAACGTTTCTAAAATAATATGTTCATCTTCCTTCTTTGATTGCGGCACACTGTGACAATGGCGTAGCCAACATGCAGATGCGGGCTGATAGGTGTCAGTTACAGTACAGTATATTCGTGTCACAAATGGCCATTTGAACAAGTCAAACCAGCTACCCTCAACTTTCAATTACCTGAACCATCAACAACAGGGTCATCTTTGCCCAGAAACTGAGTTGGAATCCTGGTATATTTCAGTATATGTTTAATTCTTAATACTCTAAAGGCTCTCTGCCATCTACAAGGTTCTAGTTGGATGGTTATAAAATAGTCTTCGCTGACGTAGATGAGTACAACTCTGAAACTGCTTAAGGAGCTCAATATGATCCAGTGAAGAGCAGCCTATTTGTGTGATGGACAATTGCTCCAAGTATTAAACCAGTGGCACTGTGAGTCGGCTGCCTTGCCTGCAGCGGGTTCATTGTTTTGATATTTTTTGTTTTTTTTGCATGTCCAAAGGTATGTTTTAGTGTTTCTCTGTATGTCTTGTGTGGGGGATGGTGGGGGGAATAGGGGGAAACCATTTTCAGGCACCTACCTCGAAGGAGAGGCGACTTTGGTGCGGCCTTTCCCGGAGTCGGGCCCAGAGCTTCAGCCGCGGCGCAGCGGGGACTTTAACACCATGGGCCAGAGCTTCAGAGGCAGTGCAGTGGGGAACTTTTAACATCGCGGACCCCCCTGCCGGGGGTAGCCGGAGAAGCGCTCTGACCGCTGGCCTGTGGCTGACAGCATCCTGGAGCCTCGGTGTGTGGAGCTTCTGGCGGCAGGTGTGGAGCGGACTTTAGTTTACCATCGTGGAGCGGACGATCTCTCGCTGGGGGTCGCCGGAGAAGAGCTCCGACTGCCGGCCTGCAGCCTACAACATCTGGAAGCCGCCGTCTCCGGTAAGGACGTGACCGATTTGGGAGATCTCAGCCATAGGGTGTGATAGAACTGTCCCGAAGTCAGCGTTCCGACCATCCCGACCAGAGGATCTGAACATCAGGCTGTCTGTAGTGCCGACTATGGAAGGTCAGGGCTCCGACCACAGGTGAACAAGGGAGGAGGAGGAGGAGGACTGTCTGAACTGTATTGCCTTCCACACAGTGAAGAATGCAGTCGTGGATGTCTGTGTTGAATTATGTTGTATATACATAATTGTATATTATGTCCTTTTTTAATTGTAACGCTGCAGGGTAAATTCATTTCACTGCTCCTTATGGTGCATGTGACAAATAAATTTGAACTTGAACTTGAACTAGGCGTTGCAATCCAGGGGTTTTGAATTGCTGTCACTCCTGTGATAGAGTCCGCATCACAGGTTTAAACCGAAAATAGACACAAAATGCTAGAGTAACTCAACAGGACAGGCAGCATCTCTGGAGAGAAGGAATGGGTGACATTTTGGGTCAAGAACCTTCTTCAGGCAGAAGTGTCTGAAGAAGGGTTTCGACCCGAAACGCCACCCATTCCTTCTCTCCAGAGATGCTGCCTGTCCTGCTGAGTTACTCCAGCAATTTGTGTCTATTTATGACCTGTTGATTTTCAAGATAAAAGGGACTTTGGGATGGTTTGTGCTCAGTGTGGCCTTTCACTCATCCTTGTCTCATGGTATGATTCCCATGGCTAACTCACCATTTGTAGCTCTGCATTTATAATGTGGTTCACAGCCAGGCTGCCAGAGCCATCTCACAGGATGAATGGGCCCACAACCAGCAGAAAAATCGCAGGCTATGGAACCTGATGATCCAGCCCAGAGTCTTTGTCAAATGAATCCATGTCACCTCACTTAAACATAGCTCAGGGTAAAGGCTGATGACTGATGCAAAGTATATCCAGCTCTCAGCTTCTGCTCTGTTGATGGTCAATGCCACACAAAGGAGCGAAGGATTTTAACCCACCCACCTGCAAGCACAAGGCAAAGATAGATAGATTCTTGATTACTGTGGTATCAGGGGTTATGGGGAGAAGGCAGGAGAATGGGGTTAGGAAGGAGTGATAGATCAGCCATGATTGAATGGCGGTGTAGACGATGGGCCAAATGACCTAATTCTGCTCCTATCACTTATGAATTCATTAACTTATGAACAAGCACATTGGAAGTTGTCTATATAATGGTGGCTGAGATAAATGCATGTTTCTCCTTTGTAAGTCAGCGGCACATTATTTTGGACTGATTCCTAAATTATATAAAGCTGTTAGACTGATTCAGGGCTTTGAATGACACATCAGCTAGTTATTTAATAATTATACATTTGATACTTAAACGACTTTAGCATATAGAGAACATTGCCATATTATCATTTTGAAAACACGACAATCTAAATTTACATACTGAAGTATGAATGATTTTCCAGTTGAAATGAATAAGGCAAGTCCAGTAGAATTTCGAGTTGACAAAATAAATGTGTGTGTATATGACCGTCAATAAATTAATCTCAGATAATATTCCATCAATTATACCGTCGCTGTAAAAACACCAAGTTGTGATTTTGAGGTCCATTTGGGTAGATCAGCTTGATTTAATTTGCTGGCAATAGAAGTGTAGGTGGCATCGGAATGTTTGCTGAAGATACAAACAACATCCCTTCAGTTCATTAATTTGAGAATAACCAGTACTTTTGCAATTACTTAGCTCCTTTAGTGTAGATGCTCAGGAATTTAAGTGAATTGCTTTAAAATTGGATTGAAGTACGTGAACATATTCAGCAATGCATAATGTAAGATAAGAGGGATCTTGGAGTCCAGGTTCATAGCTCCCTGAAATTGGAAACACAAGCAAAAAGAGTGGTAAAGAAGGCGAATGCTATGCTTGCCATCATAGGTCGGGACATTGAGTATGAGTCAGAAAGCCATATTCACAAGTTCATAAGTTCTATGAGCAGAATTAGGCCATTTGGCCTATCAAGTCCTCTCTGCCATTCAATCGTGGCTGATCCATGCCTCCCTCTCAACTCCATTCTCCAACCTTCTCACCATAACCCCTGACACCCTTATGCATGTTGCAGTTTTATCAGATGTTGGTTAGTCTGCATATAGAGTATTGCATGCAGTTCTGGCTATCCCATTACAAGAAGGATGTGGAGGCATTGGAAGTGGTGCAGTCAAAATTTATCAAGATTTGGTGATGGGTGTCTGGATGGTTGGACAAAGGCGAATGGTGTGAGATAAGGATAGAAGACATAAATTGTGAAGCTTTCGGAAGAAATGCAGATAAAGGGGAAGGGAGAGAGGAAAAATTGGTGTGGCTCCAGGTGGGGCAAGGGGAATAGAGAGTGGGGAAAGGAGGGAGAGAGGTAAGTTACCTAAATTAGAGAATTGGTGGAGGCAAACTTCAGACTTTTAGATAAGCATATGGATATGCTGGGAATGGAGGCATATAGATCAAATGCAGGCATAGGAGATTAGTTTAATGGGCATTTTGGATCAAAGGACCTGTTCCTCTGCTGTACTGCTTGATTCAGTAGAAACAAGGAACTGTGGGCACTGGTTTCCAAAAAAAAAACAAAGTGCTGGAATAACTCAGTGGGTCAGCAGCATTTCTGGAGAAAATGGATAGGTGATGTTTTGAGTCTGGACCCTCTTTCATACTGATTGTGGTGGGAGGTTAGAGGGGGGGGGGGCAGGAAGTGTGGAGGGGTGGGACAGAACCTGGCAAGTGATAGGTGGATACAGGTGAGGAGGGTTTTTGGATAGGCAGATTGTTGGAATAAGCCAGAGGTGAAAAGATCAAAGGTGGGAAATAAAGATGGAAGAGTTGTAAATTGTGAAGCTATGAAGTGTGTCGGGAGAAGTGTAGGGGGAAAAAAGTATCTGGAGAGGGTATGGTTTAGGTGGAAAGGAGTGAGTGAATCAAGGAGTTGCAGAGGGCAAGGTCATTGCAGATATTAGAAAGGGGTGAGACTGGGAAGATGTGCCAACTGGTGGGATCATTTTGGAGGTGATGAAAATGTCAGAGAATGATGTGTTGGAGGTTGAGGCTCGTGGGGTGAAAGGTGACAACAAAGGGATCTTCTTGTTCCATTGGTGGGGGAGGGTTTTTTTTGGGGAGGGGAGGAGGGGAAGCAAGACGAGAACTATAGAACACAGAGGAGATATAGGTCAAGTATGTCTCCAGCAGGGTGGAAACCACGTTTACCACAGAAAGAGAACATATCTGATGTCCTAAAATGGTTAGCTTCATCTTGGGGGCAGATACGACATAGATAGTGAAATGGAGAGAAGGGGATAGTGTCTTTGCAAGAGACAGGATGGGAGGAGGCATAATCCAGATAACTGTGGGAGTTGGTGAGTTTGTAGTAGATGTCTGTCAATAGTCAGTCCTCAGTAAAGGAAATATCAAGGGGGGAGTGACATTCCACCACAATCATTCTGAAGAAATGTCATGACCTGCTCTATGTTCTGGAGTGTCCTGACCTGCTCTATGTTCTATAACTAAAGCACCCAATTTTTCTTAATTCCAAAATTCTCAATTTACTGAATAGTGAAGGACCTGGATAGAGTGAATGTGGAGAGGATGTTTCCACTGGAAACAGTGGAAAAGTCTAGGACCGGTGGCCATGGCCTCAGAATAAAATTACATAAAAGGAGGAGAGGAGAAATTTATTTAGTCAATGGTGGTGAATCTGTGGAATTCATTGCCACAGACGGCTGTGAAGGCCAAGTCAATGGACATTTTTACGGCGGAGTTTGATAGATTGTTGATTCGTAAGGATGTCTGGGTTATGGGGAGAAGGCAGGAAAATGGAGTTGGAGTCATAGAGTGATATATAGAGTCATAGAGTGATACAGTGTGGAAACAAACCTTTCGGCCCAACGTCCCCACATTGGTCAACATGTCCCAGCTTCACTAGCCCCACCTGCCCGTATTTGGTCCATATTCCGCTAAACCTGTGCTATCCATGTACCTGTCTAACTGTTTCTTAAATGTTGGGATCTTCCGTGCCTCAACTACCTCCTCTGGCAGCTTGTTCCATACACCCACCACCCTTTGTGTGAAAAAGTTACCCCTCAGATTCCTATTACATTTTTTCCACTTCACCTTAAACCTGTGTCCTCTGGTCCTCGATTCACCTACTCTGGGCCAGAGGCTCTGTGCATCTAAGTGTTGAGAGTTAAAAATAGATCAGCCATGATAGAATGGTAGAATAGACTTGATGGGCCGAATGGGCCAATTCCGTTCCTATAACATGAACTTATGAATTCAATCGTTAATGAAAAGAAAAAAAAGAAAAGAAAAAGGGAAAAAAACTGCAGATGCCGGAAATCTGAAGTAAACTGAACCTAATCAGACAGTAAGTTTCTGTGGGGAAAGAAAAAGTTAACATTTCACATGGTGAGCTTTATTCAGAAATGTGAGAAAACAAATGTGTGTTTAAAATGCAGGGGTGGTTGGGGGATGGGAAAGAGAGGATGGGAAAGAGAAAACAAAATGTATGTCAAAACAGATCCATAATCCCGGTCCACAGATCCAGATCAGTAAGATTGCATAACCCTAGATTGTATTGTTTGGAGATGAGGAAGCAGAAGGGAGAATTAATTGGTGTGTATAAAATAATGAGTAGCCCAGATAATGAAAATAGGAATGAACTGTTAATCTGAGCGGAGAGGGCAAAAAATAAGGAGCACAGATTTATAATTGGAAGAAGGATTTGAGGTGAGGAAATATTTTTCAACCAGAGTTGAACCGATAGGAACTTCATTCAGAGAGATTCAGAGAAAAAAAACCTCACCCATTTCAAAGGTGCTAGGAAGTAACCTGCACAGTTCTAGACCAAAGTGCAAATGGTATTAGTCTGGATGGCTCTACTTTCAGGGTAGTAAGTTTTAATGAATATTTCTATGATTTGATGAAAACAATTTCCCATATTCTTTAGTCATCCATAGGTTTGAAAGGTGTTCCTCTAGTTGTTAAATGTTGTAGCTAATCAGAAAAGATACTTCCACATTTTGTGTATGTTAACCTAACTGCTGTCCATCCTTCTCTCTCAGCAGGTTAAGTCTGATTCTGGACAATCCTTCTTCATAACCAGCCTAAAAACCTTTTCGCTGTACCTCAATACATGTGACAATGAACTAAACTTAACTAAACTAAACTAAACTAACATTTATGGTGCAGAATCTGTTAACAAACTAAGAGATTTTGCACCTTAAAACTTTGCTGGAAAATGAATTCAGTTTCAATTTCTTATTCACAAGGTTTTCAATAGTTAATTTAATCAATAGATCATTGCACCAGCTTGTTTAAATTTCATTAAAGTGTATTGCAATTCCCCTCACAGTTCATGGTCCCTCTAATTTTTGTGTCACTTGCAATTTTGTAACTTGTGTGCAGTACTTCCAAGACCATGCCATTACCTATAATGAAGAAAAGCAGCAGTGCTAATACCTGTCCCTGGGGAACTCCATCATACACTTCTCGATAGTATGCAAAACAATATTTCATGACTGCTCCCTGTTTCTTGTCAGTTTACCAATTTTCAATTCAATGCCTCTACTTCCTAGGAAGATTTAGGAGATGTCGACAAATACTCTCTTGTACACTAGAGAGTGCATTGACTGCATCATGGCCTGGATCAACAACTAGAATGCCCAGGAACAAAGGAGATTAAAAGGCAGCCAGCATCATCAAAGACCCATGCCACCCTGGCTACTCTTTTAATTGGAAAAAGGTACTGGAGTCTGAAAACCATGACCTACAGCTTCAAGAATAGCTTCTTCCAAACAAAACTATTAGGCTCTTGAACTTTACACAACACTAACCTCAACGATGAACTATGGACTGTCCTTGGTTTCAGTGAGGACTGTGGGATTTTTTCTTCCATTAGTATTGGGGCTATACATTTATTGATTTTTATTTGTTATATATCATCTATGTGTCATGTGTTTACAGGCCTGTTTTGCTGCTGCATGTAAGAATTTCATTGTTCCATTATCAGTACATATGACAAATAAAAGCTCTTGACTCTCTTGATCTTTTACTCCTTTTATCCATGGTCTTCACACTCAATAGAAGGCCTATTATGTATCACTTCATCAAATGCCTTGTGGAATCCCAACATGTCAATTTTATTTCTTTCCTTGACCCTCTCTGTAACTTATTAAGAGCTCTGTCAGATTAGATAAGCATAATTAGCCTTTAACAAATCCACAATGGCTTTCTCAAATCTATGTGTATATATGATTGATAATTCTGTCCGTGATTATTGTTTGCAGAACTACCCCCATCATTGAGATTAAATTTAGTGGAGTTAACTGGGTTTAATCTTACACATTTTATTGAACAAAGGGTGACATTAGGAGTTTTCCAGTTCTCAGGCATTATAGAAACATAGAAATTAGGTGCAGGAGCAGGCCATTTGGCCCTTCGAGCCTGCACCGCCATTCAATATGATCATGGCTGATCATCCAACTCAGTATCCTGTACCTGCCTTCTCTCCATACCCCCTGATCCCTTCAGCCACAAGGGCCACATCCAACTCCCTCTTAAATATGGCCAACGAACTGGCCTCAACTACCTTCTCATGTATTGGACTCATGTATTGTTAGGCCATTTTGGTCAAGTCTGATGTGCTCTGCAGAAATAAGACACGCTTCTGAATGGTGCCAATAAGTCTAGCACCCAGATCAGTGTTGCAGCTTCAATTGACAGATTTTACTTCGGAGTCACGTGAGTGACGACGTGAAGAGCCCGTCAGCCTGCTTGCGCATCAATTATGTCTATCGCATTGCACCGCGACTGGCTGGTAGGCGCGCTGCTCCTCCAGCGGTAAGTTTAAAGACCTCCAGGTAAGTTTTCAAACTTAGTTTTTACGTTTCAGTGTTTAGCATACTTAGAGAAACAAACTATAATGGACAAGACTAGGGTGAAGTCCAGGCGGGAGTGCGGTTAGCGGGCGGTCGTCGGTCTCACCAACTCAGTCGCTGACAGTACAGCCAGCAACTTTAGACCCAGTATCTATAGAAAGTACCTTGGTTACCCCGAGAGTCGGGAAGGCCAAGCAGAAAACCAACAGGCCCGTTGACTCGGACGAGTCCGGCCGGGAGGCTCGCCTACCCCAACAGGGAACGTCTTTGGATGTATTTCCCGAATGGAGCATCCTATGGATAAGATGCTCCAGCATGATATACTCCATGAACAGGAATCATATCAGCACGGGTTTGAGGGACCCGTAGCAGCGCCTGGTGCAGGGCTGCGTTATATCTCCCTGTCCGATGAAGGGAGTGTAAGTCATCAGCCCTGGCTTGACTTACACTTCAGTGGCACGTCGGAAGATGCTCATGGCACTAGTATCAGCTCAACGGGTCCAGTCATTAGAGAAGCTGCGTCTAGATAGGATGATCACTTCTGCTAGTGATATAACATTTTTTGTATATGATCCAATTAAACAGAGCAGACCTGGTGTTTCCGGTCTCAAGCTACAATTTATGGCATACCCCTTCGACCACCGATTATGTGGGGTCACACACCTCCAGCAATATATTAAGGTCACCAAGGGTCTTAGGGGGTCAGAACTAACAGTCACAAGAAACCGCATTAAAAAGTTTCAGCTCAGACCATCTCTAGGTGGTTGAAGTATGTTCTGGCTAATGCTGGTATAGACACTGAAATATTCAAATCTCATTCCACCAGGGCTGCAGCTACGTCCGCAGCATGGGTCCTGGACGTCCCATTGGACCAAATCCTAGCGGCCGCAGGATGGTTCTCAGAACACATGTTCCAGACGTTTTACAATAAACCTGTAACCAAATCAAGTAATTTCGCAAACTCTATTTTAAGTTCTGTTTTGTAATCTCCTCTCGGGTGAGAGAGTTTCTATTATTATTTTGTCCATTAAAATACTTTTTAGCATGTTCAAAATTTATGTCCTGTCTGAATACTTGGATTCCACTCCTCCTTGGTCAACAATGCAGTGTGTGACGCATGGACTCGTTTCCACGGCATGAGGTCACAGAGCTTCAAAATCTTCACGTAGTCACTCACGTGACTCCGAAGAAAAAGAGTAGGATTAAACGAGAACGTAACCATTTGAAGTTTGATCTTTATTTTATGAGGAGCTACGATGAGGGATTACGTGCCCTCCGCTCCCAACCCTCCTCATAAAATACAGCTGGTTGTTCTAGTTCTCGAATCTTACAGTATTACAGTATCTTACAATATTATCAGTTCAACAACTGTTATCTGTGACTTCACACCACTGCATTGAAGATTGACGCGCATGTGGGCTGGCGGGCTCTTCACGTAGTCCCTCATCATAATTCCTCATAAAATAAAGATCCAACTTCAAACTGGTAAGTTCTCATTTAATTTTACTAATAAATGTGAGTTCTGCAGAGGACTTCCAAGGAAGTGTAAAATGCATTAATGTGAATTGATTACTGCAAACGGCATTGTATATATTGTAAATAATGTTGTTAGACAGTTACCCTGCTGTTTGTTGATTGGCCAAAGTGTTGAGCCTCTGGCAAGTTTGTTTGGATTCCAGGGTAAATGTTGCATTATTCAAGTTAAGTTAGCTTCCTCTAAAAGCCTCTCCTGCAACAGTGAATGGGAGATTATGTTATTGGGTTGTGGAACTGTCAATAATGTACTGTTGTTACTATTGGATGTGTCTTATTGGATTGTAAATTGGATATGTAGTTCGGCCCCTCAAGGTTCGGGGACCTATAAAAAAGTAGTGCCCACGAGGTCCTTTGTCGATCTTCTGGAAGAGCGCTTGGGACTGCTTTTGGAGTGTTTCTGCTTGCACGAGGCTGAAGGGCTTGGCCAGGCAGATACATGGATTGAACTTGCGGTGGTTTAGGTATCGTATAGGGGAATTTGTTGTGTTATCCAAAAATAAAGATTAGTTGTTCCATTGCTTGAATAAATGTTTTATTGACTGAACTAAACTGCGGGGAAGCTTAAAATAACTCATTTACACCAGTGCCTCAGCAGTTTCCTCCTTTATTAGGATCCTATCCGGACTGGGTGACTTTAAGTGCAGTTCATTTTATTACCACCCCATCTTCATCAATTTTTAGCCAATCTAGTATCTCATCTACATTTTCAATGCTGAGACTCCAGCAGCATATTTTTCCTTTGCAAAGAATGATGTAAAGTCCAGGTTTAGTATCTCAGCCATGTCTTTTATCTGTATGAATACATTTCATATTTCAAAATGTATTTTCCCCCCAAGAAACCCATTCCCAATTTACAAGCTAACAGAAGATATTTGGATTCCATTTAATATTTGCTGTCAATTGTTTTTCATGCTCTATCCATGCTTCTTTTATTTTTAATAAAAGTCTGAAGAAGGGTCTCGACTCAAAACTCACCCTTCCTTTTCTCCAGAGATGCTGCCTGTCTTGCTGAGTTACTCCAGCATTCTGTGTCTATCCTCTTGTATATTTTATTCTTTTCCCTTGATCTTTCAGTTAACAGCCTGGTTCTCACTTCTGTTAACATCAGTCATATTGCTCCTTTTTCTGCTCTTATTCACTACCTTTTTGGTTATTCAACAATCTTTAACTTATGTTCTCCCTCATGAGAATGTACCTGAGTTACAGTTGAAAACTCTCTACCTTAAAGACCTATTTTTCAATTACGGTTTTTCTTGCCAAGCTTTGACTTCAATTTATCTTGGCTTAGTGGCACATATTCCATTGAAATTGGCTCTTCTCCAATTGACTACTTTTACTTTGGATAGTCTATATCCTTTTCCACAGCAATCTGCCAGAATCTTATGATATAATGATTGCATTTTCCTAGATGTTCCCCTTGCTGATACCTGCTTCGTCTGGTCTGGCTCATTTCCCAAATCCAAATCCAGCAATCTTTTTTCCTTATCGGGGCAGGAATGTACTGAACACGAATATTCTCCCGAACTCACTACAAATACTTCTCCTATTAATTATTATTTGATTTCTTTCATCACATGTGGATTATTAAAATCCTTTATAATCATTACAATATGGAAGGCTTACAATTGCTTAGCTTCAATAGTATAATTCAATAGGAGGTTCTACTTCAGTTGTACAGGGTCTTGGTGAGACCACACCTGGAGTATTGCGTACAGTTTTGGTCTCCAAATCTGAGGAAGGACATTATTGCCATAGAGGGAGTGCAGAGAAGGTTCACCAGACTGATTCCTGGGATGTCAGGACTGTCTTATGAAGAAAGACTGGATAGACTCGGTTTATACTCTCTGGAATTTAGGAGATTGAGAGGGGATCTTATAGAAATTTACAAAATTCTTAAGGGTTGGACAGGCTAGATGCAGGAAGATGTTCCCGAATGTTGGGAAGTCCAGGACAAGGGGTCACAGCTTAAGGATAAGGGGAAATCCTTTAAGACCGAGATGAGAAAGACTTTTTTCACACAGAGAGTGGTGAGTCTCTGGAACTCTCTGCCACAGAGGGTAGTTGAGGCCAGTTCATTGGCTATATTTAAGAGTGAGTTGGATGTGGCCCTTGTGGCTAAGGGGATCAGAGGGTATGGAGAGAAGGCAGGTACGAGATACTGAGTTGGATGATCAGCCATGATCATATTGAATGGCGGTGCAGGCTCGAAGGGCTGAATGGCCTACTCCTGCACCTAATTTCTATGTTTCTATGTAAACATCCCTCTAATTCCTATCTACTTTTCCAACATACTTCTTCCCTGTCTTTTCTGAACACTTTATTTCCAAGAATACTTAAAACCTATTCCTACATCTTCTTAAGCCAGATTTCTGTCATTGACATGACATTATAAACCACATTGATTAATAGTAATATTAAACGAGAACTTCCCAGTTTGAAGTTCGATCTTTATTTTATGAGGAGTTACGATGAGGGATTACATGAAGAAGCCCCACCAGGCACATGCGCGTCATACTTCAAAGCAGCAGCGCGAAAACACAGAAACTATAGTCAAAGTGATATAGTAAGACTCAGAAGACTAGAACTACCAGGTGATCTTTGCGATTATGAGGGCCGGGAGCAGAGGGCACATAATCCCTCATCGTAACACCTCATAAAATAAAGATCAAACTTCAAACTGGCAAGTTCTCGTATAATCTTACTATTTTACTTCGGAGTCACGTGAGTGACTTCGTGAAGATTTCAAAGCTCGGTGATTTCACGCCCTGGACAACGTCCATGCTATCACACTGCCGCAATCCTGATGGAGGAAGGCTGTTAATGCAGTTCAGTTGGAACAGGCTGAAAAATAATGCATATTTATTGCACAAATAATAACAAACAAATAACCCCGAACCCGGGGACAAACATTCACTGAGCGGCTCCCAGCACGGCTTCTGCGAATGTTGCGGGGGTGACCAGTGGTTTGTTGTAGAACCTTTGGAAGGTTGCTTCACTAGCCTAGCCCGCCGTAGCGAGGATGTGGTCCATGGGCACCTCCATGGCCCTCGCTGCTGATGTGGATGCAGCCCTAGTAGAGTGAGATTTAAAAATGTTAGTAGCTACTCCTGCTGCACCCAACACCGCCCTGAGCCACCTGGCGATAGTCTGCACAGTCACCTGGTGATGCAGAGGTTTGTGGCTGATGAGGATCCCCTGTTCCATCTTCCTGATGGTTCGTGTAGTGTGGATGTAGAGGCGGAGATGGGTGACTATGCTGAGGGTGGCATCAGTGGGGTACGCCCAAAACTCCAACTGCAGCCCATGAGCCCCAGGTCTGTGCTGCTTCAATAGGTCCTGGACAAAGAAAGTCACCTTTGTAGGGGTGGAGACCATGCTATCCAGCCGCAGCTTTTGTAATGCCTGGACTCGTTGAGCTGTAGTCAGTGCCATCAGCATTACCACTTTGAGGGTGAGCTGTTTGAGTGGTAACTTGGTCACAGGAGACCAGCTCCTCAGTAGGGTCAGAATGATCCCTATGTCCCAGGTGAAGTTGTATCTGGGCCGTGGAGGGTTGGTGGTAAACACTCCCCTCATGATTTTAGACAACAGGTGGTTGGAGCCTATACCTATGTCCAGGTATGCGGACAGTGCACTCATGGCGCTGTTGATGGCACTGTAGCTAAGGCCAGCATCGTAATGAAGGCCCGCTAGGAATTCCAGGACATCAGGGATTGTTGCCGAGTTGGAGATCGTGTCGGTACGGGGAGCAGAATGCCTCCCACTTCCTGATCTGTGTGAGGTACTGCCTCCTGGTTGATGCTCGGCATGATGCTGAGATGAGTTCCATGGCTCGTGGTGATATGCCAGCCTTGATGAGCGGCCTCTTTAGAACCTGCAGGCCAACATGTTTAGGTGACCATGGCACGGGTGACTGTCCCCCATAATGGGGTTAGTAATTAATTTGGGATGTTTACCAATCAGAAGCCATGGATGTTTCAAGATTTTGAGGACCATCGGGTACCATGGCTGTGTAGGCCAGTCGGGTATGATCAAAATGCCAGTTGCAGAATCCAGTTGAATTTTCTGCAATACCCGACTGATGAGGCAGAATGGGGGAAATGCGTAGAAAAATTATTTCCCCCAATGGATAGAAAAAGCATCCATAGCTACTGCCCCAGGGTCTGGTTCCCAAGACACATACGTTGGTATCTGATGGTTCAACCGCAAAGAGGTCAATATCTGGTGTCCCATAGTGAGCTATAATATCAGCAAAAATTTGGGGTTTCAACATCCACTCGATGTTGTCATTGAACACTCGTGACCTGGTGTCCGCCATTGTATTGAGCTTCCCTGGCAAATAGGTCGCTGTGATCCAAATATTTCTCTCGATGCACCAGTGCCAAATTGTGTTACCAATTCATCACAAGATAACGACCTGATACCACCCATATGATTGATATAAGCCACCACCGTTGTGTTATCTACTTGGAGGCGGACATGTAAGTCCCGTGAGTTAGTACAGTAAGCCCGTAGTCCATGGAAAGCCCCTAACATCTCCAGATAATGTATCCCTTGTGTCTGGAGGAGGGTAGACTCGTGAGAGTCCCATCTGCCACCACAACTGGACATAGTGTCAGTTGCACCCCAGCCTTGTGCGCTTGCGTCAGTCTGTAGCACGACGGATGGGTTGCTAACAATGATGGGTCTGTGACACTCACTAATATTGTCAATCCACCATTGTAGCTCAGTTCTAGCCTGTTGTGGCAACCGGATTGGTTGATCAAAGTGCCCAGCATTTGCTTTTAATGCTGCGATCTTTGCTCTTTGTAAATTTTGGTAATGTAATGGTCCGAATTGCGTAGCTGAGAATGTAGCTACCAGCTTCCCAATTACCTTTGCCGTTTGCCGGATAGTTGGAACCCTGGCGCAAGCAAGGCTGTGGCACGCTTCTTTTATGGCGATAGCTTTGTTGGTCGGGATAGTAATCATCATTAAGGTTGTGTCAAGGTTGAAACCCAGGTAATCCATAATTTGAGTGGGGTGCAGTTTGGATTTGTCTGGATGGGTTACAAACCCTAGCTTCTCGAATAAAGATTTGGTCGCTGTAACTGCCAGTGTAGCCAATTGGAGGGTCTGACGCACGATAAGGATATCATCTAAATACTCCATGACGATATAATTTTGTTGTCGAAGGAGGGCCAATACAGGTTTCACTAATTTGGTAAATAGTCTGTGGGCTGTGGTGAGCCCATTAGGTAATGCTTTGTATTGCCACAACTGTCCCTTCCAGACAAATTTCAGGAACTTTCTGTGCGATTCTGTGATGGGAACTGTATAGTATGCATCTTCTAAATCGATACAGGCCATAAAGTACCCCAGGTAAAGCATCTGCATAGCTGTTTCGAAGGTATCCATTTTAAAATGGGTATATTGTACAAAAGTTTTCAACTCGGTTCAACTATGATAATCCGACACCCCCCATCTTTTTTTGTTTTTGTGAAGATGTTGGACACAAACTCAAGGGGTTCGTGCGTCGTTTTGCCAATCACCCCTTTGGCTGCGAGCCGTATGATTTCAGCATGTCCTGCCTCTATCTCATTTTGAGAGTGTGTAAAATTTCGCTGAGGTGCATGCTGGGTAGGGGGAAGTTAACCATCAATGAATTCTATGACATAACCGTGAACACTTTGTAGAATAAACGCGTCAGTAGTGATAGTATCCCAAGCTCCCCTAAATGCCCGCAACCGTCCCCCGACTTGTGCAGGAAGAAGTGCTACTGCCTGAGAGGAACCAGACCCCCTTACCTCCATAGTTAGCGGCGGGTCCTGGCGAATGACGTTTTGGGGGGGCGTTGCGGTGGTTGTCGGGACGGCGGCCGCATCTTCCATGCGGGCCGCTGCAGGCCTTTCCCTAAAAAAGGCCGCTGTGGTTGGGGAAGTGGAGGGGGATAGGTCCTTGGTGTCCTATCCGGCAGGCGCTGCTTCCAAGTAGTGTGTGGTTGTTGACGGTGATATGGGTGGGCTTTAGCCGGGGGAGGTTTCATAAGGCCCACAGTTTTGGCCTCCTCGTCAAGTTCTTTGACTTGCTTGGAGCGGCCGGACAACTGCTGGCACTCCTGGCTGGGGAAGACGAGAGGCTGAGTGGGCTCCTGGCGTGGCTAGTAGAGGCCCGAGACTCCCGTTCATCCCGGTCCCTGTCCCGCTGGAGGAGTTGCTCCACCAAGAGCTCCAACCGCTCAATGCGACCGTCCCCGCTACTCGCGGCGGACAAGCCGACTTCCCCAGGCTCTGCAAACTCTCTGGGGCTTCCAGCAATGGACCACACCTCCGTGAGATGCAGACTAGGGTCCGAAGGCAGGTTGTCGTGGCCTACCGCCCCTGTAGGCTCATACGACTCCCGGACAGACTCTCCGCTAGTCGGCCTTCAAGCAGATTGTGGCGGCCCACCTGCCTGGTAGGAAGGCAGTGGAGATGAATTGGCGCCGGTCCCCGGAACCTGGCTTCCCGGAGTCCGTGCAGGCTTACCTCCACTGTCGCCCAATGTTCTGCGTGGAGGTGCATGGTCGGCAGCTGCCAGAGCTAAGCTAACCGACCGTCTACTGCTGCCACCAGCGCCCTTGACCGCAGCCTGATGAGGTGTTATGCCGGCAGCACATGCTCCTGCAGGGCTGCTCGACGCAGCAGTAGCTCTGCCAGACTGCCCTACGGCAGATATCCCCGGCAGCTGTACGTGGCGTGCTGCGGCTGCTGGGCTCCCCTGTAGCGCAGCCGTTCCCCGCCCGGTCCCCGTGGATCCACTGCAACTCGGGGTGAGGTCGCTGGCGACGAGCGAGGCACCTGTCCACGTACCTGTCTGCTCCCCCGCTTCCTGGGTGATGGGGGCACGAAGTCTGGGTCAGTAATATCCAGCTCCTGTGCGGTCAGCTATTCAGGTGATAAGTCAGGCGCTGGTGTAACGGAAACGACCGACTTCCGCACTCTTCCCCCCGACCGTCCGGATGCTGCCGGTGGTGCTCGCAGCTCCGGTGAAAGAGGCCACTGGCTTGTCGATGCCCCGCGGCTCCTGGAGAGTGTCACCTTCCGTTTGCCGTTGGCGTCCATCCTGTACAAAGTAAAGGTTGGTGGACTTACCTGACGGCCTTTTGAAGGAGCTGGTGGAGAGAGCGCACTCCCCCCCAGCTTGTCGAGGCAAATGCGCGCGACGATATGTCGCGCATGCGTGCTGGCGGGGTCTTCGAAATAAAATTGTATTTGTAGCTTACAAACCTTATCTGAATTGCTTCCCTGTGAATGCATGCATGTGATGCAACCCATCTTGGACCATTTTGTTCTCCCTAAGTTTGGACCTGTTTAAACCTTTCTTGCTTCTGTATCAGATTTATATTTATCTATTCCAAGCCTTTTCACCCCTTTTCATTCTCTTTGCGATACCACCTTTCTGTGGCCAACTCTCCCACAAAGTAATGTGAACCTCATCACCCCACCAGAATTAGTGAACCTTCCTGCAAAGTCATTGATCTTAGTTCTGTTGAAGTGCAATCGGTGCCTGACCCAGAATTGGTCACAGAGCCATAGGAATCCAAAGCTCTCACCCTGCACCGCTACCACATTCATTTGTGCAGTCTTTAAGTTTTTGTTTGCTGATGTGCGGAACAGGAAGTAATCCAGGCTCCTGGTTCTTCATTTCTTTCCGAATTCCTTAAAGTCTGACTGCAAAATGCAGACATTCCTTTTTCTACCTGCATCATTGGCAATAATATAAACTCTGATCTCTGGATTTTCTGCAGCTGTTCAGAGATATCCTCTGATACCAGGAAGGCAATATTTCATCCCGAGAACCATATCTGAAATTACAGAGATATCTATCTGCTCTTCCAATGATATAATTCCCATTGGCTATTGCCCTTTTGATCTTTATCTTCTTTTCTTGCACAGCTGAGCTTTGGTATTGGTTCTGGCTGCACTCCCAAAAGGGACATTTCTTCCAAAGTATTCAGAGCCAAGTACAGGTTAGAAGTCAAGGCAACCATGATAAGTCTCCTGAATTAGCTGCCTGCTCATTTCTGCCTTACTCATGATGTTAGGTTTTACTTGCTTCACAGGCCATCTCTGGGTTTTGAATATCCGATTTCTGAACACCCCTACATGTGAATACCCTTCCATAATATTATTACGTTCGGATGTCAGACATACATACACATGTTCGTTCCTGCAAATGACGGAATTGGTTTCCTGTCTCCACTTCTAGCAACTGTTCTTTCATTTCAGTGTCACATGCTCTTAATCTTTACAATACTATGGAAGAATGGTTACTATAACAAGTGATGGTTGTTCATTTTCCAAGTTACAAACAAAATCAACTGGTGGATGTCTGTAAAATTGGAACCTATCCCTTACCTTGGCCTGTAGAGGTTTGCAAGTAAATGTCTATCAGTAATATCAAAACAATAATTTTCATCTCAAAGATTGTTAAGTATGTTATGTGTCATTCCTAATGCACATCATTTTCCATCAAAACTAAAATCAATTAAGGTATTAATAAAAACATTCATCGTGTCTGCCAATCATCAATTAAAACATTACTAATCCACAAGAGAAATTAATCCATGTGATTTAGAATACAGAATAAAATGATCATCTGAGGACAATTAACATGAATCTCAGGATAAAAATTACTGTAACAATTGTGAATTATTTGCTATTCTATTATGATCAGCCAATTATAACTGTAGTTCAATACCGCGGTGATTCATAAATCCTGTTGTTACAAAAAGGTTATTCCAGCCTCCTTCAGAGTTTGCTTCTCTGAACAAGGCTGAATTGACAAACACTTTTCATAGAATGGAAGTAGCAGCAATACATGTCAGGTACATAATTCCTCGGATTGATTTTGCATTGCATTAAACGAAAAGACTACCTTGCACTCACACAGTAATATTTTACTGAGAGTCATTTTAGATATATCTCTGAAAATGTGTTTCCCTTAAAAGTTGTTTCGCACATATGAAAATCTTTATTGGTATCTTATAATGAGCATCATGGTCTAGAATTTCCTCAGTGCCTGCAGGTGCTAAACAGTGGTTGCACATTAAACTGATAAAGTTTTGGAAGTGTTTTGTGTGGAGGTCAGTTTGCTTTAAATGAGGAACCATTTATCAGGAAATACGCGGATGTTCTGATATGATTTTTTTTTAATAGGAGTAGGAATTGGAGTGTTAGAGTAAATGGATCTTCAACACAGCATGTGGGGCTATCTGTGATATTTGGGTTCTCTTACCTTTATATTGCTGCATTATGATAAAGACAAATGGATTATATATACACTCGCTGGTTGTAGATGATACCCCCCTCCTCACCACCACTTACCATAACAGAATCCTTTAATGCCCAGTCAAAATACCATCTTCTTTAGTGATTTGGAAAATACCATCTCCAGTCTATGAAAGTAAGCATGCAGGTACAGCAGGTAGCGAAGAAAGCAAATGGTATGTTGGCCTTTATAACAAGATGAATCAAATATAGGAGCAAAGAGGTCCTTCTGCAGTTGTATAGGGCCCTAGTGAGACCACACCTGGAGTATTGTGTGCAGTTTTGGTCCCCTAATTTGAGGAAGGACATTCTTGCTATTGAGGGAGTGCAGCGCAAGTTTACAAGGTTAATTCCTGGGATGGCGGGACTGTCATATGCTGAGCAAATGGAGCTGCTGGGCTTGTACACTCAGGAGTTTAGAAGGATGAGAAGATATCTCATTGAAACATATAAAATTGTTAAGGGCTTTGACACACTAGAGGCAGGAAACATGTTCCCGATGTTGGGGGAGTCCAGAACCAGGGGCCACAGATTAAGAATAAGGAGTAAGCCATTTAGAACAGAGACGAGGAAACACTTTTTCTCACAGAGAGTGGTGAATCTGAGGAATTCTCTGCCTCAGAGTGCGGTGGAGGCAGGTTCTCTGGATGCTTTCAAGAGAGAGCTAGATAGGGCTCTTAAAAATAGCGGAGTCAGGGGATATGGGGAGAAGGCAGGAACGGGGTACTGATTGGGGATGATCAGCCATGATCACATTGAATGGTGTTGCTGGCTCGAAGGGCCAAATGGCCTACTCCTGCACCTATTGTCTATTGTCTATTGCCTATTGTCTTTATCAATAATGAATGGTTTGAACAGGTAGCTAGAAGATAAGATGGTAGAATGGGTGACCACAATTTCAGCAACCACATCAGAACATATGTGCAAGTAGGAAAATTTGGACGGCAGTCCCTTCCAGGTTGTTCTACATAGAACAAAATTGATCTGATCTTGGTCTCTGCTCCATTTTCTGCCTTGAGTCATGTCTACATCATAAACCTCTCCATCTTGTCCATTCATATATCATATCATTCTGATTTCACAGCTCTGGAGTAGAGAAGCTTATGGAATAATTTCCTCTTTATTTTAAATGGCTGACTTCTTATACTGAAGCCATGACTCCTAGCTCTGCATTGTCCCACCAGCACTTACTCATTCATATCCTATTTGTGGAATACCTTCACTTAGTCTGGAATATTCTATATGCTGTCACTTTAATTCCACTCTGATCCAGTCCCACTCTGACCTCTCTGTCTTTTCCCTCCTTTGTGATTGCAATGAAGCCAGATGCAAACTTGAGCAACAGCTACTCCTCTTATGACTGGGCACATTACAGTGTTCTGGTCTCCTCATTGTATTAAACAATTTCAGATAATTTCAGAAATTATTTAGAAATAATTTCAGATATCAGCAATTCCAGTCCTCAAGCTTCACATTTCAAAATGTCCTGCTTCATCCTCCTTTCTGTGTGTTATTCTGGATAATGATTTGCCCTCTCCTCCCTCGATGTTTCCCATTTTCATGCTCATCCATCACCTCTTTTGTCATTTCATCTCCCCCAGCCTCCACCCCATCAGAGCCATTCTCCATGTCCACTCTCAGCGTTCCTGCATCTTTAAACACTCTTGATCTCTTTAACACCTGCAGCTCTGATGAATGATCATTAACCTGAAACGTTAACTCTGCTCCTCTCTCCACGGATACTACCTGCTGAGTAATTCCAGTGTTTCCCGCTTTACGAAGAGAAGGTATTTTATGGTCCACAGCAGATCTGAGCTTCTGCAACAGCATCTTTTTTATTTCCAAGTTTAATTACACATCTGCCCTCACTTGAATTTGCCGTGGCATTTTGACAGCTCTGTTTGGATGACTGGTTTTGATAAGTGTCAGATAAAAGGGTTGCTCAGAGACTCTTTAGGTTTCACTGACAAACCAACCTGTCAGCTGCAGGCAGCTGCAATGGCCTTTAAAAAAAAATATTTCCAACTCAAATTCAAGGCAACCAGGGGCCAATCACTGTATAAAGCACAGAATTGCACGTGAGGCAGATGAAGCCTTCAGAAGTTAAGTAGTGCAGTGGTAGTTTTTGCTGCCCTACAGCACTAGACACTCGGGTTCGATCCTGAACATGGGTGCTGTCTATACGGAGTTTGTACCTTCTCCCCATGGACCTGTGTGGGTTCTTTCTGCATGCTTCCATTTCCTCACACTCTCCAAAGACGTCCAGGTTTTTAGGCTAATTGGCTAGGTATAATTGTAAATTGTCCCTCGTGTGTAGGATCGTGTAAGTGTGCGGGGATTGCTGGCTGGCATGGACACGGTGGGCCGAAAGGCCTGTTTCCATGCTGTATTTCTAAACTAAACTAAACTACAGTGGCACCAGGTTTCATAGGAAGTTTGTTCTCCTCCACTTACAGTTTGGAGGTTTAGAGTTGCAGTCTTGGGGACTGGGTATCTTTCATAAGGCTGCTGTGGTTTATTTTCCATTTGGCAGCCCTGCAGTGAATCTTCTAATTCTCATGAGGAGGTAAAGGCCCAAGTGAGATCTTGATTGCAACCTTCAGAAGTAGAAACAAGGAATTGCAGATGCTGGTTAAATCAAAAGGACCCAAAGTACAAGACTGAAAACTGTTTAATACTTGATAGCAATTTAAATAAAGATTAAAAATGTGAATACTTTAAAATTGAATTGTTATAATACCAGCAAAAAGACTGAGCATTTGTGGTTCTGAGGAATGGGCCACAACAGTTGTGACTTCTTCAGAAACATCTTGACCAGAAATATATCATCTATCC
The DNA here is from genome assembly GCA_035221665.1 of Okamejei kenojei. NCBI lineage: Eukaryota > Metazoa > Chordata > Chondrichthyes > Rajiformes > Rajidae > Okamejei > Okamejei kenojei. The sequence continues at coordinate 49,127,019 of CM069143.1, read as the reverse complement.
ATGTTCTCCAGAAATGCTGCCTAACTGGCTGAGTTACACCAGCACTTTGTGTCATTTTCTGTAAACCAGCATCTGCAATTCCTTGTTTCTGACTCCAAACCTTGCCTAGTCATGTCCTTCAGAGATGCTGCCTGATCCTCTGAGTTACTCCTGGACTTTGTGTTCTATGCAAGATCACAGCACTTGCAGTTCCTTGTGTCTCCACTTAAAAAATATCCGCACATAGCCACATAAAGAAATGTTGGGGCAGGGGTGTAGTGAGAGTCAGACCTTGATCTAAAGAAATTCTCAAACAGTACCTTTGAAAATAAACATAGCTTTAAATGATAGGCCCAATCTCTACATGATCTGTACCAGCATGAACTATGCATGTGTCATGATCTGACAAAAAATGCGCTGCTTGGGATCTAGATAATGCTCAACAGAAAATGATTTCCATAAACTGTTTGGAACTTTTGGATTTAACATTTGAAAGCATTAGCATTATACTCTATGTGAAATTGTTATCAGTGGTAGAGATTTGATTTCTTCTAGTTTATATTTAAATTTAAAAATGCAATTTAGGAGCTTATAGGGTTTCTTTGCCAACAGGCACCACCAGACTACACGAGGGAGAAGTAATTTCTCATAAAGATTGCTCTGGAGTGATATGCAAAAATCACTTGTGGATGTTCTTCTTCTTCTTGCGTATGGCGTACACGTAAGCCTAAAGTTGTAGGACAACTTGTTCTATTTGATCTTATTTGATTGTGCACACTGGGTTGATTGCATTCGTCGAAACAGGGCAGACCACGTGAAGGTTGCAATCTTCCACCTCAACTTGTGGATGTTAAATGGATGTATCAGTTATGGGCCTGTTCCACTTAAACGATTTTTCAGCGGACTGCCGGCGACTGTCAAGTTTCTGGCAATCGCCTGAAAAACTGGGAACTGGAATGGCGACTGTCAGAGTGGAACACACACACAAACACTTCGCAAAGGTGGGGGACAGGGCAGGCGGGGGGAGCACTGTCTGAAATTCACACGGTGCAAAACCAAGGTGATACAGACACACACTGCGATTTACAGGAAGGTTAAGACAGCTGGCACAGTGTACGGTAAGTCCTTTAAAAGAGGGGGGAGAGAGGGGATAAGGGGGGAGAAGGGGTGAGGAGGAGTGGAGACTTTTAAGAAGCCAGACAACTTTTAATAAGCCATAGATACACAGCTGTGAAGTTCGGCGGGCATTTAACATTACCGGTCGGTTATCCTAGGTTCTAAAAACTCATGATTCTGTTTTTCACCCAGGTGATGGGTGTGGCGAGAAACAAAGTAAGTATATCAACATGTTTTGGTTCTTTTTTTGTTTTCTTTTTATTAATTTTCGTTTTTTATTCTTTTTATTTTTTTGTAAGTTTTTACTACACACTTTGGTAGTTTAGGGGTTTACACATTCACTAGCTCTTTCACTCTCTCTCGTTCTTGTTCTTTTTCTCTTTTTCTTTTTCATTTTTGTCAAAATTAAAATGGAAGATGTACAATAAATGTATTTTGTCATATGCCGCAGTTTATACTACTGTACACTTATTCTAATAAAAATATTATTTAAAAAAAAAAAATAATAATATATTTTTTTTACCACAATGAACCAATGTCAGCAAAAGCGATCAACTAAATTTTTGGTTGTAGAAAACTTTTCAACATGTTGAAAAATTTGCGGCGACCAAACTGAGGCCGCTACTAGTTCCTGGAATGTGGGAACTCCTCGCGACCATGAAGGAGACTCACTAGAGACCACCAGCGAACATGTGGCGACCATGTGGCGAGTGCAGAGCCTCCTGCACTCGCCTAAAAAGTCGCCTAAGTGGGACAGGCCCATCACACTGTTTGAAAATCTGGTAATTTATGGTATTGTTGGCCATTGTTTGGAATGTGCATAAGGTCATAAGGAATAGAGTAGAATTAGGCCATTCGTCCCATCAAGTTACACCACCTTTCAATCATGGTTGATCTATCTCTCCCTCCTAACCCCATTCTCCTGCCCTCCCCATAATCTCTGACACCTGTACTAATCAATAATCTATCTATCTCTGCCTTAACAATATCCACTGACGGCCCCCACAGCCTTCAGTGGCAAAGAATTCCTCAAATTCACCACCCTCTGACTAAAGAAATTTCTCCTCATCTCCTTCCTAAAAGAATGTCCTTTAATTTTGAGGGTATGACCTCTAGTCCTAGACTCTCCCATTAGTAGAGACATCCCCTACACATCCACGTTATCCAAGCCTTTCTCTATTCTGTATGTTTCAATGAGGTCCCCCCTCATTCTTCTAAACTGCAAGTTGTGTGTTCCCTGCTTTATCAAAATGCCAAGACTTGACGTAACCTGTTATGACTGTAATTCATTCCTTTGTCTGGATATTACATTACATGATGCATACAGGAAAAATATTTTATCATTTATCATTTTATCTTTTATCATTTACAGTATATTGATAAGCACAAACAGAGAGATGTTTCTAGATTGGTTATTAAACTCTGTGGTCTATACTAATGCCTTCCTTAAGTCTGGTAGACACATTGCCCAAAACTGAACAAGAAGTAAATGATTTGTAAATAGTTTATTATGCAAAATCTATGTACAGTGGATTCTCTAGACTTTTACATGCTGCCACCAGATAATCTGGAGAAGCTAAAGTATCTGAACTGTAATCTGTGGTTATACTGAGATGGAATATTTGTAATAAGCAGACCAAGTGGATGAATCACAGGCTAACCTATATATTCGGTTACCCAGATGGTCGAGAGCAGGGTAGAGAACCAATGAGATAGAATCTGCTGTTGACCCATTGTGCAGCAGGCAAACAGATCATTTTAGAGGCAAGAATTGATTATCACTATAACCAACCTCTCGAAGCACTTCATTACATTTGACACGGTGGCACAGCGATATAGTTTCTGCCCTACAGCACTTGTAGTGCCTGGAGACCCAGGTTTGATCCTGACTACCGGTGCTGTCTGTACGGAGTTTGTACATTCACCCCGCGACCACGTGGTTTTTCTCCGAGACCAGCTTCCTCCCACACTCCAAAGACATTAATTGGCTTGGTGTATGTGCAAATTGTCCCTAGTGTGTGTAGGATAGTGTTAATGTGTGGGGATCGTTGGTCGATGCGGACTTGCTGGGCCCAAGGGCCTGTTTCCGAGCTGTATCTCTAAACTAAACTAAATTAAACATAAGTGCTATTGTATGGTAGTCATTCAGGCAGCTCCTTGTGCACTGTTCTTCTGAAACAGGTGGGAACTTCAGACTGCAGAAGCGAGAGGTTGAAGATGTCCTTAAACGTACCAGCGCACACGGTTCTTTAGCATTTATACAGTTACACTGTCCTAGCCGTACACGATGATAGTAATTCACTAAGAGAATAAACTCATCTTCCAGGGTTTGCCTGGCAGAAAAGAAAGGAGAATTTGGATGGCATCAGGTGACATAAAAAATAAGTCTTTGAACTTTATAAAGCATACATAATCTTTGTTCAAATAAAGTATGGAACTCAGAATTCAGCCACATAAAAGTATTTTTGAAAACATTCTTTTGTATGAGTTTCATTTGATTATACAGTCACATTTATGCCACAAATTTGACAGGAAACATCCAAGAATTATACGTACCGTTGATGTATTTTACATGTTGGATCGGACGATTTCTACTCAACTCTTTCATGATTTTTGCTAGGAAACTTAGTTTATTGTTCTTAATTATATTAATTGTTGGGTTTTCTTCGTTAGAGAAAATTTTAACAGTGCTGCTTTCTCTACAGTATTGTCATATAGGAGGAAGCTTTCTCATTAGGTCACAGACGAGTGCTGAGGAATTGTCTCAAACCCAAACCCTCATTGACCTTCTGACCCGAGACCCTGATCTCACAAGCTGAAGTTTAGAGATACAGTATACAGCATGGAAACGGGCCCATCGGCCTACCGAGTCCGTGCCGAGGGCCCATACACTAGCTCTATCCTGCACACCAGGGACAATTTCACAAATTTACCAAAGGCAATTAACCTACCAGCTTCTTGGATTTTGGAAAGAGGGAGGAAACCTGAGAAAACCCACACGATCTTGGGAGCATGTACAAACTCCGTACAGACAGCACCTGTAGTCAGGATCGAATCCGGGTCTCTGGTGTTGGAATTCTTTGCCTCAGAGTGCGGTGGAGGCCGGTTCTCTGGATACTTTCAAGAGAGAGTTAGATAGGGCTCTCGAAGGTAGGGGAGTCGGGGGATATGGGGAGAAGGCAGGAACGGGGTACTGATTGGGCCACGATCACATTGAATGGTGGTGCTGGCTCGAAGGGCCAAATGGCCTACTCCTGCACCTATTGTCTATTGTCTATTGTCTAAGGCAGCAACTGCTACTGCACCACTGGGCCACCCTATTACTTCTGAAGTTAGACATAATATAGATTAACTACTTGCCTGCCAGTTTTCAATTTTAAGTGATTTAGATACCTGCTAGTTAGATTAGAACGTGTTGTTCAACCACTTATAATGGGATAGCCCATCTATAAAACAAATATGGTCATATCAATTAACATTCCTATTTAAGCCGTTTCATCAAAGCCACTTATGCATTTCCTCAGTGCCAGTTTGTAAAATGTGAACTCTTAAACTTAATCGAGTCCCACTCTGATGTTTTAGCTGCAGACAGTAGATCCAGGTAGATAAATTGGGAAATGAGCCTTGGGTCTACAGCAATGGATCTCGAACAGCAACATGAACATGTAAGTAAATCATAAAAAAATTGAGAAGTTGTGTTTCACTTTAGAGACTGACTGTGTGCTCTTAAATGGATCAGTAGTTGAAATTATTATCTTGCTGAATGTTTTCAAGGATTAAATAGTTTGCTATGCTCAATGCTGTCCTTTTTTCAAATGACAGTGAGGAATTGTTGCAATGAGTCGAATATCCCAGCACTGACTGTGGGTTCCTAGAACTCTTTCCTTCACGTGAAAGACTGCTATTGATTACTACCATTTCTGTTTATCAGATTATAATATTTGGCCAAATGATCATGTTCTGCCAAAGACTGAGTGGGGAAGGAAATGGCCCAATGTAACGCTAAGTTATATTATAAATGTAAATATTATCAGCCTTGGTTCATATTCTTCATTACAGTCCAGGAAGACATGCAGGTGAGTTCACGTTTAAATATTAAATGGGTTAAAGATCAGGCAGTGTTGAGATGGCACACCCAGATATTGGTCAAAAGGAGAGGGTGGCTGCTGTGTGACATAAAACAGGATTAGTCTGAAGAAGGGTTCCAACCCGAAATGTCATCCATCCTTTTTCTCCAGAAATGCTGCGTGGCCTGCTGAGTTGCTCCAGCGCTTTGTGTCTATTTACGGGATTTAGTAATGGGCCTGTCTAACTTAGCCTTTTTATCGGCGACTGCAAGTCGTAGCAGATCGCTGAAAAACTGGCGACTGGACCCCCCTGCGACAACGTCTACAACAATCTAGCTCCTAGTCGATATCAAGCTATGGCAAGCTACCGACAACCAGTGACCCATTAGGACGTTCACCTACGACCACACCTACAACATCCTACGTCCACCAGCGACAAGCTGCGACAAGGTAAGACAATTCAGTCACCGGTAACTGTCGCCGGTTGACGTAGGTACTCGCCAATGGCATTCACCGAAGACAACCTACATCATCCTGGCGATAACTTACGTCATCCTGGCGACAGCACCTACAACAGGATACGATAGTTGGTGTCAAGCCCACGGGCGCCGATTGTTGCCGAAAAGTTTTGAACACTTCAAAATCCAGCGACGACCAGAAAAAAAGGTACGACTCTTTGGGCGACTGAGGAGATCATACAGGCGCTACCCCAGTGACTATATGGCGACAGCCTAGTCGCCTGTAGTCGTCTGTAGTCGCCTAAAAAATTACCTAAGTTGGACGGGGCATAAGACTGCTTTTCACTTTCTTTGGCAGGATAAGCAAATCAAAGTCAACATCCTCACCAGGACAAACATTATTCTCGTCTGGCTGTTTTAGACAGACCATACCCAACACCAGACTCCTAAAGCAGGTTGCACTTCCAAAGTTTATGGTGGGAAGAGATACCAAGTGGATAGAGAAGTAGATTTAAGAATGTGCTCAAAGCACATATCTGGACATTGATAATTAGTTCTAACATATAACTAACAAAAATAATTAATACACACATTAAGATTATAATACGGTTTTATTATCAGTTTTTCCCACCCTATTTTTTTATTAATTAGGAATGTCTATTATTACTAATCACTATTACTAATAATTAATAATTAATTTTCCCTTTTCTGAACTGAATTAATTGTATGTTATTCATCTTTTTATATAGCCTTTGTATTTTTTATGTCTAATATTAGTTAGATTTCTAAGTTAGCTTTAGATATTGATATTTTTAAAGGAAGAACCTTTTTTTTTTATTCTTCCTTTTTTCTCTTTTTCTCTCCCCTTCCTGGTTTTTTTTTTTTTTTTATATTATTATTCCCCCTCCCCCCCCCTTTTTTTACATTATATATATTATACCCCCGTTAAAATATTGTTAAGGAATAGTAATTCCCTAATTCCAGGAGCTGGTCGTGTTGATAACATCGATGACGGAAGTCGTTAGATATATAGTCATCTTAATATGGCTGGCACAAACTACATCGATTCTAGATGTAGTTCTTTTTTCCTTTACACACAGTACTTCTATTTATTTTCTTTCTATCTTTTATATCTATAGTATTTTTTGGTTTGATTGGAGTAATATAATGTACCAAGGGAGATATATTCATGAGGGGCAAAAAAGAGATTTAAACTACATCCACTCGGGGTTCAGGTGTAAGGTTGGGTTTATCGCGCTGATCCTTAGATCCTGCAGATCCCCATAAATCTAAAATGCAAGACTTAAAAAGAAATACGGGGAATGAGGGATTAAAATTCTGCAGTTGGAATGTTAAAGGTATTAATGAACCGATAAAGAGAGGAAAAGTATTGACATACTTAAAGGCAAGTAAAGCTGATGTAATTTACATTCAAGAGACCCATCTAAAAAAAGAGGCGGAAAACAGGTTGAAAGCTAAATGGATAGATAAAATATATCACTCTTCTTTTACACATAAATCAAGAGGCGTAGCAATATTATTTCGTAAAGGTACTTTATTTAAGCATACATTAACCATAGATGATAAAGATGGTAGATATATTATTGTGATAGGAGAATTAAATACAGAAAAAGTAATTCTTGTTAATATATATGGACCAAATTTTGATAGTCCATTGTTTTTTAAAAAAGTATTTAATAATATTCCGGAATTAATACAATATAATTTGATAATTGGTGGAGATTTCAACTGTACATTAGACCCTTACTTAGACAGATCTACAAAACAAAGAAAAAACAAATCACGTTCTAGTGATTTGCTAAATGCATATATGCAAACAACCAACATTAAAGATGTTTGGAGAACAGAAAATCCTACAGGACGAGAATATTCTTTTTACTCCCCAGTACATAAAACTTACTCAAGAATAGATTATTTTTTGGTGGATGCAAAACTTATCTCACTTACTTATGAAGCTAAATATGATAATATAATAATCTCAGATCACGCTCCAGTAACGTTTAAAATTAAAATTAATAATAAAATAGAAAATTTAAGACAGTGGAAATTTAACCCACAAATTTTAAAAAACAAAGCCACTCAGGAATATATCATAACTCAAATTAAAACTTTTTTTGAAATAAATGATCAACCAGAGATATCGCGTTCTTTATTGTGGGAAACATTTAAGGCATATCTTCGAGGAATAATGATTTCTTCACAAGCATTTGACAATAAAAAGACTCGGAAAGAACAACAAGATCTAGAAAAGGAGATTAAGGAATTAGATATACAGAATGCAATAAAACCAGATACGACATTACATAATAAAATTGTTATATTGAAATATAAATTAAATAAAATATATACAGATCAAGTGATAAAATTTTACCAACATACTAAACAATTACAGTTTGAATTTGGGGATAAGCCCCCAAAAACTGCTGGCTCGACAATTAAGGAAAATTGAAGCGGAAAAAAATTTATACATAGGATTAAATCACAAAATGGTGATTTATTAATACAACCTAAAGATATTAATGAAAGATTTATGCAATATTATAAAAATTTATACACTGCTAAAACAACAGTAAGTAAAATAGAAATAGATGCATTTATAAAAAAATGTAACTTGAAAGGACTGGATTTACAAAATAGAAAATTATTAAATGCTGATATTTCAATAAATGAAATTAAAGAATCTATTAGATCATTAAAAAACGGTAAAACACCAGGACCTGATGGTATAGGTTCGGAATTTTATAAAACATTTCATGAATATATAGTTCCATATTTAAAATCACTATATGAACAGATATATACAGAACAGAAGCTTCCAGATACATTGAACGAATCGATTATAACACTCATACCTAAAATAAATAAAGACTTAGACGAACCAGGATCATATAGAGCAATAGCTCTATTAAATACAGATCAAAAGATATTAACAACAATATTAGCAAAAAGATTGAGTTCAATTGTTGATGAATTAATACATCCGGATCAAACTGGATTTATACCAAAACGATATTCTTCATATAATCTAAGACGATTGTTTAATATTATATATTCGAAAAGAAGTGATAAAAAAGATTTAGTAGTTATTTCGCTTGATGCAGAAAAGGCTTTTGACCAAGTGGAATGGCCCTATTTATTTTCGGTGATGGAAGCTTTTAAATTAGGAGAGGAGTTTATTACTTGGATTAAATTATTATATGCAAATCCAATAGCTAGAATAACAACAAATCGAATGTTATCAATTAAATTTAATTTATCACGAGGTTGTAGGCAAGGTTGCCCTTTATCACCTTTATGTTTGCATTAGCAATAGAACCACTTGCTCAGAGGGTAAGACTACACCCGGAAATATATGGATATGATACCGCAAATACTAAGAATAAAATTTCCTTATATGCAGATGATGTATTACTTTATATCACTCAACCAGAAATAAGTATTCGAAATTTGTTAAAACTAATAACGGAATTCGGATCACTTTCAGGATACAGTATTAATTGGAATAAAAGTGAACTTATGCCTATAACAATGAATAAGTTACATATATTACAACAATTTCCTTTTAAGATAACAAATGAAAATATTAAATATCTTGGGATTTTTGTTACAAAAAGATTTAATTCTCTATTTAAATCTAATTTTCCCCCATTACTAGATAAATTAAATAAGAATATTTCATACTGGAAAAGTTTACCTATTTCGATGATAGGGAAAATTAATGCAATAAAAATGATTTTTCTTCCACAATTATTATATTTATTTCAATTAATCCCGATATATCTTCCAAAAATTTTTTTTAAAAAAGTAGATTCTTTAATTACGAATTTTATTTGGGATTATAAGATTCATAGAATAAATAAAAAACATTTATGTAAGTCTAAAATAAATGGAGGATTAGCGTTACCAAACTTGATGTTTTATTACTGGGCAGTTAATATTAAAAACATGAATTTTTGGTTAGGAGAAATAGATAATAAACCAAATTGGTTAAGTATGGAAGAAGAAGATTGTTCTCCATTAGAAATTAGCTCTATAATATTTGCTAATATTAATGTAGCTAAGAAAGTTTATAGTGAAAATCCGATAATAGAAAATGGAATCCGCATATGGAAACAAATAAAGAAAGCATTAAAACTAAAATCTATACCAATAAGTCTTAAGATTGTTAATAATTTTATGTTTAAACCTTCGATTTTGGATAAGGCTTTTTTACAATGGAAAAATAAAGGAATTTCTAAGATGGGTGATCTTTATAAGGAAAATATTTTTCTTTCATTTCAAGAGTTGCAACAAATTTATGGGCTACATAATAAAGAATATTTCAGATATTTACAAATTAGAAACTATGCCTCTGTAAATATATATGAATTTAGAAATAGAAAAATAGAAATTTTAGATGAATGTTTGAATAAACATCCAAATATGGAAAAAATGATATCATATATATATAATATTTTACTGGAAAAACGATACTCCATCAACAGAAATATACAGAGAATCTTGGGAAAAGGAATTAGGCCAAATAATAAGACCAGAAATATGGGATGAAAGTTTACAACATATACATTATTGTTCATTAAACGCTAAACATTCTCTTATACAGTTTAAAATATTACATAGATTACATTACTCTAAATCTAAATTACATAATATTTTTCCAAAAATATCTCCAATATGTGACAAATGTCAAATTTCAGAAGCAAATTTGACACATTCATTCACTAACTGCATAAAAATTGTAGAATACTGGAAGGAAATATTTAAAATAATCTCGACTGTTATTAATATAAATATAATCCCTGACCCAAAGCTGATTATACTTGGAATAATTGAAACTGACCAATTAATAACAACGAATCAAAGAACTTTTATTGATTATGGTTTAATAATTGGGAAAAAATTAATATTAAAATTTTGGAAAGGCCCTGCATTCCCAACAATCAAAATGTGGAATATAGAAATGTCGGAGACACTTCATTTGGAGAGATTGAGGCTTGTCCTTATGGATAGGTTAGATCTCTTCAGATGTATTTGGTCTCCATATATTAAATATTTGCAGGGTCGTAATGGTTCGGCGCGGGAACCTGACTGAGGCCTGGACATTTGAGTGGATGAAGAGATACGTATAATAAATCATGAATATATCTATAAGGACGGATTATTGACGAATATTTTATTCTCCATCAAACCTCTTCTTATTCTTTATTCTATTTCCTAATTTCTCTATTTTCTTATATCTAAATAAAAAATAAAAAAATAATATAGAAACACACTAGCTTAATATTAGAATGAATATAAATATCATTAGATTTACAAGAACATTGTTAGTATTATTAGCATTTCCTAGTATTTTATATTTTTAATTATATAAAATTATATGCTTTTAATGGTACAATAATTTTAAATTTAGCGATAAAATAAATATTGTTAACATTAGAAGAAATAATAAGAATTATATAAGATGTACTAACTTTTTGTATCAATAATATCATAAAATTTGGTCTTATACTTAATAAAATTAGAAATAAAATGATAATTACTAATAGTACGAGTATAATGCTAATATTGTGAATGTATTAGTAGTATTATGTATCTTTAATTATATAAAATACATAATTCTGAAATCTATAACTAAGGATAATACAGTATAAATAATATTATTAGTATGAATCAGTTATTAGGACTATGTATATTTACTACTGAAATATAATGTAACTGGTTGTTATTTTGTTTCTATAATAAATAAAATTTAAAAAAAAAAAAAAAAAAAAAAGAAATTGACAGCATTCGCCCTATCCATGTATCGGTCAGTCCGACAAAATGGGTTGAGGACAGTTACTGGGAACTGAAACCAATGCAGCAAACTCAGACTGATAAAGCTTCTGAACAGTTTTTTGAACTTTTAAAAGAATGCAGAGAGCTGAAGAACAAGGCTGCTGATGTCATTACAAAAACCAAAAGGATGCCAAGGGCTGTGAAATAACCCAATCACCTCTGACAATAGTCGCTGTTACCTCCAGAAACCTGAGCAATACTCAAACTGAAGCTACTGATTAATACAGACACCAGAGCCAATGTGTGTATACCATGAAACTGTTACGGAAACCAAAAAACGTGCTGAACCCTTCTGCAGACTGTTTTCTGCGCATTTCTATGTGGGTGGAATATTTGCCACAGAAAGCCATGAAAAAGACAGATGTTATAACCAGGGAAGATATATAACATGCTGCATTGAAATTGGGTTTTACCACCTCGCATCCAGCAGACAAGTGCACCTGTTGGTCAGTGCTTAAAGCTTCTAAACCCTTGCACTATCACTGTACTGACTAATGTAGTAATGCATTACACATCTGTTAAAGTTTGATAATTTAACTAAAATGCACCAACTATTCACAGCTTGTGATCAGGTATACATGTGAGTTGTATCTGTTGTCCCCGGTGTATTTCAAAACCCTGGTGAGCAATATATTCATATAAGATGACCTGCAATACCAAACCATTTAATGTTTCCTGAAGAATGCTGCAGAAATAAAATACCACTATATAAAAAAAAAAAAAAAAAAAAAAAAAAAAAAAAAAAAAAAAAAAAAAAAAAGAATGTGCTCAAAGCATCCTTGAAGATGTCACATTCCCACTGATTGTAGGGACCTCGGAAGGGTCCATGTAGGCTCAAAGTGGAGAAGCAGCACCTATGATGTTATTGAGAGCCTCATAATCTGATGGGTATGCTCCAGGAAAACAGAAAAACCCAATGTAAGTCATGATTAGAGTATAGCTACCCACCCTTCCTCTCGTTCAGCTGCCTCTTGCCCCTTCTGTGGGAGAGTCTACAGTTTCCATATTGGGCCTCATTAACCACAGTAACCCCCAAAACCACAGATAAACAAGTCATCCTAATTCCTAAAGGATTATCTAAGATAATGCAGGAGTTTAAATAGCCAGATTAATTTCTTCAGATCTTCAGCTGCCAGCAAGTTGTATCCTGAAGAATCTCCTTTGGTAACTTCAATGAGTTTAGTGTAAGGAAAGCTGATCCAGAAGTAGTAATTGGTACAAAAGATTGTGGAGACAAAATACTACTTTATTTTAATTATAAGAAGGTTCAATAAATAAAAACAATCCATGCACTTCAAAAGGTGGTCCTGATACCTTAAGTGAGGGATTATTCACAGGATGTTTTCACTGGCACATTGGGAAAATATTTCTAGTTGTTTTCTGTTTATGAAACTCCCAGTTGCCTCACAGAAGAATGCTTAGCACCAAAGTAAAGCAAAATCAAGCAGGCAGTTTCCCAGAAACTTGAAGTCCAGATTAAAATCAGATGTTTGAGAGTGCTGGAAACCTTGAAAATACATTGACTAATCTTTAAATTTAGTGGCCAATCTGATAAATCTAGTGGCCTTAAGGGTAAAACAGCAGAAAACTGAATTCAAAATGTATGACGACAATGTGTCTCGAATCAGATAGATTAGAAAAGCAGTGTAATATTGATGTGGAAAGCCACTATAAAGATTTTGGCCACATGTCGCTCACTGCACTCTTGCAGTTTGTGACATCAAAATAACCTAACAGAATGTTATTTATAAAATGTGATTAGTCCCTCTGTCAAAATAAAGTGTTTTTCCATGCATCCACTGAGCAGGATTAATCCCCACAAAAGCCTGGAAGGAATGGAATTGATTGTGACCATGTACTTATTGAAGTGAATTTATGGAGTCGGACAGTTTGATGGCAATCGGGTGCTCTTACTAGAAATTCTATGGATATTGCCTTAAATCTAAAACTAATTGATGCACGTGATCTTTTTATGCCCATCCTTATTTTATTTAATTTAGCGAGATTTTTGAGAGGTGTACATACTGTATAAATCCTATTTATGGGAGTTTAGCAATTCAGTAATTGGTTAGTTATAACCTCAGGCAGAAGTCAAGTTGCAGCAACTTTTTCAGACTGTATCAACAATTATAAAATCATCATGGGCCTTTTTAAATTACTCAATTTAATTTTGAAAAGTGTTTCTTGTCATTTTAAACAGTTTATTCTCTTTGCTTGCACAGAGTTTAGACAAAGTTACAACTATTCTCCACTGTATACATTTTCTCTCTCATAGTCATACAGCATGGAAACAGGCCCTTCAGCCCAACTCGTCCATGCCGACCAAGATGCTCCATTTAATCCCCTGCTAGTCCCATTTGCCTGTGTTTCGCCCATGTCCCTCTAACCCTTTCCCATCCATGTACCCGTCCAAGTGTCTTTTAATTGTTGTTATAGTACTACCACATCTGGCAGCTCATTTCATATATCCACCACCTTCTTATTTAAAATAACATTATAATGAAATCCATAAGTGTGATTTAGAAACATAGAAACATAGAAATTAGGAGCAGGAGCAGGCCATTCGGCCCTTCGAGCCTGCACCGCCATTCAATATGATCATGGCTGATCATCCAACTCAGTATCTCGTACCTGCCTTCTCTCCATACCCCCTGATCCCTTCAGCCACAAGGGCCACATCCAACTCCATCTTAAATATGGCCAACGAACTGGCCTCAACTACCTGCTGTGGCAGAGAATTCCACAGATTCACCACTCTCTGTGTGAAAAACGATTTTCTCATTTCGGTCCTAAAAGACTTCCCTCTTATCCTTAAACTGTGACCCCTTGTCCTGGATTTCCCCAACATCGGGAACAATCTTCCTGCATCTAGCCTGTCCAACCCTTTAAGAATTTTGTAAGTCTCTATGAGATCACCCCTCAATCTTCTAAATTCCAGCGAGTACAAGCCAAGTCTATCCAGTATTTCTTCATATGGAAGTCGTGCCATCCCAGGAATCAGTCTGGTGAACCTTCTCTGTACTCCCTCTTATGGCAAGAATGTCTTTCCTCAGATTAGGAGACCAAAACTGTATGCAATACTCCAGGTGTGGCCGCACCAAGACCCTGTACAATCTGCAGTAGAACCTCCCTGTTCTTGTACTCAAATCCTTTTGCTTATGAATGCCAACATTACCATTCGCTTTCTTCACAGCTGCCGCACCTGCATGCCTACTTTCAATGACTGGTGTACCATGACACCCAGGTCTCACTGCATCTCCCCTTTTCCTAATCGGTCCACCATTCAAATAATAGTCTACCTTCCTGTTTTTGCCACCACAAGTGATAAACCTCACATTTATCCACATTATACTGCATCTGCCATGCATTTGCCCACTCACCCAGTCTATCCAAGTCATCCTGCAGCCTCCTAGCATCCTCCTCACAGCTAACACTGCCTCCCAGCTTCGTGTCATCCACAAACTTCGAGATGTTGCATTTAATTCCCTCGTCCAAATCATTAATGTGAATTGTAAATAGCTGGGGTCCCAGCACTGAGCCTTGCGGCACCCCACTAGTCACTGTCTGCCATCCTGAAAAGGACCCATTCACTCCTACTCTTTTGCTTCCTGTCTGCCAGCCAGTTCTCTATCCACATCAATACTGAACCCCAATACATGTGCTTTAAGTTTGTATACCAATCTCTGTGTGTGGGACCTTGTCGAAAGCCTTCTGAAAGTCCAGATATACCACATCCACTGCTTCTCCCTTATCCACTCTACTAGTTACATCCTCAAAAAATTCAATAAGATTCGTCAGACATGATTTACCCTTCGTAAATCCATGCTGACTTTGTCCAATGATTTCACACTTTCCAAATGCGCTGCTATCCCATCTTTAATAATTGACTCTAGCAGTTTCCCCACTACCGATGTTAGACTAACTGGTCTGTAATTCCCCGTTTTATCTCTCCCTCACTTTTTAAAAAGTGGGGTTACATTAGCTACCCTAGATAGAAGCAAATGGCATTGAAAAACAATGTAAGATACAAATTCTTTACCCTACTTATGTAAAATAATCTATATTAAACAGCGATACTGAGATATTAGTATTTAGTGATTCAGGAATTCGTTAAGCCTGTGACACAAATAGCTGGAGTAACTCAACGGGTCAGGCAGCATCTCTGGAGAAAAGGAGTATGTGAAGTTTTGGGTCGAGACCCTTCTTTTGAGAGTCAGGGGAGAGGGAACCAAGAGATGTGTACCTTTATATGTACTTGTATGTACATGTATCTGTACCTCTTCATAAAGGTACATATAAAGGTAAAGGAGCCCTGACTCTCAGTCTGAAGAAGGGTCTCAACCGGAAATGTCACCTATTCTTTTTCTCCAGAGATGCTGCCTGCGCCGCTGAGTTACACCAGCTTTTTGTGTCTAGCTCTGAAGTTATACTGAGTACAGTACATTTGGAGAAAACCTGCTTCTGTTACATCTTCTTCCCATGTTATTTATCACTGCCATTCTTTTCATTTAGTAGTCTGGCTGAGTGGAAAATTCTGTAGAATGACAGTACATGAACTTTAACATGTATCGAGGCTGGATTTCAATTTATAAAAATTGAATTGAGCTTGGATGCAGACAAAAAATGTGCAAACATAAAGGCAAGTCATTTCATACTCCACCCAAATCAATGAAAAAGAAAATGGAATAAACTGTAAAGTGGACTGGTGATTTATAACTTTAATATCACTGAAATTTATACTCTATTTTCATCACGTTGAAAGGTAATATTTTATCGGGAAAACATCTTTGCCAGACTTATTAAATTATCACAAGCGCATTTTAAAATTACTCAATATAGTTTTGAAAAGACCTTCTTGTGATTTTAAACAGTTTATTCTCTTTACTTGCACCAAACCTAAGAGGCTGGTAATTTTTTTCAGACTCTCCTTGATATATATCCTATTGTTGCAGCCCACCTTGAATTTTATTTCAAATTGTAGTTGTGAATCTTCGTAAAAGAAAATTGTAGACCTAAATGGTGGACATTTGCAAACTAATAGATCCTCAAATTATGAATGAGAAGTGATGTAAAAATACAACAAATCTGACAAATCAGTGAAAAACATTGTCGTAGTCTCAAGGAATGTGTAGCTGCTGAAAAAGATATTAAGATCAGTCTGAATACAAAAAAAAACTCTGGTAAATTACAATTTGTGACCTTGTGTCATGTGGGATTATTCTGTAAAATACACCAACAGCGTCACCTACTCCGAACACTAATACATCTCTAGGGTTGCATAGAAGACGATTTCTTGATAATGTAATTGAATCTGCTATTAATCTATCTCTACTTTCTCGGTTACAGTGAAGCCACAAGGATGAATAGTTTCTTCTCTGCAGATTGGCAACACAAAAGAGACCTTTAGGCAGTGATGGAAATTCATATTCTCTATCATATGTGCAAGAAATTAGCTACATTTCTTCATATTGAAGTACCTCTATTGGATTTAGGGATGTATTTAATTAATATAAATATGGTACATAGATGATTAAATTCAATCACCTAAATTAAATTTATGAAGGACCTAACATGCCAATTATATTTAAGACAGGTTCTCATTTATCTTTATTTCATGTGATAAACTTTTACTTCAGAAGATGTGGCGTGAATATGCAGTCAAAAATATTCCACCAGTAAAGAATAAATCATAATAGGGTGTAACTGGATTTGGAATGGATTAGCAAGTGGGCAATAGATAAAAAGGTAAATGGTGAGGAAAATGAGGTGGATAACCCAAATCAAATTCAGAGCCCAGTGTCTTGGATGTGGATCCTATTGGAGGCTTGTTTTTGACAAGCTGCCAGATTTCCTCATTAATTGTGCTATAAGCCTGCAAAGAAAATTAAATACTGGTCTTATGCGGATATCTTTAAAAGTTAACAATTGTTAAGCTGATCCAGGGGGCAGGAGAATATCTATGGATGTCAGAAGTCATTCAATAATTTTGTGTTAGAAAAAAGTTGAATTCAAATTTGAATTAAAGTTGAAGTTAATTGAATAACGTGGACTGATTTTGATTTGTTATGTGACAGGAGAGAATGGATAAAGGCAATGAATCTCTACTCAAATTGGCATGAGATAACAGTGACCCACAAAAAATTGTTCTGGAGCTTTTTTTTTTATTAAATATTTTTATTAGACGTAAGTATATATTAATAAAATATACTTCTCACATACATTCGTAATATTATTAATATTAACAATTATGTCTTATGTATTTCTATACATTTTTTTGCAAGTAAGAAAAGATAGAGAAAAATAAAGTAAAAATAGGAAATCAAAAATAAAGAAATGAATGGAGTACTAAAAAAGTTATCCATCATTGGAGATATATCCATGATTTGTTATACGTGATTCTTCATCTATTCCATTATTCAGGCTTCAGTCAGGCTCTCGTACCGAGCCATTTTGACCCTTTAGATATTCAATAAATGGAGACCATATTCCTCTGAAAAGATCCAACCTGCCCAGTAGGACAAGCCTTAATCTTTCCAGACGAAGTGTCTCCGACATTCCTGTAATCCACATTTTGATTGTGGGGGATGTAGGACCTTTCCAGAATTTCAATATTAATTTTTTCCCAATTATTAAACTGTAATCAATAAAGATTCTTTGATTCGTTGTTATTAATTGATGTTTCTAATATTCCCAGTATTATTAACTTTGAGTCAGGGATCAGATTCATATTAACAACATTCGAAATTATCTTAAATATTTCTGTCCAAAATGTAGTAATTTTTACACAATTTGTAAATGAGTGCGTTAAGTTAGCTTCTAAGTGCTGACATTTATCACATATGGCAGATACATTTGAAAAAATACTATGTAGTTTGGATTTTGAATAATGTAGTCTATGTAATATTTTAAATTGTATAAGAGAGTGTCTAGCATTTAACGAGCAGTGGTGTATATGTTGTAAGCTTTCATCCCATACTTCAGGTCTAATGATTTGACCTAATTTGTTTTCCCATGATTGCCTATATATTTCTGTCATTGGGACATCGTTTTCCAATAAGATATTATAAATATATGATATCATTTTTTCTGTGTTCGGGTGTTTATTTAGACATTCATCTAAAATTTCTGTCTTTCTATTTCTAATTTCCTGTGTGTTTGCTTTTACATAGTCTCTAATTTGTAAATATCTAAAGTAATCTTTTGAATGTAATCCATAAATTTGTTGTAATTCTTGAAATGAAAGGAGATAATTTTCCCTATAGAGATCGCCCAGCTTATTAATTCCATAGTTTTTTCCATTAAAAAAACCTTTGTCCATCATTGAGGGTTTAAATGTGACGTTATTTACAATGGTAAGGCCAATTTTAATATTTTCTTTATTTGTTTCCAGATATGTATTCCACTTTCTATTACAGGGTTTTCACTACAGATTTTCTTACCTAGTTTAGGCGAATAAAATTGAACTAATTTCAAAAGGCGAACAATCTTCCTTTTCCATTTTTAACCAGATTGGTTGTTTATCTGTCTCTACTAACCAAAAATTCATATTTTTAATATTAACTGCCCAGTAATAAAACATAATTTTATTGCTAGACCTCCATTTATTTTTGATTTACATAAATGTTTTTTATTTATTCTATGGCTCTAAAGTTGGTAACTATAGAATCCACCTTCTTAAAGAAATTTTTAGGAAGATATATCGGAATCAATTGGAAAAGATATAGTAATTGCGGAAGAAAAATCATTTTTATTGCATTAATTCTACCTAGCATTGAGATAGGTAGTGTTTTCCAATATAAAATGTTCTTATTTAATTTATTCAATAATAGTGGAAAATTGGATTTAAATAAAGAATCGAATCTTTTTGTTACATAAATTCCAAGATATTTAATTTTTTCGTTTGCTATCTTGAAAGGAAATTGTTGTACTATATGTAAGTTATTTACCATTATTGGCATGAGTTCACTTTTATTCCAATTAATACTAGATCCTGAAAATAATCCAAATTCAGTTATTAATTTTAGTAAATTTGGAATACTAATTTCCGGCTTTGTAATATAAAGTAATACATCATCCGCATATAAGGAGATTTTATTTTCAGTATCTCTGGTGTCATGCCCATATATTTCAGGATGTAATCTCACCCGTTGAGCTAATGGTTCTATTGCAAGTGCAAACAGTAGCGGGGATAAAGGACAACCTTGTCTGCAGCCTCGAGATAAATTAAATTTAGTTGATAGCATTTGATTTGTTATTATTCTGGCTGTTGGATTAGTGTATAATAATTTAACCCAAGTAATAAACTTCTCTCCCAACTTAAAAATTTCCATAACCAAAAACAAGTAAGACCATTCCACCTGGTCTAACGAAATAATTACTAGGTCTTTATTAATACCTCTTCGAATATATAATATTGTATAATCGTCTCAGATTATATGAGGAATATCATTTTGGTATGAATCCTATTTGATCGGGGTGAATTAATTTATTAATAACTGTACTTAGTCTTTGTGCTAATATTTTGGTTAGTAGCTTTTGATCAGTATTTAAAAGAGCTATAGCTCTATATGATCCTGGGTCATCCAGATCTTTATCTATTTTAGGTATACGTGTTATAATAGATTCATTTAACATTTCTGGTAGTTTCTGGTGAGTATAAATATATTCATAGAGTATCTTCAGAAGTGGTGCAATCAGATCATAAAATGTTTTATAAAATTCCGAGCCAATACCATCTGGTCCCGGTGTTTTAGCATTTTTTAATGATCTGATAGATTCTTCGATTTCTTTTACTGAAATTTCAGCATTTAGTGATTCTCTATTTTGTGAATCCAACCCATTCAGATTACATTTTATTTTAAATGCTTCTATTCCTATCCTGTTTTCTGTTGTTTTAGCTGAATATGAATTTTTATAATATTGCAAAAATCTCATATTAATATCTTTAGGTTGTACTAATGGTTCTCCATTATATGAATTAACCCTATTGATTATTTTTTCTCCCTCCATCTTTCTTAATTGACGAGCCAATAATTGTTGAGGTTTATCTCCAAATTCAAATTGTAATGGTTTAGTGTATTGATAGAGTTTTACAACTTGATCTGAGTATATTTTATTTTAATTAATATTTCAGTGCAGCGATTTTATTATGTATTGTTATGGATGGATTAGCAGCGTACTCTGTGTCTAATTGTTGAATCTCCTTTTCCAATTCCTGTTGTTCCCTCCGATTCTTTTTATTATAAAATGCTTGAGAAGAAATCATAATTCCACGGGCATATGCTTTAAAAGTTCCCATAATAAGGAAGAGGATATTTCCGGTTTATCATTTATTTCAAAGAAAATCTTGATCTGTTCTATAATATATTCCTGAGTTGCTTTGTTTTTTAAAATTTGTGGATTAAATCTCCATTGTCCCTGTTTTACCATTTATTTTAATCATAAATGTTAAAGGTGCGTGATCTGAGATTGTAATATTATGGTATTTTGAATTATAAGTAAGTGAGATAAGTTTAGCTTCACAAAAAAATAATCTATTCTTGACTAGGTTTTATGTACAGGTGAATAAAATGAATATTCTCATCCAGTTGGATTTTCTACTCTCCAAACATCTTTAATATTACTAGTATCCATATATGCATTTAATAAGCCACTGGAATGGGATTTGGTTTTCCTTTGTCTTGTGAATCTGTCTAAATAGGAATCTAATGTACAATTTAAATCTCCTCCAATTATTAAGTTATGTTGTACTATTTCTGGGATGTTGTTAAATATTTTCTTAAAAAACAGTGGACTATCAAAGTTTGGTCCATATACATTGACAAAAATCATTTTTTGTGCATTTAATTCTCCTATTACAGTAATGTATCTGCCATCATTATCAGTTATAGTTGATGTATGTTTGAATAAAGTGCCTTTACGAAATAATATTGCTACGCCTCTTGATTTGTGTGTAAAAGAAGAATGATACGTTTTATCTATCCATTTAGCTGTCAGCGTATGCTCGGCATCTTTTTTTAAATGTGTTTCTTGAATGAAAATCACATCAGCTTTAATTGCTTTTAAATGCGCTAATACTTTACCTTTCTTAATTGGTTCATTAATATCTTTAACATTCCAGCTGCAAAATGTTATTCCTTCATTCCCCGAATTCATTTTTAAATCTTGCATCTTTTGTCAATGGGGGTCTGTAATAGAGCCAATGTTTCAGTTCGACAGACCCGACCTTACACCCGAACTCCGAATAGTCGAATTTTAAGACCCTTGAATGTCTCTCACGTATATATCTCCTTTGATCCAATTTGTAACTCCATTCAAACTGAAAATAATAATGATAGTTCATAATAGAAAAGAAAAGAGGATAGGTTAAAAAATTAGTGTTGTGCACAAAGAAGGAAAAACTACATCTAGTATTAGTGTAGTTCGTGCTAGCCATACTAGCATGGTTAACCATCTACCGACTTCCGTAGTTGATGTTAGGAACTTAACCAGCTCCTTTGTTTCTTGGACTTTTTATTCCATAGCAATATTTTACCGGGTATATTAAATTTTAAAATATTCGGGTTCCAATAGTCGGAAATGTGCGGATACATATATTTAAAACTTGTTTGAAAATCTAATTAGAAAAAAACCCCAAAAAGAAAAGAAAAAAATAAAAATGAAAATTACTAGTAAAACAGAAAGAAGGTTTCCAAAGAGGACAAATGAAATCAAACTCTATATTTGACTCTAATCATTCCATTATAAGTAAACATTAGTCATTAGTGATAATTATTAATTCTGATTAGTAAAGATACCATGGTATAATTTTAGTATTTATTAGTTATTTGTATTAGTAGTGCAGTTATACTAATTATTAGTATCCATGGGAAAGTTTCCAATCCACATCTTTCTCCAGCTTCCTTAGTCACCACTTCAATTCCATCCAGTCATGCAAAGTCAGTTTATTCAATGGTGAGGCATCAAGCATCCTCTCAAGCCTTAATCTTCTGGGCAAAGTCCAATGCTTCCACAGGATTGGTGAAAAAATATTCCTTCTTGTTGTAAGCGACTCGTGGGGTAGCTGGATAGCTCAGACCATATTTCAGATTCTCCACTTCCCTCAAGATACTTTTAGTCTCATTAAACGCTTTTCATTTCCTGTAGACCTCTGCTGGATAGTCTCAATAAATACTCATCTTGTGTCCTTCAAATGCAAGACATCTGTTTCTTGATGTTTTTTGCATTATCTCCTCCAAGACGTGGTTGTACTGTACTTTTATTATCATTTGTCTTGGGGGAGCGTTTGGTCTTGTCTGACGTCTCATCACTCTATGTGCTCGGGCTAGTAAAGGCTTTTGTTCCAGAGATAAAACTTTTTGCAGTGAATTCTTGGGATCATGATCTTTCTGTTCCCCTTCTGGAATGCCCACAATTCTTGGGTTCTGTGTTCTCTGGCGACCTTCCAATTCAGTACATTTCTCAGTTATTTTGCCCAGTAATTCAGTTAGACGTTGATTTTCAGTATTAAGCTTTGCTGTAGTCTGAGCACTTGTTTCGGCTAGTTCTGCAAGGTCTTTTATGACAATCGTCTGTTGGTTCAGTGCCTGTTCCACAGGATTCAGCCTTTCTTCAAAATCAGTTTTCACATTTTTGATTTTATCATTCGTCTCCTTTGTCAGTCCAATCATTATTTCTGCGATTTCTTTCTTCAAATCATCAGATGTATTCTTAGTCATGGTATTAATGTTGGTATTAATTTCAAGCTTTAAGTCCTTCATTTCCTCCTTGATTTTTTTTATTTCTTCACCAACATTCATCTGCTTTATTTCTTCTCTTAAACTAGCAATTTCACCTGCAATAAAAGTTTTAAGTTCTTCACCTTCCGATTTTTTCGTCGTTTTTTTAGTCACATCTTCTTGGGATAACGTCCTACCTGAGCCCGCGGCTTCAGTCGGGCCTTCCCCCGGTTTCAGCCTGGTAGCCCGACTTTTCGGTTTATCTGTGGGTGGGCTGCACTGTGAAGACATAGTAAGTCGCACGCCTGATGACGTCACTCACAGCAATCGGTGCAGAGACAGCAGGCAGGTCGGTTTCTCCTCAATTTTTATGAGGAGCTGGCTGGCGTTACCCTCTAGCCCTCCATAGCGCCACCGGAAGTGTTCTGGAGCTTCTAATATTTACTATATTTATTAATGATAATACAGAAAAAATAGTTCCATCGATTAAAACGTCATCTCTCCATTTCCTCCAGAGATGTTGTCTGACCCGCAGAGTTCCTCCAGCACATTGTGTTTTGATCAAGATTCCAGTATCTGCCGTTCCTTGTACCTCCTGTATTTCTTTTCCAAATCTCTTTGGCTCCATCTTCTCTCACCCTACCTTCTGTATGGATGCCATTCCTTTTTTCTCATTTTCTCGGTCTCCACTGCACTGAGAAATCAGTGTGCAGAATACTAATTTCAAA
This sequence comes from Okamejei kenojei, assembly GCA_035221665.1. NCBI lineage: Eukaryota > Metazoa > Chordata > Chondrichthyes > Rajiformes > Rajidae > Okamejei > Okamejei kenojei. The sequence continues at coordinate 49,103,098 of CM069143.1, read as the reverse complement.
GGCACATGGCTTGAAGATTAATTGGCTTCTGTAAATTACCACGTGTCTTGAACATAGAATTAGTGTATGGGTAATCAATGGTTGCCATGGACTCAGTGGGCCAAAGGGCCTGTTTCCATGCTGTATCTCTAAACTAAACTAATATACAAGGGCAGTTTGAGATTACAAAGGAAGAAGTGTTGGGGATCTTGAAGAACATTAAGTTGGATAAATCCCCAGGATCAGATGGGATCTATCCCAGGTTAATGAGAGAGGCAAGCGAGGATATTGTGGGAGCCTTGATGAAGATCTTTAGATCTTATCTAACAAGCCACAGGTGAGGTTCTGGAGGACTGAGGAGTACATAAGAAATAGAGAAGGGAAGTTTGTTCCAGATAATTAAAGGCAGTTGACTCTCATGTCAATGGGAGGGAGGCTATTGTAAAGGATTCTAAGCAGGCACATGCCGTCAGGGTAGGCAAGGTAGGCACTGCCTACCCTGACTAAAATTATAACATGGTAATAACTAAATATAAATAGTAAATGCATAGGAGAATTATGCCTATGTAAGAGATCGATCTCATGCCGTCAGCGCTGCCTGAAGCCATCAATGATAATCGGGGCTGAAGGCAGCAGAAATTCTGCCTTTGCAGCACTGCGCATGCGCATCGGTCTACTGCGCATGCGCAGAGCAAGTTTCTTGGCGGGGTTTTCAAATATGGCTTGTCAATATTTTAAGTGTATGTTAGGTAACAAAGAGAGAAGAATGGAGCTTGTGTACCAATAATGTGGTATGTACATTTGCGTTTATGTTTTAAATACTGTATTTCCCGGGATTGGGGGGTGGGGGGGAGAGCTACTTTCACAGTGTTTGGGGAGTCTGGCCCGGGGTAAGTTTGCGGAGAGGGCACGAATGTTGTGAATGAGGGGATTGGGATAATGCCTCTTGCGACGCTCCTTGCACGGAGGCGTGGAATGCCACTGCATTGAGGCCGGGTGGGGGAAGAGAAGTAGCTCGGGTGGCTGAGCGGCTGCCGGGCCGGACAGCGGAACCAGCCGCCACCTTAGCTCCTTCTGCCAGTCCCCACTCACCTCTGGCAGCTCTCCGTCTACAAACCACTCTCCTGCCGCTTGCTGGCCTCACTCATGTCCTTAAATTCCGAAAGCGCGATTGAGGTTACTCAGCTGTGGGAATTTAAGGATTTGCAGGAAGCCACTGACATGAGCGAAGTCGGTGAATGGCAGGTGACAGGTGTTCCGAAGGAGAGCAGTGCCAGAGGTGAGCGGGCCGGCAGAAGGCGCTGAAGTGGCGGCCAGTTCTGCTGTCGGGTACCGGCGGCCACACGTAGCTACCCAAGCTGCTTCTATCCCCAGCTACAGCGCGGGGGCTTCGTGCGCGGAGAGCTGCGGCAGCGGTGAGTGAGTAAGTTTCTGGCATTATCCCCGACACCCTCCTTCTCAACACTCGTGCCCTCCCCACAACTTTACCCCTGACACAGACTCTCCACATGCTGTGAAAGGAACTGTTCCCCCAATTGGTCTAGGACTAGGAAGCCTTGGGCAAATTGAAATGTCACTGAATTTATTTATTTATTTATTTATTTAACGGGAGCGAACAATCTGCGCATGCGCGGTTTCATATTTTTTTATAGCAGACTGAGTAATAGCCTACCCTGAGTAATTACATCTGAGTAATTACTCACAGCACGTGCCTGATTCTAAGGGATAGTATTTACTCCCATTTGGAAGAGAATAGGTTAAATAGGGACAGTCAGCGTGACTTTGTACATGGCCGGTTATGTTTTACTAATTTGATCAAGTTTTTTGTGGTGACAAAGGTGATCGATGAGGGGTAGGGCAGTGGATGTTGTTTTGTCCACATGGATTTTAGTAATGCATTTGATGACATCCCCCATGGAAGGCTGATCCAAAAGATTAAAATGCACAGGATTAACAGGGTCTTAGATTCAGACCTGCCTTGCTGATAGAAGACAGTGTTATGGTAGAAGGACAATATTTAAGCTGGTGGTCTACGACCAGAGGAGTTCCGTAGGGATCTGTGCTGGGAACTCTGTTATTTGAGATATATATATATATATATATATATATATATATATATAATATCTTGGACATAAGTGTAAATGGGTACTTTAGTAAATTTGCAAGTGACACCAAGATTGCTAGAGTTGTGGATTGTGTGGAAGGCTGTCAAAATATACACCGGAATATAGATCAGCTACAGAAGTGAATAGAGAAATCGCAGATGGAATTTAGTCTGAGCAAATGGCAATATTCATATCAGCATTGATTTACAGAGGGAACTTGGGGTCCAAGTCCATAACTCACTGAAAGTGACAACACAAGTAGATAGAGTGGTAAAGAAGACACTGTATTATGCTTCCCTTCACTGGTCGAGGCATTGAATATAAGAGTCAGGAAGTCTTAAATTGCCTCATGTGTGTAAAGTGGGATCATATAGAACATGTGTGAATGGGTGTGATGGCATGGACTCGGTGGGCCAAAGGGCCTGTTTGTATGCTGTATCTCTAAACTAAACATACATTTTCCTTCTCAACGTTCTCCTTCTCAAATTGCAGATTAAAACTAATCATATTATGAAGGAACTGCTTGGAGGTAGTGATCATAATATGATTAGTTTTAATCTGCAATTTGAGAAGAAGAACGTTAAATCGGAAGTGGCAGTGATGCAGTTGAACAAAGGGGACTATGAAGGCATGAGAGAGGAGCTGGCCAAAGTAGACTCGAAAGGGATCCTAGCAGGAATGACAGTGGAACAGGAATGGCAGGAATTTCTGGGCATAATCAGGAAGACGCAGGATCATTTCATTCCAAAAAGGAAGAAATATTCTAAGGGGAGTAGGAGGCAACTGTGGCTGACAAGAGAAGTTAGGGATAGAATAAAACTAAAAGAAAAGATGTATAACACAGCAAAGAGTAGCCGGAAGCCAGAGGATTGGGAAACTTTCATAGCAAAACAGAAGGAAACAAAACGGGCAATACGGGCTGAAAAGATGAAGTATGAGGGGAAACTGGCCAGGAATATAAAGAAGCACAGTAAAAGCTTCTTTAGATATGTTAAGGAAAAAAAGGTAGCAAAGTCAAATGTGGGTCCCTTGAAGGCAGACACGGGTGAAATAATTATGAGCAACAAGGAAATGGCAGAAGAGTTGAATAGGTACTTCGGATCTGTCTTCACTAAGGAGGACACAAACAATCTCCCAGATGTACTGGAGGACTGAAGATCTAAAGGGGTAGAGGAACTGAAAGAAATTTTCATTAGGCGAGAAATTAGGTAGGCTAATGGGACTGAAGGATGATAAATCCCCTGGGTCTGATGGTCCGCATCCCAGGGTCCTCAGGGAGGTGGCTCAATAAATAGTGGACACATTGGTGATCATTTTCCAATGTTCAATAGATTCAGGATCAGTTCCTGTGGATAGTAGGATAGCTAATGTTATCCCATTTTTCAAGAAAGGAGCGAGAGAGAAAACGGGGAATTACAGACCAGTTAGCCTGACTTCGGTGGTGGGAAATGCTAGAGTCAATTATTAAAGAGGTAATAACGCACCATTTGTAGAGCAGTAAGAGGATTAGTCCAAGTCAACATGGATTTATGAAAGGGAAGTCATGCTTGACTAATCTTCTGGAATTTTTTGAGGATGTGACAAGTAAAATGGATTGAGGGGTGCCAGTGGATGTAGTTTATCTAGACTTTCAGAAAGCCTTTGATAAGGTCCTGCATGGGAGTCTGGTGACTAAAATTAGAGCACATGGTATTGGGATAGGGTGTAGACATGGATAGAAAATTGGTTGGCAGACCGGAAGCAAAGAGTAGGAGTGAACGGGTCCTTTTCAGAATGGCAGGCAGTGGCGAGTGGAGTGCCCAATGTCGGGCGAGTCCAGAACCAGCGGCCACAGTCTTAGAATAAAGGGGAGGTCATTTAAGACTGAGGAGAGAAAAAACTTTTTTACCCAGAGAGTTGTGAATTTATGGAATTCCCTGCCACAGAGGGCAGTGGAGGCCAAATCACCAGATGGATTTGAGAGAGAGTTGGATAGAGCTCTAGGGGCTAGTGGAGTCAAGGGATATGGGGAGAAGGCAGGCACGGGTTATTGATAGCGAACGATCAGCCATGATCACAATGAATGGCGGTGCTGGCTCGAAGGGCCGAATGGCCTCCTCCTACACCTATTTTCTATGTTTCTATTTTTTGCCTCCACAGATCATGCTTAGCTCACCAGTATTTTGTCCTTTTCCAGAATTTTTATTTTGGGGACTGTTACTGTGATGTTTGATGGACTGTGTGTGGTGGGAGGACCCGTTGCTCCTCCCGTGCAGCAGGTAGCGCTGCACAGGTCAAAGGGAGATGTCTTGTATATAGTTTATCCTATCGGCAGACAGTATGCGGGCAGCCATTGTGACTAGTCGTGCTGCCAACATTGAGTGAAACATTTAAGACTTCTGTTGTAAACTAAAGACTCTCAAGTTTTGTGCAGACCTAGAAAATGAACACAAAAGTTAGCATCCTGTGATGGGCTCACAAACAAAGAAGAAACCAAATTACCAATACTTAAACATGTTAGATTTGAATAGAAATCCTTACACCAGTGTTCCCCTCAATTCGACAAAGTCTTCGTGAAACCTCTGCTCAGCAAGGTCATGATTCTTTTTGTGTGTGAAATGGAACTTATCATCTCCAGCACTCAGTGACTGTGTCAAGTACTATACAGTAAATGGCAGCAATCTTATCCTAAAATTGACTCCGAGCTATACGGACAATGGCACCACAGGCAGTTTTATCTGCATCAAGCCAGAGACCTATGAAGGAAAAGATAATTCAGCGATCTGTTTCCCAGGCAAGAACATCAAAAAAGTTGGTGTGTTGCTCTAAGCTAACACTGTAGTTTCCATGTATAAAAAATAAACTGATCAAGATGCCGCCATCCACAGTTGTTTATGTCTGTTATTCTCGTAATGAACAAGTAAATGGAACTCAATTAAGATTGCGGCTGAAAGGTTAAACAATAAAAGTTAAATGATATATCATTTTAAAATATGCTTGAAACACAATGAAAAAAATGTTCTTGTAATTCATAAACCTTATTGTGTATCTTTTTTCGTACTTTTATAACTGAGTGGGATTGAGTTCTGTTGATAGATTTTTTTATGCATATACCACAAAGACTATAGTGGTTGATGATTTTGTTGATTGGAAAATCCATGAATACTTTAAAAAAAAATCAGTTAATTGTAAAGGAAATTGTTTTGGATCACATCTAACCTGATTTTTCATTTGGGTGCATCAAGGCAATTTGGAATCCCATTTAATTGTCTAAAGTACTTCTGCAATGGTTTTTTTTTTTCAATTCTAAGATGGGCAGTACACTATAATTACCTTACTTATTTTCCAAAAGGCAGTTTAACATGACCAAGGTTAATTGTTAATTGAGTTTTTGTAGAATTGCTGGATGAAGTCACAGTATAATTGAAAACAGGTTTGCCATAAATTTGAACATTCAATTTTAATGATATCAAAGATGATAAATACTACAATAGACACAAGTTCAAAACAGAACACTGGTGCAAAGGTTCATGGGTTCATAAGTTGTAGGAGCAGAATTAGGCCATTCAAGCCTACTTGGCATTCACTCATAGCTGATTAATCTTTTCCTCTTAACCCCATTCTCCTACCTTTGCTCCAACCCCTTACTAATCAGGAATATGTAAATCTCTGCCTTAAAAATATCCATTGATGACCTCCACAGCTGTCTGTGGTAATGAATTCCACAGATTCACCACCCTCTGACTGAAGAAATTCCTTCTCATCTTCTTTCTGAAGGTACATCCTTTTATTCTGAGGTTATGGCCTCTGGTCCTAGACTCTCCCATTAATGGAAACATCCTCTCCAGATTCACTACTCTCCTTTCACTATTCAGTCAGTTTCATTGAGGTCCACCCTCATCCACCTAAACTCCAGCGAGTACAGGCCCTGTGCCTTCAAACGCTCATCATATATCAACCCAATCATTCCTGAGAACATTCTCGGAAACCTCCTCTGGCCCCTCTCCATTGCACATCCTTCCTTGGATATGGGGCCCAAACTGCTCACAATACTCCAAATGCGGTCTGTCCATTCCCTTATAAGTTTAGATTAGTTTATTGTCACGTGTACCGAGGTACAGTGAAAGGCTTTTGTTGCGTGCTATCCAGCAGGCAGAAAGACAATACATGATTACAATCGAGCCATTTACAGTGTATTGATACTTGATAAAGGGAACAATGTTCTAGGATAGTCGGTGGAGATTTAAAGTTCGCGCCGCAGCCAGAAGCACCGCAGACTGCAGGGCCGGCAGTCGAAGCTCCCCTCCAGGGGTCCCCGACGAGGGACCTCGCTCCGGATGGTAAGTCCCCATCGCGCCCGCGGTAGAAGTAGGCCGCGGGCCGGCAGTTGGAACTCTTCTTCCCCCGGGTCCCCACGAGGGATCCCAGGCTGTGGACACCGCGCCGGCTGGAGCTCTGCAGACCGTGGCTTCAGGCTGCCAGCTGCCAGGGGCCAGCAAAACGGTGTGCTCCCCTCCGGCGAGCCCTGGCGAGGGCTCGCCCGCTCCGCACCGAGAGTCCGCACTGTGCCTGCCGCTGAAGCCGAGCGATTCTCGGGAAAGGCCGCATCGATCCTCGTTGTCAGTCCACGGGGTAGGCGACATGGAAAAAGTCGCCTCTCCGTGGAGGAGGCGACCAAAGCGGCTTCCCCCTTAGCCCCCCACACCACCCCCACACAAGACACAAAAAGAAACATTAAAAACACACATTAAAACATAGTAAAAAACAATAAAAGTTGAAAAAAAACGAACAGATTGATGACAGGCCTGCCGGCTTGCAGCATCCTTACCGACCACCAAAAGTACAGAAAGCTGTTAAAGAGACACAAGTTCATGATGCATTAGTGGTCTTGACCATCTTAACCAGATACCCAGACAGGTTCACATGAAATTCAGGAATCCTTACATCGTAGGAGAGGGGTTTGTTCCTCACTCACTATTTCACTGCCATTTCAATCCTTCTCGCTCTCTCCACTCACAAATTTCAAAAGCTATTTCTAACATGCAAATATCAAGATTTAATCTCATTTTTCTGAGACACCTGAATCATCAATATAATTCCCAGATTCTCTGGCCTCCCCCAATGCTTTCAGTGGCTGCTACCCACCAGAGGAGCTGTTTCTCTGGTTTTGAGAACCAGAAGACATGGGCAAGTGAAGGGGGTAAGATTTTTACATAAAGGGTGATGGATATGTGGAATGATCTGCTGGAGGAGGTAGTTGAGGCAGGTACTATTGCAGTGTTTAAGAAATATTTAGACAGGTACATGGATAAGACAGCTTTAGAGGGATATGGGCCAAACAGACAGGTGGGACTAGCGTAGATGGAACATGTTGGTCGATGTGGGCAATTTGGGCCGAAGGGCCTGTTTCCACACTGTATCACTCTATGATTCTACCACTGTCTCTACTGATCTCAGACAGTAGAACTTGACGGGTATTTCAACATCACTGTCTCCAACATTTCCATTGTCCAGCATTGCCTTAAAGCTTTATACTGCTTCAACATTTGGTTATAGCAGGACGGTACTCCAACATGAAAATTAGGCAAGCCTTTAAATGATTTAAATGAGTATCCTATGCATACAGTAAGGAAATATCACACATGCACAGCTTAGAGACTAACGTTGACTGCCTCTGACAAGATGAAGCTTATCTGGAATGTACAGTTGACAACAAAGTCTTCCTCAATGATCCTGAGGGAGACTGCCATCAAATGTTCAGCAGGCATTTTGCCATGGTCTTCCAGTTTCCCGACAGCAATATGTTTCTGTCAGTAATAACGTTAGTAAAAACCTTTGGACAGGTACACAGATCGGAAAGGTTTAGTAGGATACTAGACTAAGTGGGACCCATTGGGTCCCGGCTTCAGACGAGAGGGCTGGTCCCCCAACGCAATATTCTACCAATTCCAATATACACACACGCACACTTACACACACACAGACTCACACACGCACATACAAACACACACACTCAACCACACACACACACACAATCACTCACACACACTTATTCACACACATACAATCACTCACACACACACTTATTCACGCACTCACACACACACAAACACGCTCACAGACACACTCACTCACACACACACAGACTCATACACACAGACTCACACACACACACACAGACTCACAGACTCACACACACACAGACAGACTCACACACAGACTCACACACACACACACACAGATTCACTCACACACACACAGACACACACTCACACACACACAGATTCACTCACAGACACACAGATCACTCTCACACACACACACACACACACACAGGCTCACACAAACATACACTCACACACACACACACACACACACACACACACACACACACACACACACACACACACACACACACACACACACACACACACACTCACACACACACAGATTCACTCACAGACACACAGATTCACTCACAGACACACAGATCACTCACACACACATACACTCACACACACTCATACACACACACATTCAAGAAAGTGAACTTTCTTAAATCTACTCACACGGCTGAGCGCGGCCTCTCCACTGTGGGGCTTCTGCAGTCAGCAGCGCTTCCGCAATCAGCGTGACCTCTGCACTTACCGGAAATTACGCAATCAGCGCGACCTCTGCACTCACCGGAAATTACGCGATCAGCGCCACCTGTCCACTAAGCGGAAGTCACGAAATGAGCAGGACTTTTGGACTAAAGACAGTCGGACTTAATAAAGCATTTATTCCTTCCAAACACAGTTGGACCTAATAAAGTATTTATTCCTTCCAAATACAGTCGGACCTAATAAAGCATTTATCCCTTCCAAATACAGTCGGATCTAATAAAGCAATGCAGTTTCAAGCACAGGCAGGGCAACAGGCCAAACAACTCATAACATTGTCATTAAGAGCTAACAAATCATTTATTGCAAGCACATTGCAGACCGACTATTCAGTTTAATTACAGCTTAGAATGACAGTCGTGGCCTCTTCCTCGCGATCTTGTAGAGTGACTGACTTACGTCCAGACATCCTGCCCCCAGACACCAGACACCCTTTATAGTCCTGCCCCCCCCCCACCCGGAAGGGGCGTTACCTTAATTGCGGTGATTGACAGGCGAGAGGACCAATCAGCTGATCTCAAGGTTTTTACACACTCATATTTTTTAATCGATGGGAAAAATCCTCAGGGCTGACTCAGCGGAGGAGGACTGCGAGTCAAAAATCACAGCAACACAGGGTAGCGTTTTTTCTAAAATCAATATACAGCGCAGACAGGAAGTGGTCAAGATGAGTTTTAATTATATAGATGCCAAAGGTAGGCAAATGGGATCAGCTTAGATGGCCATCTTGGTCAGCATGGCCAACTTGGGTCAAATGACCTGTTTTGGTGATGAATAACTCAATGAATCGTTGAACAGTATGTCAATACTGACAGTGACAGTATAATTTCCTTCTGTTATGTTAAGTAATCAGTTGTACGATTGCCAATTAACCAATTGTTTCCAACAAAAATAGATGTGAGCTCTCACTTGGTGCATGGGCTATACTGAAACAGATTTACAAGGCTGGTATTGGTTAGTGAGCCCCACATCTTCAGTGGAAGTGACTGAATGGAGCTTACATATATTCCTTCCTTAGTACTAAACCTGCAGGTAGCTGATCAGGCATTCAAATTATATTAATAATCACTTGGGGTCTTTTGAAATCAAAGCTTCAAATGTGCCGTGTTAACATAACCCCCATTTAGTTTTTGCATTCATCCTTACACCAAAAGAAATCTGCTTATCAGGATGTTGCAGGAGGAATCACACACTCTCCGCAATTCAGTTGTAATGAACCTGGATGTGCAAAACATTATTGATGGGAGTAAAACAATATAATGGGCAATGCTGGCATATCTCCCTGGAATGCATTAAACATATGCTATTTCTCTCAATTAAAGATGATCTTTACGAGGAAGTCTATTGCTATAAATTGATTTTCCAGGTGTAATAAATTTCTTAGAAGAAATAGAACTGATGGAGCGAGTGGCAGTCTTAATTTTCAAAATTTTTAAGTGCTACAAGAAACCATCGATTCTAACTATATTCTTCTGTCCTTGCCAATTGATCTACATTTGCTTTGCTCATGACTTGTCTGCAGCCTTAAGCTTCCCTGTGACGTTTAGCAGCCTCTGCTTGATATGAGCTAGTCTTTAACACCCAATGGTGGTGCCTTTAATGGATCTAACCTGAGGCTAATCAGAGAATATCTGATACTTCTATAGGAGAAGTTTCTCCAGGCAACCTCTGTGAAAATTCCCCAACTCCTTTGCTGGATTGAAGCCAAACCGTCAAGGTCAGAAATAAATTACAATATTCCCTGTTATTCTACTTCTACTGTACATCCAAGGAGATAAAACAATATTACATTTTGCATCCATTTCCCCCAATACACCCATCGTGTTTGTTTAATTTGAATCATCTAAGATTCTTGGAAAGTTATTGTAATTTTCTATATAGATTTAAAATAAAAGTAACTTAGAATTATGCCAGGAAATGAATTCAGCAGTAGAGTAGGTACATAACTCAAGAACAATTTTCTACTTGCGATTAAGTTCAGTTTAGTGATTGGATTTGAAATTTAGGATACTGACGGTGCCAATATTGATCTGCTTATTTGATGCAATTGAGATAATGCATTGGCTGCATCTCTTTTGTGCTCCTCCATTTCTCACAAAATTTGGATTATATTCAAAAAAGAAATAACCAGCCATAAAACAGAACTATTTCAGATGAGCTACATAAGAAACCGTGCATTGAGTAATTGAGAGATGGAGAGAGCGAGCAAAAAACAGAGACTACCGTGAAGTGAGGGATGGGGGAATGTGAGAAAATGGAGAGAAGCGACTTCTGGTGGTGCTATGGAGGACTAGAAGGCAACGCCAGCCACCTCCGTGAAGAAACGGGAAAAAACCGGGGAGAAAACGGTGAAAAAACCTAACTGCTGCTCCTGCTGCTTCTGCATCTGCTGCTTCTACACCAGCTGCCGTGAGTGACGTCATCAGGCGTGCGACCATAATGTCAACACAGCGCAGCCCATCAGAGAAATCCAGACTCCGGTATCAAAGAAAAATGGCTGAACAGGAACAAGGCCCGACTGAAGCCGCGGCCTCAGGTAGGACACAGTCCCTAGAAGATGTGTCTAAAAAAATCGATTAAAAAAATCGGAATTGGAAGAACTCAAAATTTTTTTGTGTGCAAGAAATGGCAGAATTAAAGAAAGAAATGAAGTCTGAATTAAAGATGGAATTGGAAAAAATGAACTTTATGGAAGAAATGAATAAAATCAAGATTGAGATGAAAGAGTTAAAATCTGAAATTAATCTCTCGACTACGGATTTATCAGAAATGCTCCGAAAGGAAATTACAGAAGTAGTGACTGAAAAATTTGCAAGTATAATGGAAGAGTTGCATGAAAAAATTGAAAAAGAGGTGGAAAAGGAAATGGAACCAGTGCTGGAAGAAATTAAGCTACAATCAACATCCATAAAAGACCTTGAAGATTTAGTCCAAACAAATACTCAGACTACTAAAACACTCGTCAAAGAAGGTCAACGATTATCCGACTTACTGGGCAAAGTTACTGATAAGTGTACTGAGCTGGAAGGATGCCAGAGAAGGCAGAACCTAAGGACCGTGGGTATTCAAAAAGGGAGAGAAAAGAATCAAGATACACGAGAGTTTACTGCAAACTTACTACAAAAGGTTTTATCTCTGGAAGAAAAGCCTTTGCTAGCCTGAGCACACAGAGTAAATGAGATGTTATACAAAGCATGATGCTCCTCCAATGACAAATGATAGTAAAAGTCCAGTATGATTATGTTTTGGAAGATATGATGAATAAAGTTGTAAAAAGAAAATCTTAAATTATGAAGAAGATTCGATCAGTATCTACCGAGACTATCCAGCAGAGGTCTCTAAGAAAACGGAATGTGTTTAAAGAAACCAAAAGAATTCTGAGGGGAAGTGAAGAATCTGAAGTATTCTTTGAGATACCCAGCCACACTGAGAGTCACCTTACAATCAGGAAACTTTATTTTAAAAATCCAGAGGACACATTGAGATTTGCTCAAAGGATTAAGGAGCGAGAAGAAGACTGAAGGGAACCTTCAAAGATGCATTAAAGGAACAATTAAACCGTATTTTCAAGATTGGTTTTGATGACTCAATAGACTATGGACTTGTTTCATCTAAAGAAGACGGAGAAGGAGCGGATGGGAAAATCGAGGAGATTGGGATTGAAGACTTTCCCATGGATACTAATAATTAGAATACTAACACTCTGCTTTACTAATTAACATATATTAACATATATAAACATATATTAAATTTAATACACTGGTATTCATTAATAATTAGAGTTAATAATTGCTAATTATGATTAATAATTAATAATTAATTATAGCCGACTAACTTGAATTAAGTAAATAGTAAATATAAATATACAAATATAACTTCGACTTCATTTATATCTCCCCTGGAAATATTTTTTATTTCTTTTTTTAGACTTTTTACTTTTTCCATAAATTGGGTCTTTGTTTCATTAATTTTTTAATTTTAACTTTTGGGTCTTTTCTTTTTCCTGTTATTATATATTTTTATTATTATAGTTTACTAATAGGCATTAAGTATATATATTACTAATATACTTGACTATGAACTTTTTACACATCATAGTTTAGTACCCACGGTTTAAAATAATAATTTCTTTTTTTTTGGAATATTAATTTTAGTGAATTCACGGAGATGGATAACATTTAACATTCACTAAGGAAGTCCTTAGATTGCTAGCCATGTTAGTATGGCTAACAACTAACTACACTTATACTAGATGTAGTTTTTTCTTTCTTTGTGCACTCTACTAATCTCTTAATCTATCCTTTTTTAATATTTCCTATTTCTGATTGTTACTATTATTATTTTACATTTGAGTGGAATTATAAATTAATGCAAATGAGATATATATGTGAGAGTAGAACAAGGGTTTTGAAATTCGTCTATTCGAAGTTCATGTGTAAGGTCTGGTATGTCGAACTGTACCATTTGCTCTATTATACATCCCTTTAGATAAAAGATGCAAGACTTACATATGAATACGGGGAATGGAGGAATAACGTTTTGTAGTTGGAATGTTAAAGGTATTAACGAACCAATTAAGAGGGGTAAGGTATTAGCACATTTAAAAGCACTTAAAATAGACATTGCATTTATCCAAGAGACACATCTAAAAAAAGAGGCAGAACATAGATTAAAGGCCAAATGGATTGATAAAGTATATCACTCTTCTTTCACACACAAATCTAGAGGTGTAGCGATATTAATTCGCAAATTTAAACATACTTCAATAATAACTGATAGTGACGGTAGATATATTATTGTAATAGGAGAATTATACACACAAAAAATGATTTTTGTCAATGTATATGGCCAAAATTTTGATAGTCCGCTGTTTTAAAAAAAAATATTTAATACCATCCCTGAATTATCAGAATACAATTTAATAATTGGAGGAGATTTAAACTGCACACTAGATCCTTATTAGGATAGATCATCAAAACAACGGAAACTTAAATCGCATTCCAGTGAGTTAATAAATGCATATATAGACAATAGTAACATTAAAGATGTTTGGAGATTGCAAAATCCAACAGGACGAGAATACTCATTTTACTCACCCGTGCATAAAACTTATTCAAGAATAGATTATTTTCTGGTAGATTTAAAACTCATTCCACTTACGTATAATTCAAAATATCATAATATTATAATTTCAGATCATGCACCCTTAACTTTTAAGATGAAAATAACTGATAAAATGGAAAAACAAGGTCAATGGAGATTTAATCCACAAATTTTAAAGGACAAAATAACTCAAGAATATATTACAAAACAAATCAAGATTTTCTTTGAAACAAACGATATACCAGAAATATCTTCATCCCTCTTATGGGAAACTTTGAAAGCGTATGCTCGGGGAATTATGATATCTTCTCAAGCATTTTATAATAAAGAGAATCGGAAGGTACAACAGGCATTGGAAAGAGAGATTAAACAGTTAGATACAGAGAATGCTGTTAACCCAACTATGATAAAACATAATAAAATCTTTGCATTGAAATATAAATTAAATAAAATGCAGTCAGACCAAGTTGTAAAACTATACCAATACACTAAACAAATACAGTTTGAATTTGGTGACAAACCACATAAACTATTGGCTCGTCAGTTAAGAAAATTGGAAGGAGAAAAATTAATTTATAGGATTAAATCAGATAAAGGGGAATTACTAGTACAAACTAAAGATATAAATGAGAAATTTTTGCAATATTATAAAAATTTATATTCAGCTAAAACAAAAGAAAATCGAATAGGAGTAGAAACATTAAAAAAAAATTGTAATCTAAAAGGATTGGATTTAGAAGATAGGGAATTATTAAACGTTGAAATAACTACTAAAGAAATTGAAGAAACTATTAGATCATTAAAAAATGGTAAAACTCCAGGACCAGATGGTATTGGAGCAGAATTTTATAAAATATTTTATGATATGATAGCTCCACATTTGAAGACACTATATGAACACATTTATGCACAACAAAAATTACCAGAAACATTAAATGAATCTATTATAACCCTTATACCTAAATTAAATAAAAATCTTGATGATGCAGGGTCATATAGAGCTATATCTCTTTTAAATACTGATCAAAAAATATTAACAAAAATATTAGCACAAAGACTAAACACGGTGATTAATTAATTCACTTAGATCAAACAGGATTTATACCAAAATGATATTCCTCAACCGATCTGAGAAGATTATTTAATATTATATATTAGAAAAGAAACATTAATAAGGATTTATCAATTATTTCGTTGGATGCAGAGAAAGCTTTTGATCAGATTGAATGGTCTTATTTATTTTCGGTTATGGAATTTTTTCAGCTGGGGGAGAAGTTTATAACATGGGTTAAATTACTATATACCAGACCAACAGCTAGAATATTAATAAACCAGGTGTTAACAACTAAATTTAACTTATTCCGAGGCTGCAGCCAAGGTTGCCCTTTATCTCCACTACTGTTTGCACTTGCAATAGAACCACTAGCAAAATCTGTGAGATTGCATCCTGAAATATATGGGTATGAAACTAAAGAAAATGAAAATAAAATTTATTTATACGCAGATGATGTATTACTTTATATTACAAAACCAGAAATTAGTATCCCTAACTTGTTAGAGTTAATAACTCAATTTGGATTGTTTTCAGGATATAGAATTAACTGGAATAAAAGTGAACTTATGCCAATAATGCGAAATAACTTACATATATTACAACAATACCCTTTTAAGATTGCAAATGAAAAAAATAAATATCTTGGAATTTAACAAGAAGATGTGATTCTTTATTTAAATCTAATTTCCCACCCTTATTGAATAAATTACTTAAGAATATTCAATATTGGAAAACATTATCTATTTCAATGTTAGGTAAGATTAATGCGATAAAAATGATTTTTCTTCCACAATTACTATACTTGTTTCAAATGATCCCGATATATCTTCCTAAACATTTTTTTAAGAAAGTGGACTCTATGGTTACCGATTTTATTAGTAAGATTAAACGAGAACTTACCAGTTCGAAGTTTGATCGTTATTTTATGAGGAGTAACGATGAGGGATTACGTGAAGAAGCCCCGCCTGGCGCTAGAAAGGCATACCTCAAAGCAGCGGCATGAAAAACACAGAACATAATAGCCGGAGTAAGATAGTAAGGCTCAACATAGATTTAGAACTACCAGATTATCATTTATTTTATGAGGGTCGGGAGTGGAGGGCACGTAATCCTTCATCGTTACTCCTCATAAAATAACGATCAAACTTCGAACTGGTAAGTTCTCATTTAATCTTACTATTTTACTGTGACTACGTGAAGATTTTGAAGCTTCTGTGTTTTTTATGTCGTAGAGTCATTCCATACGACAGTCCGGCTAGGTCAACACATACATGAGTAAATAACCTTTTACCAGATCCGTATTAGTTTCTTTTCATAAATCTTTTAATGATAAAAGAACATATAATAACCCCCTTTTTTTTTTATCTGGGGAAAACCATTACAAAGTGATAAAAGATATAAGTGATAACATAATCGATAATATAAATCGATAGCGAAACAAAGCAGGTGATTATAGTGAACCCAACACCGCGTGTCCAAAGCCTGTCATTGTGCGAACAGGTTTATCGTAGAACTTTGAAAAAGTTTCTTCTTTACACCACCCTGCGGTTTCTAAAATGTGTTCGAGCGGTACTCCTGTAACTTCGCCGCGGATGTAGCTGCTGCCCTGGTGGAGTGAGATTTGAACACATCAGTGTCTACTCCTGCTAAAAGTAACACCTGTTTTTAACCACCTTGAAATTGTTTTACTGATGCTTTTGTGTGTGGTTTCTTATGCGTAATCATTAACGCTTTTTCATTCACCTCGAAAGAGTCTTGGTAACTTTTATATATTGAGTCAAGTGTCTAACTACACACAACGTTGGGATCAATAGGGTAAGCTTGAAACATTACCTTCGCTCTAGTTCTCCCTGGTCTGCTTTGTTTGATCAGACCGTAAACGTAAAACACAATGTTATCTGAAGCCACATGCATACAATCTAAACGTAGCATTTGTAATGTTTGCACCCTTTGGGCTGGTCCAATGCCATTAACATTACTAATTTAAATGTTAACTTTTCCAATGATAAAACTTCGATTGGAGTCCATTGCCTAAGTAAAGTAAGTACAATGCTGACATCCCAAATTTCTGTATATCTTGGTTTGGGTGGATTTTTGTTAAAGATTCCTTTCATAAATCTGGATATTAATGGATGTGATCCAATAGATTCCTGATCAGAAATCTGTCCTAAATAGGATGATAAAGCACTACGCGCACTATTAATGGCACTATAACTTAAGTGCTGCTCAAAATGCAACTCAGCAAGGAATGCCAATATGTTTGAAATGTTCACAGTATGATAAGATATATTTGATTGTCTACAAAAAACTTCCCATTTCTTTATATGTGTCATATATTGTCTCTGAGTGCTATCTCGCCATGATGCGACTATAACATCCATAGTTCTATCCGACAATCCAAGCCCTTGTAGTGGTCTGGTCAATACCTACAGATTAACAAATTCATATAAACATGTAATGGATGAATTTCTTTAGTTACTGGTTTTATTAACAAATCACTGCTGCTAGGAATTGACATATATGGTTCTTTAATCATATTTAACATCAACGGGAACCATGGTTGTGTCGGCCAATTTGAATCACCATAACCTGTGGCAGAATCTTGTTCTATTTCTCAGACATTGCTGAACCAGAGCAAATGGAGGGAAAGCATTAAAAGAACATATTCCCCCAATGTAGTGAAAAAACATCTACTGCTACTGCATCTGGATCTGTTCCCAAGACACATATTTAGGCAATTGATGATTTAATCTTGATGCAAACAGATCAATGTCTGGTAACCCATATTGAATCACAATTTTACTGATAACTACTGGGTTGAACATCCATTCTGTGTTGTCTTTAAACACCCTTGATCTGTTGTCTGCCACCACATTGTCATTACCTGGGATATAACTTGCTGAAATCCAAATTTGGTGCTTAATACACCATTGCCATATCTGATTGACCAGACAATCACATGATACCGATCTGACTCCACCCATGTGATTAATATATGCAACAGCTGTTTTATTGTCTAATTGTATCTGTACATGCAGATTCTTTTTTGTAGAACAATAGGCTTTTAATCCATAAAATGCCCCCAATAACTCTAAATAATTAATACCATATGTTTGGAGAAACATTTCCTCTTGGACAGTCCATCTGCCCCCACAGCTGGTAAATGTATCTGTCGCCCCCCATCCGAGAGCACTTGCATCTGTTTGTAAAAATACTTCAGGCTGCTGTATTGAAATGTTTTTAGCAGCTTGTGGAACATTTGCAATCCACCATTGCAATTCCAATAAAGCTTCTTTTGTTAATTGCATAGGCCTATCAAAATGACCTGTTCGCTTTTTTAGAGCTCTTATTTTGTCCCTTTGAAGGTTTTGGTATTGTAATGGACCAAATACTACTGCAGGAAATGCTGCTACTAGTTTACCAATAATCTTCGCTACTTTTCGGATGGAAGGATAAGGTTTGTGAATGAGGCCCCAACATACCGTTAAAATATCATCAATCATGTCCGTTGGCAAAGTTACTAACATGGTAACCGAGTTGATCACAAACCCTAAATAGTTAATTGACTGTGCTGGCTGCAGCTGGGACTTAATTGGATGAATCAAGAAACCTAATTTTTCAAATAAAGTTTTAGTTGCTGAAACTGATTTTCCAGCTGATTCCTGATTATTACTGACAATTAAAATGTCATCCAGATAAGCCATAATGATGTGCTTTTGTGCTCTTAATTGCGCTAAAGCTGGTTTCAACAGCTTTGTGAAGAGCCTGGGAGCTGAACTTAAGTCATTTGGTAAAGCTTTAAATTGCCACAGCTGTCCCAGCCAATTAAATTTTAAATACCTTCGAAAAAAATCGATGTATTGGTACTGAATAGTATGCATCCTTTAAATCAATTGTAGCCATATAACAACCTGCTGATATCAAATGTCTTGCAGTGTTGAACATTTCCATCTTGAACTGTTTATACTCGACAAATGTATTAAAGTTTGTAAGGTCCAGAATAATTCTGCAACCACCAACTTTTTTATTTCTCGGAAAGATATTTGACACAAATTGGTGTTTATGCTCAACAGTTTTTTTCAATAACACCTTTTTTAAACAATTTGTCAATTTCCACATTAATTTCTGCTTCCTCAATAGCAGAAAACATGAAACCATAAACAGGTTTATTTTGTACCGGAGAATTAACACCTTCTTTAAATGTTATTGTAGCTCCTGAAACTGTTTGTAAAATAAACCGGTCAGATGTGATGGCAAGCCATTCATCATAAAACATTTGTAATCTCCCTCCAACTGGAGATTTGTCCACAGTTTCTTTAAGAATAGAATAAAGTTTTTGTACCTCTCCATATGAACGTGGTGGTCTCCTTCTCCCCGTATACGGGTGAACATTAGGCTGTGTTGGATGGTAATATTTTCTTATCATATTCCTGCCTCTGTTTCCAAAATCAAATCCCCTCCTTGACGAAAAATACCTTTTTTGTCCAAAAACGAAAGGTCTCATGTGGCTAATAGATTTAGCCTCTTCATCTATTTCTCTTATTTGTTTAGGCAGGTTTTCTCCAAATAGATAACCAGGAGCTTGAACACCACTTGATCGACACAGACCTGCAAATCTTGGATGAAATATGGGCCGAATCGCAATTTTCCTCATACAATTAATTTCATAGAAGGAATTGCTTTCTATAAGCCCAAAGTATCTCTTTGGATTTTAATCATTTCTGACCCTTCCATTTGCCTTCCAAAAGCAGTAATAGCAGCTGAAATCAGTTTGAGGATTCTTTGAAACCTTATTTCTTGTCCTCTCATGACTGGAGTCATAGGTGTCCATAGGTGTCATAGACGGATTAACCGTAGGTACCTTTAATGAGGTGCAATTTTCCGGTGTTTTATATAATTCTGCTGTTTCATCCATCACAGAATCTTGAAGTTGGTGAGATACCATATAATTAATACTGGCAGCTAGGTTTTCTTCCATAGCCTCACCAATTCCTTCAGGTATAGCAAAATCTTTTGCCATATCAGGCACATATGGCCTCTTCTTTTTTATTTGTGGTGTGCACTCATAATCCACATCACCACTTACAGGGTCTGACTTTTGCAGCCCTGATACACTTGGAACTTTATCAAATGAGACTTCCTCCACCCTTAGTCCTGGGTCTGGAGTTTCAAATTCCCAATTTGGCACATAGCCATATTCTGGATATTCAAACCCCTCAGGGTCATTTTGGGAAATTTCTGGGTACTTTGACCCTTGTCTCATAATATTTTGGAGCACTCTCTCCATATGTTCCATTTTAAGCCATATAGCTTTATTATCTGGAGGACTTTCATTATCAGAGTCATCATCAGAAACCACGGGCCTCACGGATTTCTTTTTACTTTTTCTAGGAACATTTTCCTCCGTGGTTTGTATTTCTGGAGAAATTATAGTCTCACTAACGGGTGAATTAGCGGCCACCGGTATCGGAACCGGATCCGCACTAATCTCTTGTCCCAACTCTTTAGCTTCTCCCCGGGACGATCTTTTTACCCGCAAAATCTTTCTTTGAGACTTCTCCATTTTTAATTTTTATTATCTAGGCTGGATCAGTACGCCAGCGTGACTCTGATTTTTTGAATTTTTACTTTCATTTTTGCTGGTTCTACCAGCATAACGTCTTTTTTAGAACGTCCCCTAAATTTTTCCTTGCACTTACCTGCGGGTCCGTTCCGGCCGCTGTGAGGAGCTGCCTCTGCAGCTCTTCCTTCTGCCGTTCTAGCGCCAGGTGGGGCTTCTTCACGTAGTCACTCACGTGACTCCGAAGTAAAATTGGGATTATAAGAACCATAGAATAATTAAACAGCATTTATGTAAATCAAAAATAAATGGAGGTTTTGCATTGCCTAATTTTATGTTTTATTATTGGGCAGTTAATATAAAAAATATGAATTTCTGGTTGGAAGAACTAGATAAACAACCAAACTGGTTAAAAATGGAAAAAGAAGACTGTCTACCTTTTGAAATTAGCTCGATTTTATTTGCTAATACTACAATACATAAGAAAACAGAGGAAACCCAATAATAGAAAGTGGAATACGTATTTGGAATCAATTAAAAAAAAACACATTAAAATTACATAATGCACCACTAGCTCTTCCAATTGTAAACAATATTTCTTTTAAACCTTCATTGATGGATAAAGGTTTCTTAAAATGGAAGAACTATGGAATAAATAAGATTGGCAATCTCTACAGGGAAAGTTTATTTCTCTCATTTCAGGAATTACAACAAAATTATGGATTACATTCCAAAGAATATTTTAGATATCTACAAATTAGAGATTATGTTAAATCAAATACATTAGATTTTAGGACTAAAAAGACAGACATTTTAGATTAATGTCTAAATAAACATCCGAATAAATGATCTACCAAATACGGATAAATATAGACAAGCATGGGAAAACGAATTAGGTCAAGTAATTAGTAGAGAAGTATGGAATGAAAGTTTACAACATATACATCACTGTTCATTCAATGCCAGACACTCCTTGATACAATTTAAAGTTATACATAGATTACATCTCTCAAAATCCAAATTAAATAGAATTTTCTCAAATGTTTCCACGATATGTGATAAATGTCAACAATTAGAAGCTAATTTAATGCATTCATTTACAAAATGTATAAAAATTACTAATTTTTGGATAGAAATTTTTTAAATAATCTCAATTGTAGTTAATGCGAATTTAATTCCAGATTCAAAATTAATCATATTGGGGATACTAGAAACCAGTCAGATATTAACAACGCAACAAATAATTTTTATTGGTTATAGTTTAATAATTGGTAAAAAATTAATACTAAGATTTTGGAAAGGTCCCATTTCCCCTACAATTAAAATGTGGATTACAGAAATGTCGGAGACACTTCATCTGGAACGATTTAGACTTGTCCTGATGGACAGGTTGGATCAATTCAGAGGAATATGGTCTCCATTTATTGAATATTTAAAGGGTTAAGATGGTCCGATTCGAGTCCATGACTGAAGCCTGAATGAATGAATAGATGAAGAATTATATACAATAGATCATGAATATATCTCCAATGAAGAATATCTCCACTCATTAATTTATCTCTTTTTAATCTCTTTTTCTCTTTATTACCTATCTCTATTTCCTACTGTTATAAAATAAAAAAATATATAGAAGTATAAATAAGATTGACTGTAAAAGTTTAAAATATTAAGAATGTATGTGACGATAATATTTTTTTCTTTGTCTTTGATCTTATATTATTTATTCTTAATATGTAATTACTTCTAATAAAAATATTTTACAAAAAAAAAGAATATGGAGAGAAGCAATATCAAACACAGATAAGACTGAAGGCAAATTGGATTGGGCAAACATACTACTCTTCATTTACTTCTAAATCTAGAGGCATGGCTATTATCATTCGTAAAGGTATACAATTTAAATTAAATAATACTATAGCAGATAAAGAGGGGAGGTACGTCATAGTCACGGGAGAAATTTATTCTACTCCACTTACTTTGATAAATATTTATGCTCCTAATTTTGACAACCCCCAATTATTTAGTAAAATTTTGGATATAATTTCAGAACTTAATCATCAAAATGTGATAATAGGGGGAGATTTGAATTGTGTTTTGGATCCATATTTGGATAAATCAGCAAAACAAAAAAGGACTAACATAAAATCTAAAATGAGTGAACTCCTAAATACATACATGAAAAATACTAATATAACAGATGTATGGAGGATCGCTAACCCAGTAGGTAGGGAATATTCATTTTATCCAACAGTACATAAAACATATTCACGTATTGATTATTTCTTAGTGGACACAAAACTAATTCCATATACATTTAATTCTAAATATCATAATAGTATTATTTCTGATCATTCCCCGTTAACTTTTTCTTTAAAATTAGAAGGAATGCCTCATAAAAAATTGTTTTGGAGGTTTAACCCCCAAATTTTCAATAACTCACAAGGTTGCACATATTTAAAAGAGCTGATGAGATTCTTCTTTGAGACAAATGATACACCAGATATTTCACCCTCCTTATTATGGGAAACTTTTAAGGCATTTATTAGAGGAACTATAATCTCATATCAAGCTTTCCAAAATAAAAAGAATAATACTGAACAATTGCAGTTAGAACAAGAAATTAGACAATTAGATTTAGAAAATGCCAAAGAACCAATTATAGATAAACATAATAAGATAATAATACTAAAATATAAATTAAATACAATTTTATCGGCCAGAATAATAAGATTATTTCAAATTACAAACCAAGAAAATTTTGAATTTGGCGATAAACCTCATAAACTCCTAGCACGCCAGCTGAAAAAAGAGGACACAGCAAATACAATTACTTAAATTAAATCAGACAAAGGGGAATTACTAACACTACCTAAAGATATTAATAAAAGATTTGCTCAATTTTATCAAAACTTATATACATCGAAAACCTCTGCAAATAATACTCAAATTACAAATTTCTTAGATAAGTGTAATCTTCCAAAATTAAATATGGTGGAACAAGAGACATTAGGAGCTCAGATTACACTACAGGAAATAGAAGAAACAATTAGTTCGTTGAAGAATGGCAAAACGCCAGGACCAGATGGCTTTAGTAATGAATTCTATAAAAGATTCTACGAGATAATTTCTCCACGGTTGCAAGATTTATATATATACACACACTTTTAAAGAAAATAAACTACCAGAAACACTAACTGAGTCAACTAATACACTTATACCAAAAAAGGATAAAGATCTAGAAGACCCAGGCTCATATAGAGCTATTGCACTCCTAAATACAGACCAAAAATATTGACCAAGCCCCTAGCGAGAAGATTGAGTAAATATGTTAGTAAACTAATAAATCCGGACCAAACAGGGTTCATACCAAAGAGATACTCATTTAACAATTTGAGACGGCTGTCTAATATAATGTACTCACATAATACTGAAGAAGAACTAGCAATTATTTCATTGGATGCAGAAAAAGCTTTCGATCAAGTAGTATGGCAATATTTATTCAAAGTATTGGAAAAATTTAACATGGGAGATAATTTTATTCCATGGGTAAAATTATTATATGATAAGCCGACGGCTAGAATATTAACTAAATTAAATGGGTTGATTAAATTTTGGAAAACACTGCCGATGTCTTTATTAGGCAGAATAAACGCGATAAAAATGATCTTCTTACCACAAATACTGTACCTATTTCAATCAATACCAATATACTTTCCTAAAAAATTCTTTAAAAAACTAGATTCTGATATTATAAATTTCATATGGGGTTATAAATCACACAGAATTAAAAAAAAAAACTTGTGTAAATCTAAAGAATCAGGGGGACTGACACTCCCTAACTTATTGTATAATTATTGGGCAGTGAATATTAAAAATATAATCTACTGGTTGGACAGTTCTGCCCAACAGGTACATTGGATAAAAATGGAGAAAGAGGATTGTTCCCCTTATAATATAGGAGCGATCCTTCTTTCCCCGATAAAACTGAATGATATAATATACAAGAAGAATCCAATTATTCATAGTATAATACGAATTTGGAAACAAATAAAATTAACTTTAAAATTAAGATAATTATCGCTTATTTCTCCAATAGCTAATAATCCCTCATTCAAACCATCCATTATTGATAAAACGTTTATCCATTGGGAAAGAATAGGAATTAAAACGATGGGAGAAATGTATGAAATGGGAAATATTTTATCATTCCAACAACTACAACTAAAATATAATTTGAACAGTAATCAATATTTCAAATACCTTCAAATTCATGATTATTTGAAAAAGTATATACAACGATCTCAAACTTTAACCCCAGATTTATTGGAGGAAGGAAAGAACAGAAAGGCAGAATCAAGCAATTTAATATCTTACTTATATAATATAATTCTAAATATAGAAACACCAACGACAGAGGCAATTGGAAGAGACTGGGAACAAGATGGGATAAAAATTTATTATATGTAAACAAATGTTCAATGAATGTAAGACATAACCTAATTCAATTTAAATTTTTACATAGATTATATTATTCGAAAACAAGACTGAATAAAATATTTTCAAATGTTTCCCCCATCTGCGACAAATGTCTAACTCAAAATGCCACTATAGCACATTCCTTTGTCTCTTGTACAAAACTGTATACATTTTGGAATGAAATTTTTGGAATTTTTACAAAACTATTTAACACAAAATTGAACCCCAATACCGAATTGATTATCTTTGGATCAATGGAAGAGGGAAGTAAACTAACTATATTCCAAGAAGCTTTTCTTAATTAAGGTCTAATAACAGCAAAAAAACTTATACTTAAATTTTGAAAATCGCACCTACGCCAACATTCAAAATGTGGATCTTAAACATGTCTGAAACGCTACATCTTGAAGAAATGAGATTCCTCTTACTAGGCAAAGTAGACCAATTCTTAAAGATTTGGTCTCCATTTATCAACTTTTTACAAGCATATGGTGCAACATAACATAACCTTAGAAATTAAATGGTTTAGAACTGGGTGACGGATGGGCAAAAATATGAGATAGGTAGATCTCTCCTAATTTCTCTTTTTTTTTTTAAACTTTTTCCTTTTTTTTCAATCTTTTAACTTCTCACCTCTGTCCTTTATTTCTTTTGTTTTCTGTTTCTACTCGCTTGTCTATCTATTCCGACACTCTTTATTTCTTTTTTCTCTCACTGTTCTTTTATTATTGAACCAAAAGTATGAAGTTGTACAAGAATGAAAATATGTATTTATGTATTAGGTACTTAGGTACCTGACTACTGTACTTACTTCTAACAAAAATAAACAAAAAAAAAAAAAGCAAGGGAAAGATTGCGCGAGGGATAGTGTCAGGGAAAGCGCCACAGGCTAAACTCTTCCCATATGCAGGGCATTTCTTTTCCAGCTGCCAACGTTGCTTTTTACAATACTGGCAATCTCCACACCATCTTGCCTTTTATTTTCCTCACATTTTTATCAATTACCGCCAGATTTACCCCTCTATAGCAGGCATTTTAAATTCAGCGGGTCAGGCAGCATCTCATTTATAATATTGTCAGCTGATACGTTAAAAGATTATTGCAAATTCACAAGCCTGAGTAAAAGTAGTTACTGCAGATGCTGGTTCAAACCGAAGATAGACACAAAAAACTGGAGTAACTCAGCGGGATAGGCAGCATCTCTGGAGAGAAGGAATGGTGGACGTTTCGGGTAGACACCCTTCTTCAGAGCAAAAGGTCAGGTGACCAGATATATCTGGTGCCTCATTACAATGCATTTCACATAAAATCACCTGCACTGTTGTAATATGAGTCTTAGGAATATTTTGCTCATTATTGACAGCAGGTCTGAATTCTATTTGCATAAACACCACTACCGGTATTAATTATATTCCTGACATTGGTAGAACAAGGCATTATTAAATAGACATGGAAAAGCAGCCAATGTTGTGGTGCAACGTTTTCGCTGGAGCACTTGAGCATTTACTTGAGTTCAGGATATTAACTTCCCCAGCCAACTTCCATCATCAAGATGTTGTCTGGTGTCAGGTTTAGCAGCTTGCAGTCAAATTTACTATATTCTTAGGATTTGATAATAAAATTCATCAAGCTTAATGGGTAACCCCAATTACTGGTATCTGCTTCTTTCAACAGTTCAGAGCTGCTCATAATTCACTTCCCTTCCCGAGACTTTGAGATTCTAAGTGCAAATAGTAAGACTAAATGAGAACTTACCAGTTTGACGTTTGATCTTAATTTTATGAGGAGTCGAGTTGAGGGACTAGGTGAAGAACCCCTCACAGCCGTTGGTGCGACAATCTTCAAAGCAGTGGAGTGAATTCACAGCTAACAATGACTGAAGTATAATGGTAAGATAACAAAGACTAGAACTACCAGCTGAGATCTATGAGGGTGGGAGCGGAGGGCACGTAGTCTCTCAACTCGACTCCTCATAAAATAAAGATCAAACTTCAAACTGGTAAGTTCTCATTTAATCTTACTTCGGAGTCACGTGAGTGACTATGTGAAGACTTCAAAGCACTGTGATTTCACGCCCCAGACCCAAATCCGGCGTTCACACTGCATCGATTGACTCAAAAGTCGTTAACAATCAATAATGCATCAATAATAACATTTGTTAAATGAATAACAGTTTATTTACAAACAAAATCATAACAACCCCTCTAACTCAGGGGAGAACTATAACAGAACTCAAAACAGAATCCGCAAACACCCCCAGCCTTGAAATCGGCTTGTGATAAAACCTTTGAAAGGT
Organism: Okamejei kenojei; assembly: GCA_035221665.1. Classification (NCBI taxonomy): domain Eukaryota; kingdom Metazoa; phylum Chordata; class Chondrichthyes; order Rajiformes; family Rajidae; genus Okamejei; species Okamejei kenojei. The sequence goes on along the minus strand of CM069143.1, from coordinate 49,075,884 downwards.
CAGCTCACTGGACCATCCTGCGGCCACGAGGATATGGACTATTGGCACGTCCATCGCCCTTGCTGCGGAAGTTGATGCCGCCCTAGTGGAATGAGATTTGAATTTATCAGTATCAATTCCAGCTCTTCCCAGAACCTGCTTTAGCCACCTTGAAATTGTTTGCACCGACACCTTACTGTGTGTTTTTTTTGTGACTAATGCAGACTCTGTTCCTCTTAGAGCTTTAGTGATCTCAATGTAATGAGATGAATGTGAGACTACACACAAGCGATCATCTGTGGGGTATGCTGAAAACACAATCTTACATCCTGTCATGCCTCTTCTACTCTGTTTAAGCAAATCATAGATATAAAATATAATGGCATTTGCCGACACATGCATTCTATCTAACCTAAGCTTTTGCAATGTTTGTACACGTTGGGCTGAAACCAACGCGATAAGCATGACCACCTTCATAGTTAATTTGGCTATAGATAGGCTTGTACTGGAGCCCACTGGCGAAGAAGCACAAGAACTTCACTCACATTCCAAATACCAGCATATCTGGGTTTAGGAGGATTAGAATTGAAAACTCCCTTCATGAATCGAGAAACTAACGGATGTGTCCCTACTGTATGCAATTCTGAATTCATGGGTAAAGAAGAAGACAGAGCACTTCTGGATGAATTGATCGCACTGTAACTTAATTTATGGTCGATATAAAGAGTTGACAAAAATTCCAATACGTCTGTGATCCCTGCAGTTTGATATGAAATATTCTACTGTAGACAGAATTGCTCCCACTTATCGAGGTGATATATTGCTGCTGTGTACTATCCCTGCAGGCCGACGTGAGAACATCCACAGTCCGATGAGACAGTCCTCTCCCCAGGTATGGCCTCTTTAAAATCTGCAAATCAACAGATCAATACGATCATGTAAAGGATGTTGATCCCCAGTTACTGGATTCACCAATAGATTTTTACTCTTGGGAATACTCATGTGAGGCTCCCTAGCCATTTGTAATACAAGACGAAACCATGCTTGTGTAGGCCAATCTGGCACTACCAATACCCCTGAAGCGGAGTCCTGCATGATCTTTTGCAAACACTTGCTGATGAGACAGAATGGAGGAAATGCATACACAAATATTCCTCCCCAATGCAGCGAGAACGCATCCACCTCTGCTGCACCAGGATCTGGTTCCCATGAAACATATCTGGGCAACTGATGATTTAATCTAGATGCAAACAAATCAATATCTGGCATTCCATACTGAACATCACTTGATTAAATACATCCTGATTTAACATCCATTCTATGTTGTCATTGAACTGACTTGACCTAGTGTCAGCTACAGTGTTGAATCTTCCTGGCAAATAAATTGCTGAAAGCCAGATATTTTTGTCAATACACCAGCTCCAAATCTGGTTAGCCAGTCTATCACAAGATTGTGACTTGACTCCACCCATGTGGTTTACAGATGCCACTGATGTGGTGTTGTCAATCTGAACCTGCACATGCAAGGTTGAACAATAAGCTTTAAGCACATACCAGGTTCCCAACAACTCTAAATAATTAATCCCTCTTAATTGAAGAAGGGATGTCTCATCAACATTCCATCTGCCTCCACAACGAGAAGACATATCTGTTGCACCCCAACCCTGTGCACTTACATCAGTCTGTAATACCATTGAAGGTGGTTCCACCAAGACCTTCCTAAAACTTTTTGAAACATTTACTATCTACCATTGTATTTCAGAATTGCCCCAACTGACAACTGCATAGGCCTATCAAAATGGCCCGTTTGTATTCTCAGTGCCTATTCCTTTAATCATTGTAATTGTTGATAATGTAGAGGACCATACTGCACAGCTGGAAATGCTGCCACAAACTTCCCAATCAACCTGGCTACTTGTCTAATTGAAGGGCATTGTTCTCCAAGGAGATCAACACGGTCCTCAATTAACTGATCCAATTTATCCCTGGGCAAAGTTACCAACATGTGATTTGAATTTATGGTAAATCCCAAATAATCAATGATTTGGACTGGTGATCATTTAGATTTATCTGGATGAACGAGAAACCCCAATTGTTCAAAAGTGAATTTAACAACTGAAACTGATGATTGAGCTTCAGCACGAGTCTTTCCAACAATCAGAATATCATCTAAACAGGCCATTACCACATGCCCCTGAGCTCTGAGTAATGTTAACACAGGTTTTACCAAATTAGTAAATAGTCTAGGAGCTGAAGTTAATCCATTAGGCAATGCCTTGAATTGCCACAACTGAGTCATCCAAATAAATTTCAAATATCTTCTGTCATCACCATGAATAGACACTGAGTAATATGCATCCTTTAAATCAATGCTTGCCATATAACACCCTTTGGAAACTAGATGTTTGGCCGTGGTAAAGGTTTCCATTTTGAAATGCCTATAACAAACAAATTTGTTCAAACTCATTAAATCCAGAATAATTCTACATCCCCCAGTCTTTTTAGATCTGGGAAATATACTTGACACAAATTGTCGACTTTGATAGACTGGTCTCAATTCCCCCTTCTTATATAATGACTGAATTACTGCTTGAATAAGCACATTTTCTTCATCTGAAAATATAAGTTTCCGACTAGGAACATGTTGATTAGGTGGACTGTGATTAGAGTAAAATTCAATTTTCACCCCTTCAATACTGCTAAGTATAAATGAATCTGATGTCAACTCCTGCCATTGTTTGAGAAACAATTTCAACTTTCCCCCAATTTCAACAGCAACATAAGTTAATTCATTGTCTGTCAACGGTATATTCCTTACCTGCATCTGTCCTTGCTGACCTTGTTGTTCACGCCTCTTGTAGAGAAAGGCACCTTCCCCTTCATACCGGTGGCATCCTGCCAGTTCTGATATTGAAGACCTGAATGGCTGGTTCCTTCTCCTGCATCCACACTAGTGCCTTTCCAATAGCCGGCTTAATAAGGAACAAGCCAGCCAGCTTAATAAGGAACAAGCCAGCCGACCATGGTTTTAACATCTTCATGACAGTCTTTTACCCTTTTTGCAAGGTTACCTCCAAACAGCAGATTTCGTGGCGGTACTCTGGTCGGTTTGCACAAACTCGCCAAGTTAGGATTAATCACTGGCCTTATATCAGCCCTCCTGATATTGTTAATTTCAAAAAATGCACTACACAAAAATCCAAGTGCACCCTGGTGTGCTTCAAACATATTTGCTGTATCAATAACTTTTACAAAAGCCGTGACACCTGCCGACAACAGTTTAAGCACTTTTTGGAATTTCATCTCCTGGGCCCTAGCTGGCATACCCAACTGTGACCAAATTTGGTGATTAACCACCGGTACCTTCAGGAGATCACAATTAACAGGAGCTTCATATTTTTTTGCTGCTTCATCCATAGCTAGCTCCTGTAACTGGTGGGAGAGCATATACTGAATTGCTTCAGCCAATTCTGTTTCAATCGCCTCTCCTGCCTCTCTAGGCACAGCAGATTTTTCAGCAATATTCGGAATTACCTCCAACTGAACTCCTTTACTGCTCTCCCCCACCATAGAATCAGTGTCAGCGAACTGCACTGATGGAACATCCTCCTCACAGGCAGGATATTCCTGCAGCCCTGTAACAGGGGCTGCTAGCACAGGCTCTCCCACAGCCTGGCTTGGACACCACTCCTCCTAATGGAGCTGGTCCCTGCCGGACATTCTTTGTAATAAAATCTCGACCTGGGAGAGCCGTGAGCAAATGGACTCTCCTATGGAGGGTATAACCTCCAGACCCGACTCAGGGTCCACGGGCACATCAGACTTCCCAGTGGCCTTCCGCCCTACTGGCAAGCCTCCACTGCTCACAGGCAGTGGGTCCGCAACCACTGGCTGTGTAGCCAGCACCGGACCAGGTGTACCAGATGGGCCTCCATCAACAACTCTCTGCTGGTCATTTTCCTTCCTACCTCCGGAGCGCCTCGCCGACACCTTCTTCATTTTCTGCAACATTTCTCCAACAGACCTCCAACCGTCGCAGAAAATGACCACTGAAAAAAATTAAAAAACTTAAGGGCCTGTCCTACCAGCATGCGACTCCATGTGGTGAGTGCGACCTAACGTGGTCGCATGAACCGTCCGGCCTCGCGGGGCCAGTCCCACTTCGATCTCCGGAGCCGTACGGAGTTGTGCGGAGGTGGTCCTGACATCGCGGGGCTCCGAAAAACTGACCGTGTTCAAAGATTCCGCGCGGCAACAGCCTGTCGGTCCGCAGTCGCCTCGACGCATTACACACCGCCTCATCGTCGTGCCTCCGTGACCCTCTCTATATGTGCCTCCGTGACCCTCTCTGTGTGTGCCTCCGTGGCCCTCTCTCTGTGTGCCTCCGTGCCCCTCTCTGTGTGTCCCTTTCTGTCCTTGAGAACTTACCTTGCGGAATTCGCTCCAACTTCGCGCCACTTCGCGCCACGTCGCGCCACTCACCCAACCTCCACGCGGCCCCCGCTGCCGGTTTGATCGCGCTCTCCGCCAGCAGGCGCATGCTGGTGGGATCGGCCCTGTACAGGGATCACTTGACCTCCGCGCGGCCCCCGCTTCCAGTTTGGTTGCGCTCACCGCATGGAGTCGGATGCTGGTAGGACAGGCCCTTTACCTCGCTTTTTTTAAACCTACCGCTTGGAGGAGCGCTGCTGCTCCAACCGGCCGACTGCACCAATGCGTCTGACGTCATGACGCACCAAAGGCTGTACGGGGTTCTTCACGTAGTCACTCACGTGACTCCGAAGTAAAATTGTGCACAGATGAGAAGGAGCAGTTAAACAATGCGATGCAGTCCAGAGAAGCATTTAAATTTAGGAGCAGAGCACTGGGCAAGAAGAGTGAAAGGCTTGGATGGATTAGATTCGGAGAGGATGTTTTCATTGGTGGGAGAGTCTATTACCAGACGGCACAGCATCAGAATAAAAGGACATGCCTTTTGAAAGGAGATGAGGAGAAATTTATTTGGTCAGAGGATGGTGAATCTGAGGAATTAATTGCCATAGACATCTGTGGAGGCCAAGTCAATGGGTATTTTTAAGGCAGAGATTGACGTTCTTGATTAGTAGGGGTGTCAAGGGTTATGAGGAGAAGGCAGGAGAATGGGGTTGGGAGGGAAAGATAGATCAGCCGTGATTGAATGACAGTGCAGACTCGATTGGCCGAATGGCCTACTGCTGCTATGACTTATGAACTTAAAGAACTTATGAAAAGCAAGACCTGCAGAATGGAGAACTGGATTTGTCTCAGGATCTGTCAGGTACTCAGGAAGAGCGCTTAGGGCCAGTGGGGAATTGAGAGTAAGCCCAGAGGAAAGGTCTAAGATGTGAGCAACTCAGCAAAAATAAGTTGGGTCAAGGAAATATCAGTGAATATGGAAGTTTTAGAAATAAGAAAGGTTCAGGCAGAGATCAGGGGAATCAAGAACAAAGAATCAGAAGTAATATTGCTGAATAAAAATGACAATAAAATAAATAGAAAAGTGTTAAAGAAGGAACTGCAGATGCTGGAGAATCGAGGGTACACAAAAGGCTGGAGAAACTCAGCGGGTGCAGCAGCATCTAAGGAGCGAAGGAGATAGGCGACATTTCTGGTCGAGACCCTTCTTACTGTTTTCTTTAAAACAGATACCAGAATGTTGTGCACAAACTGTAACCAAATGATCACCATCATCAAGAAATGAAAAGCCAGACCAGTTCTATTCTCTTTTTCTGCCTTAAAAAAATAAAAAATAAAATGAGTATGAGTTATAGTCGACCATTTTGGAAGGTCGTGACTCATCCTGTACCTCCAGTCTACTTCCCTTCCCAATCTCCATATTCGCTGATTCCCAAAACTCTGTAAATATCAGCCTAGAGTTTGCTAAATTACTGAGTTTCCAGATATTTAGAAGAGAATTTACAAGACTTGATATGAAGATGTTTCTTAAGATCTAAATCGTAAATGCTTCACCATTTATCCTGACACTATGTACCGGAATTCTAAATTCTCCAGCTAAAGGAGATGGTCTCTTACCAATTTCTCTATCAACCTGCCCAGAATGTTACTTGTTGCAACGAGATCTCTTCTCATTCCACTGAACTTCAATGAGTATGGGTTTCATATTCCTAAGTATAGGTGTTATCTGAGCTGAAATAAACGTATTCACTCATTCACATTGGGTGGTAGGGTGGCGCAGTGGTAGGGTTGCTGCCTTAGAACGCTTGCAGTGCCAGAGAACCGGGTTTGATCTTGACTACGGGTGTTGTCTGTACGGAGTTTTATGTTCAGCCCCTTAACGCGTGGGTTTTCTCCGAGATCTTCAGTTTCCTCCCACATTCCGAAGACGTACAGGTTTGTAGGTTAATTGGCTTGGTGCAACTAAACTAAATTGTGGGGTGCAGCTGGGTGAATTAATAAGAGCATATTCATAATAACTGGTCTAGCATACTTATCTTCATGACTGTAAACTTATTTCAAGAATGAGCATTGAAATTCAACAATTCATCAAGCAAGATTTACTTCAGAGTTTAAAATAATTTGGATATCCTGGAAATCTCAAATGTAGAGCAGTAAATGGTAGAATTTTTTTGACAGATTCAGAAGCATCTTCAGGGTATAAACACAAGGTGAATGGGCAGAATGATTTATGGCTGCACAATTCCCAACAGCCAGCAGGTCTTCCTGCTGTGGCCATTCTACAAAGTGAAGATGTCTAAATTAGCGAGAAGGCTTCAGAAGGGGCTTCCTGATAACCTTCCCACAGGTAATAATAGAAACCCAAATACCTACAAATAATTAAAACAAATAACAAAAGGTACATTGATATAGGCCAAACGCAGGCAGGTGGGACTAGTGTAGATGGAACATGTTGGTCAGTGTGGGCAAGTTGGGCAGATGGGCCTGTTTCCATGCTGTATGTTTCTATGACGCTGTGACTATAAACAAAAGGGTTAAATAAAGGGTTAAAATAAAATAAAAGGGTTAAATTAAGGGTTAAAATAAAACCACAGTCAGTTTATATCAATTAATCAATAATTTTCTTTAGTTGATACTGGAGCAGAGAGTTTAAAACTTTCTGAATGCGGATAATTGCAGCTTTGCAGCTTTGCAGATGTCCTATTTCTGAGGGCTGAGAGTTCAACCTGGGAAATGGTCATCAAGTAAGCAGGATAATCAGCAAATTCATAACTTTGGTGCTGTTCTACGGAAGTTGAAAATGTGAGACTACCAATGGAGTAAAACAGATGTGTAGGAAGGAGCTGCAGATGCTGGAGTGACCGGAGATAGACACAAAAAGCTGCAGTAAGTCAGCGAGACAAGCAGCATCTCTGGAGAGAAGGAATGGGCGACGTTTCGGGTTGAGACTCTTCTTCAAAAAGAGTTGTAGCGAAGCATGAAACAACAGGCAGAAAAAGGAGGTGTAATTGATATGGATAATAACATGAACATTTGGGAAGGAAATGTCCTGTATTTGGGGAAAAAGTGCAAGAAATGCAGATTTGAAAACAATTTCAATGCACAACAAAGAAGACATTGCAATGAATAAGTCGAACCTTGGAGGAACAGAGACAGGGTCAAATTAAAAGCAGTAGCCAAACACAATCTATCTGGTGCCAAATAAGGTTAATATTGTGTATAGGACAGCTGGTAGATGTAATTGTGTCAAGGCATTGGTGTAATGACTACCAGTGACATTTGAACTTGACTTGGGAGCAATGTGTAATTCCTCCCAAATCAATTCTTCAGTCTCAAATTGGTGCTTGACATCACCAGTCAAGTGCTTTTGATGTACAAAAAGCTGACACAAAAGCTGGAAGCAGGTCACTAAAAAACGTGAACCCATTAAAATCAAGAGCAATTAAGAGAATAGGGGGTGACACCGTGGTGCAGCGGTAGAGTGGCCGTCTTAGAGAACCAGAGACTTGGGATCGATCCTGACTACGGGTGCTGTCTGTAGGAGTTTGTACGTTCTCTCTGTGACCACGTGGGTTTACTCTGGGTGCTCCATTTTCCTCCCACATTCCAAAGATGTGTAGGTTCGTTGTCTTCTGTAAATTGTAAATTGTAAATTGTCTCTAGAATGTAGGATAGTGTACAGGGTGATCACTGGTCGGTGAGGACCCGTTGGGCCGAAGAGCCTGTATCTACACTGTATTTGTAAAGTCTAAAATATGATATATATTTAATTATTATAAAGTAGAAAAATGTCCCATTGATACAAGTGTATCCTTAAATATTACAGGCACCAGATGAAACTGGTAAAGCTATATCGGGACAGGATCATAAAGATTGCTTCAACACAAGCAGTCACTTCAGTAGTGCAACTCACAAATTATCGTTTCAGGTCAATAAATTCTCATTAGTTCTGGTTGAAACATCTGGATTTTTTTTTTGTTGGATGCTCAAGAACAAGTGTTCAGATGAATTGAGGCAGTCACAACAGACAGTGTGTTGCATAAAATGTGAAGATAAAATGTTGCTGACACAACAGGCAAATGCTTCAGAAAAATATTTAGGAACAACTATCCCCCTGTAGGGTCATCTGAAAGCAAATGTAAGCAGAACTCTAATTAATACAGAAATACATTACATAGAAATTGAAAAGGAGCAACTTACAGTGATCTGGAGATGTTGTGAGCATTCCATCTTGGATAAACAGGCCAACTTGTGTCTTTTGGTGAAACATGCACAATGATTGAATTGAATTGAATTTTATTTTTGTCATTCAGACCTTTCAGTCTGAACGAAATTTCGTTGCCTTGCAGTCATACATATAATTAAAAAAATGACAAAAACACACAATAAACACAAATTTAACATCCACCACAGTGAGTTCACCAAACGTCTCCTCACAGTGATGGAAGGCAGAGTCTTAAAGTCTCTGTCTCTTCCCTCTTTGTTCATCCTCTGCGCCAAGGTGATCCTGGCTTCAGATGTTGTGACCCCACCGGGTGATGGTAAGTAAGTCCCGCAGCTCACCAGTGCACCGCGAACGGGCCGGTTCAAACTCTGCAGCCCGGGTGGTCGAAGCTGCCGAAGCTGCCGCCCTCCAGACCAGTGGATGAAGCTGTTATTGCGGGAGCTCCGGAAAAACAGGTCACCAACCTGTGACCTGCGAGCTCCCGATGATGTCGTCCACTGGGCCCACGGCCGAGCCTCCGAGATCAGGCCGCTGCCGCAGCTCCAAGGCCGGGTCAGGCCACCGCTGCCGCTGCCGCCGCTGCCGCCGCTGCCGCCGCTGCCACCACTGCCGCCGCTGCCACCACTGCCGCCACTGCTGCCTCCACAGCTCCGAGGCCGAGTCGGGTTGCCACTGCCGCCGCCACAGCTCTGAGGCCGAGTCGGGTCGCTGCTGCCGCCGTCGCCGCCGCCACAGCTCTGAGGCTGAGTTGGGTCGACGCTGCCACTGCCGCTGCCACAGCTCCGGGACCGAGTCGGGTCACCACTGCCGCTGCCGCCGCCACAACTCCGGGGCCGAGTCGGGTCGCTGCTGCCACTGGAATGCTGCCACAGCTCCGGGGCCGAGTCGCTGGAACGCCGCCACAGACCCGAGGCCACTAGCTCCGCCATTAGGCCTTGGCGCAGACGGAGACGAAGATGGGGAATATGACAGAAAAAAGACGCACCCCCCCTGAAGGAAGAGACCAAAGACATGTTTCTCCTCCCCACCCACACACAACCTAATAAAACAAAATTAACTAAAAACAGGAGAAAGGAACAAAAAAAAAGAAAAAACAGACGGACTGCAGGCGGGCCAGTGATCACAGGATACTCAAGATTATTACTGTAAAGCTCATCCTTGTGCACTGAAGAGATGCAGAAAATATTTATGAGAATGCCGGCATTCAACATGATGACTGTAAAAGTAAAGTTTAATTCATGATCCGAAGGGATGTTACGGAGACTGCATGTGGGACAATCAACATGCAAGACATACCAAGACATATTTCAATGCACTTTTGATTCAGGCGATTAAGGAGGTTGTGAGATAAGATCGAACATACAACTGTACACCACTATAACAGGTCATTCGGCCCACAATTTCTGGGCCAAACATGATGCCTGAACCGTCTCTTATCCAGTGACTCCAACTCTCCCGCTTTCGGCGGGAGATCGCCCGCTGAAAGGCCATTTTCGCAAAATCTCCCGCTCTCCCGCTTGAGATTTTGCGAAATTTCCCGCTCTCCCGCTTGAAATCCCGCAAGCGGGAGAGCGGGAGATTTTGCGAAAATGGCCTTTCAGCGGGCGATCTCCCGCCGAAAGCGGGAGAGTTGGAGTCACTGCTTATCTATCTGTACATAATCCATATCCCTCCATTCCCTGCATTTCCTTATTCCTATCCAAGTCTCTTAAAAGCCACTATTGTAACGGCCTTAACCACCATCTCTGACAGTGCATTCCTGGCACTCCAAACTATCTATGTAAAAAACTTGTCCCGCACATCTTCTTTAAACTTCAATCCCAAAGTAAGTGATTTGGACAGAATTTCAAAAGGCACAGCATTTTACTTCGGAGTCACGTGAGTGACTACGTGAATAGAAGCCCGTACAGCCGTTGGTGCGTCATGACGTCAGACGTTGGTGCAGTCGGCCGGTTGGAGCAGCAGCGCTCCTCCAAGCGGTAAGTTTAAACAGAGGTAAGCTTTTTAAAAAATTTTACCACAGGTCAATTTCTGCGACGGTTTGGAGTTCTTGTAGATATGTTGCAGAAAGTGAAGAAGGTGTCGGCAAGGCGCTCCGGGGATAGAAAGGAAAAGTGGCCAGGAGAGTGTTGAGGATGGAGGCCCGTCTGGTACACCTGGTCCGGTGCTGGCTACACAGCCAGTGGTTGCGGACCCACTGCCGGGGGGCAGTGAAGGCTTGCCAGTAGGGCGGAAGGCCACTGGCAAGTCTCTGTGGCCCGTAGATGAGTCGGGCCTGGAGGTTATACCCTCCATAGGAGAGTCTGTTTGTTCACGGCTCTCCCATGTCGAGATTTTATTACAAAAGAATGCTCGACAGGGACCAGCTCCGTGAGGAGGAGTGGTGCCCAAGCCAGGCTGATGGAGAGCTTGTGCTAGCAGCACCTGTTTCAGGGCTGCAGAACTATCCTGCCTGTGAGGAGGATGTTCTATCAGTGCAGTTTGCTGACACTGATTCTATGCTGGGGGAGAGCAGTAAAGGAGTTTGGTTGGAGGTAATTCCGAACATTGGTGGGAAGTTTGCTGAGCCTAGAGAGGCAGGAGAGGCGATTGATGTAGAATTGGCTGAAGCAATTCAGTATATGCTCTCCCACCAGTTACATGAGCTAGCTATGGATGAAGTAGCAAAAAACTATAAAGCTCCTGTTAATTGTGATCTCCTGAAGGTACCGGTGGTTAATCACCAAATTTGGTCACTGATGGGTATGCCTGCTAGGACCCAGGAGATGAAGTTTTAAAAAAGTGCTTAAACTGTTGTCAGCAGGTATTACAGCTGTGGTGAAAGTTATTGATACAAGCAATATGGTTGAAGCACACCAGGACGAACTGAGATTCCTTTGTAATGCATTTTTGAAATTAATAATATCAGGAGGGCCGCTATTAGGCCAGTGCTAATCCGAATTTGGCGAGTTTGTGCAAACCGACCAGTGTACCACCACGAAATCTGTTGTTTGGTGGTAACCTTGCAAAAAGGGTCAAAGACTGTCATGAGGTTGTTAAAACCATGGCCCTCATTAAGCCAGCTGGCAAGCAAGGCAAAAAGGTTTCTCTACAAGAGGTCGAGGACAACAAGGTCCGCAAGGAAAGATGCAGGTAAGGAATATAACATTGACAGACGATGAATTAACTGATGTTCCTGTTCAAATTGGGGAAGGTTAAAATTGTTTCTCAAACAATGGCAGCAGTTGACATCAGATTTGTTCATACTTAGTAGTATTGAAGGGGTGAAAATTGAATTTTACTCTAAGGACAGTCTACCTAATCAACATTTTCCTAGTCGTAAACTTATTTTTTCAGATGAGGAAAATGTGCTTATTCAAGCAGAGATTCAGTCGTTACATAAGAAAGGGGTAATTGAGCCTTCTGTCTATCAAAGTCAACAATTTCTGTCAAGTATATTTCCCAGATCTAAAAAGACTGGGGGATGTAGAATTATTCTGGATTTATCGAGTTTGAACAAATTTGTTTGTTATAGGCATTTCAAAATGGAGACCTTTACCACGGCCAAACATCTAGTGTTCAAAGGGTGTTATATGGCAACCATTGATTTAAAGAATGCGTATTACTCAGTGTCTATTCATGGTGATGATAGAAGATATTTGAAATTTATTTGCATGACTCAGCTGTGGCAATTCAGGGCATTGCCGAATGGATTAACTTCGGCTCCTAGAATATTTACTAAATTGGTAAAACCTGTGTTAGCATTACTTAGAGCTCAGGGGCATGTGGTAATGGCCTATTTAGATGATATTCTGGTTGTTGGAAAGACTCATGCTGAAACTCAATCATCAGTTTCAGTTGTTAAAATCACTTTTGAACAAATGGGATTTGTTATTCACCCAGATAAATTTAAATTATCACCAGTCCAAATTATTGATTATTTGGGATTTCCATTAATTCCAATCACATGTTGGTAACTTTGCCCCAGGGATAAATTGAATCAGTTAATTGAGGACTGTGTTAATCTCGTTGGAGAACAACAGCCTTCGATTAGACAAGTAGCCAGGTTAATTGGGAAGTTTGTTGCAGCATTTCCAGCTATGCAGTATGGTCCTCTGCAATTAATCAACAATTACAAAGATCAAAGGAACAGGCACTGAGAATACAAAGGGGCCATTTTTGATAGGCCTATGCAGTTGTCAGCTGGGGCAATTGCTGACATACAATGGTGGATAGTACACGTTTTAAAAAGTTTAGGAAGGTTTCGGTGGAACCACCGCTCACTGATATTACAGACTGATCTAAGTGCACTGGTGTTGGGGTGCAACAGATATGTCTTCTAGTATTGTGGTAGGCAGATGGAAGTGTTGGATGAGACATCGCCTTCTTCAACTAAGAGGGATTAATTATTTAAGTTGTTGGGCACCTGGTATGGGCTCAAAGCTTATTGTTTCTACAAGCAGGGACTTGCATGTGCAAGTCCAGATTGACAACACCACAGCAGTGGCATATGTAAACCACATGGGTGGAGTTAAGTCACAGTCCTTGTGACAGACTGGCTAGGCTAACCAGATTTGGAGCTGGTGTATTGACCAAAATATCTGGCTTTCAGCACTTTATTTACCAGGAAGATTCAACACTGTAGCTGACACTAGGTCACGTCAGTTTAATGACAACATTGAATGGATGTTAAATCAGGATGTATTTAACCAAATGATTGTTCAGTATGGATTGCCAGATATTTGACTTGTTTGCATCTCGATTAAATCATCAGTTACCTAGATATGTTTTATGGGAACCAGATCTTGGGGCAGTAGCAGTGGATGCGTTTTCGCTGCATTGGGGAGGAATGTTTGTGTATGTATTTCCTCCATTCTGTCTCATCAGCAGATGTTTGCAAAAGATCAAGGAGGACTCCTGCTTCAGGGGTATTGGTAGTGCCAAGATTGGCCTACACATGCATGGTTTCCTGTTGTATTACAAATGGCTAGGGAGAGCCTTACATGATTATTCCAAGAATAAAAATCTACTGGTAAATCCAGTCACTGGGGATCAACATCCTTTACATGATCGTATTGATCTGTTAATTTGCAGATTTTAAGGAGGCCATACCTGGGGAGAGGACTGTCTCATCGGACTGTGGATGTTCTCACGTTTGGCCTGCAGGATAGTACACAGCAGCAATATATCACCTATATAAGGAAGTGGGAGCAATTCTGCCTACAGCAGAATATTGTATATCACACTGCAGGGATCAAGGACGTATTGGAGTTTTGTCAACTCTTTATTTTGACCAAAAAATTAAGTTACAGTGCGATCAATTCAGCCAGAAGTGCTCTGTCTTCTTATCTTACCTATGAATGCAGAATTACATACAGTAGGGACACATCCATTAGTTTCACGATTCATGAAGGGAGTTTTCAATTTAAATCCTCCTAAACACCAGGTATGCCGGTATTTGGAATGTGAGTGAAGTTCTTATGGTTCTTCGCCAGTGGTCTCCGGGTTACAAGCCTATCTATAGCCAAATTAACTATTAAGGTGGATATGCTTATGGCGTTGGTTTCAGCTCAACGTGTACATCGTTGCAAAAGCTACGGCTAGATAGAATGCCATGTGTCGGCAGATGCCATTATATTTTATGTCTATGATTTGCTTAAACATAATAGAAGAGGCATGACAGGATGTAAGATTGTGTTTTCAGCATACCCCGCAGATGATCGCTTGTGTGTAGTTTCACATTTATCTCATTACATTGAGATTACTAAACCTCTGAAGGAACAGTCGGCTTTGTTTATTAGTCACAAAAAACCACACAGTAAGGTGTCGGTGCAAACAATTTTCAAGGTGGCTAAAGCAGGTCCTGGCAAGTGCTGGAATTGATACTGATAAATTCAAATCTCATTCCACCAGGGCGGCATCAACTTCCACGGCAAGGCGATGGACTTGCCAATAGACCATATCCTCGCGGCCCGCAGAATGTCCAATGAGCTAACTTTTCAGAGGTTTTTATCACTAGCCGATTTCAAGGTTCGGTGGTGTTTGCTGATTCTGGTTTCAGTACTGTTTATAAGTTTCCCCTGAGTTAGAGGGGTTTCTTATGATTTGGGTTGTAAATAAACTGTTATTCATTTAACAAATGTTATTATTGATGCATGATTGATTGCTAATGACTTTGAGTCAATCCAGGCAGTGTGAACGTCGGATTTGGGTCTTATGCGGCGTGAATTCACAGTGCTTTGAATATCTTCACGTAGTCACTCACGTGACTCTAGAAGTAGATTTAAATTGAGAGAATTTACCAGTTTTGAAGTTTGATCTCTTATTTTATGAGGTGGTCGAGTTGAGGGACTACGTGCCCTCCGCTCCCACCCTCATAGATCTCATCTGGTAGTTCTAGTTTTATCATCTTACCATTATACTTCAGTCATTGTTAGCTGTGAATTCACTCCGCTGCTTTGAAGATTGACGCACCAACGGCTGTACGGGCTTCGATTCACGTAGTCCCTCAACTCGACTCCTCATAAAATAAAGATCAAACTTCAAACTGGTAAGTTCTCATTTAATCTTACTATTCCAGTTCTCAAATCATCCTTCCAAATAACGGGGGAATTGGGTACTCGATCTGACCTGATCTTCAGAGGTGGAACTATAATTCTTCCAAAGCTATGAGGAATGAAGTAAGCGGATACTCTGGAGCGGGCTTCAAGGGCCAAAAAGAATCATGGAGCTATCAGGCACAGTAACAGATCCTTCGGCCTATCTAATTCCATTGGCCATGAAGCATTCATCCACACCGATCTTACACTCATCCCATTTTTACTCTCCCCATTTTTCTATGTGCTCCCCAAGATTCTACCACTCAACTAGACATTAATGGCAATTTATTAACTTAACAACACGCACTTTTTTGGCGATGTAAGTTAAGTTAGAGTGAGCAAAATGTGGAGAGGAATTGGTTTGGTTCATCTTTTTGGATCATTCCTATGGAATACTGAGGAGTGAGTCATAGAGTCATAGAGTGATACAGTGTGAAACAGGCCCTTCGGCCCAACATGCCCACACCGGCCAACAATGTCCCAGCTATACTAGCCCCACTTGCCTGCGCTTGATCCATATCCCTCCAAACCTCTCCTATCCATGTACCTGTCTAACTGTTTCTTAAACGATGGGGTAGTCCCAGCCTCAACTCCCTCCTCTGGCAGCTTGTTCCATACACCCACCACCTTCTGTGTGAAAATGTTACTCCTCGGATTCCTATTAAATCTTTTCCCCTTCACCTTGAAGCTATCTCCTCTGGTCCTCGATTCCCCTACTCTGGGCAAGAAACTTTGCATCTACCCAATCTATCCTCTCATGATTTTGTACAGATGGAGGATTCCACATGAAAATAGAATTTTGGAGCTCAATGAGGTTTTAAATTGATACAGCTTTTCTCAAGGTCAAAATATCCTACAGATCTCATATCTCCCCTGGCCATCTTGAGATCTTAAGTTATTTCAGGGCTTAAGGGATTGAAGCTGAAGGATCAACTCAGAACAATCATTCAGCATTAGAGAGAATAAAGCAAGAATGTACCAAGGGAGAGTTTGGAAGCAGAGAAACGCTCACAGGAACATGAAGGGTAGAGGAATCCTAAGGGACATTAATGGCAGAATTGCTTTAGCTCATGGTCTACATGCATTTTTGTAATATACAGAAAAAAATTGTGCAGGAACATGAAGATGCTCACTTACATGTGTTTATCATAAAATTATTTTTACTAATGGAGTCGTCCCATGTCGATTGAAATAAAAAAAGTGTTACTGTTGATGTGTTATCACTCCAACTCCATTTCTGCTTATGAAAAATACTCTTCAATTCACTACTAGCGACCTTGAAATCTCTGACCTGTGAAACCACAGACTGATAGAAACACAAAGTAAATGCGCAGCTCTCAACAAGTAAAAAAATATATTGAACCCTTCTCATCTCCATGTAGACTCATAGGGATTTAAGAAGAACATGATTTGGTATTCAGTACAGCGCACTGTGAAGTAAGTCACTAATCTCATCTAAAATAAAAACCTTGGTGAATGCACATCATGAAAAATTGATCTAATTTAGACCTGTCACATTAAATAGATGATTAATGAAAGTTTTATTCGCATCCATGTGACAGTTGTGTGGATGTGATATTGTTCAAATGATGCTTGCTTATATCCGTAATATTCCCAGAGCCAAATCTAGCAAGGTACGAATAAATGTACTGCAAAGTTAAATTAACATTTGATTCTGAAGATCGATTTAATTGATCAATTTTATTAAAATATGCTGTAATTTTGGCCTAGGGAATCTGCAGTTAAAACAACTACATACATTCCTTTAGATTAAAAAGCCTGCCTGGGCTGATCTATTCTGCTGCAGTTGCTGCAGATCGGAATGTGTGATGATACTTGTGTACTACACAGATCAGAGTAGGTGGGCAAGTAGGATCTTCTCACCACATGCATTGGCTGGAGCTGAAGTTGTCATCACGTTAATATTGGTTAAGTACACAATTCATCTTTTGGGGAACAGAGCTGAAATGTCAGCTTTGCGATAGAGAAATGTAGTGGTTTTACAGACAATGGAGTTCTTGTGTGATATGCCGCAATAAAATGTGGGTAAATTGGCAGCTAATTTAGATGGAGTATGATTCCACAAACAGCAATAAGACAAATGACCAGATGCTTGACTTTAGCAATACTTGAGGGATCAATGCTGATGTCTCATAAAAACTTAAGAAAGCAGGAAATAATGAGAAGCTTACTTTGCAATTCAAAACCAAGCCTTATGTTGCCACAATTTGCAATATCTAACTTATTAATGTGACTACTGAAATAAAATCTGCACAATATTAGGGATACTGTTCATATTATGTTTTTTCACTTCCTAGTCTTTCCCCCTACTCTCTATTTTAGAGTCTGCATTCCTCCTGTAATGCAAATTCTCCTGAGGTTCTACTTCACTCCATTTGGCTTTGATAAACATGGACTTGCACTTACAATATAAACTCATTTTGTAAATGTACCCCGTCCTCATAAACCTCATCAAGGTTGATATATTAACCTGCTAAAAAAAATCTATTAGTTGTAAACACAAACTATAAACATGAGTTATTATTCAATTTGTTGTGGGCAAAAGTTTGATAAAATATTTCCATATTTTTAGTACGTATTTATTTAATGAGGTCATAAGGTCATAAGTGATACAAGCAGAATTAGGCCATTTGGCCCAACAAGTCTTCTCTGTTGATTCAATCATGGCTGATCTATCTCTCCTTCCAAACCCCATTCTCCTGCTTTCTCCCCATAACCCATGACACCCGTACTAATCATGAAACTATCTATCTCTGCTTTAAAAATATCCATTGACTTGGCCTCCATAGCCTTCCGTTGCAAATAATTCCACAGATTCACCACCTTCTGACTAAAGAAATTAATTCTCATCTCCTTCCTAAAGGAAGACCAAAATGCTGGAGAAACTCAGCGGGTGAGGCAGCATCTATGGAGAGAAGGAATAGGTAATGTTTAGGGTAGAGACCCTTCTTCAGACTGATTGTCCTTTAATTCTGAGGCTATGACCTCTAGTCCCAGTCTCTCCCACTAGTAGCAACATCCTCTCCACATTCACTCTATCCAAGCCTTTCACTATTGAGGGGGTACCTCAATGTTTCATTGGGGTACCCCCTCACTCTTCTAAATTACAGTGAGTACAGGCACATAATCCATTCATGCTATCTACAAAACATAGTAAATTATGTTTGACAGATATTTTTAATATTATAGAGGTCTAACATTATGTAGTGGCCATTTGGCCTGTTTTGAATGTCATTGATGATGGCATGTGCCTTAAAATGTTAGACTGCCCGGTATATTGTCGGTGGGATTTGTGACGTGTTTTTTGTGTGTGTTTGGAGCTAAGATGCTTGCGCAGAATTTTAGTTTTTAGTGTAATTTGGAGACCGCAGGAATAAGGTTAACCCTTCGACCATGCGGGCCAAAGGAGATCATGCGAAGTGTAACAGTGACACAAGGAGTTTTTAATGTTTAAAGTAATAAGCTGGAGTTCGATGAAGATTGTAGTAACAAGTCGGAAGAAATTTGAATGTATTTTACTGTTTTCTATCAACAATAAAGCATTTATTCATCAAAAGATTGTGTTTTTAAGCCATATCTGTGAGGAGGCTCTGATGGCCTCTGTGAGTGAATTCGTATGCATATCGAAGATATTCCCCTTATCCTTGTACATCCTTTTATCCCTGCACATACATTACGTCGAAGGCAACCTCCAGTAGTGAAGATTAAATACCAGTGCCAGAGAGAGGGACAGAAGATCAAATCGAAGGAGACTTCCATCACAGGAGTGACACAAGTCCCAGAGATTGGGACAGAAGATTGGCTAAGATTCTCGGAGAGGTTTTGGCCAGAAGAAAGTGGTTCCAGGAGGAACAGAAAATAATAGATCTCGGCCAGAGGAGGCCTTGAGGTCTATCGACAGCATTGAGACGTATCTGAAGACGTATCACTGGATTTGTGAGTACAATTCGATTATTACTCTTTGAATTTGAAATCACAGTAATTTTAAACTGCAAATGTATCAGATAACTCAGAAAGTGTTTTTCTAGTCTGCATGGTGATTCTAGCCAGATCGACCTTGGATTGTTTTGAGTCTCTTGATAAGTGCGTTCCATTTGAATTAGCATCATCTTTATGCACCTGGGGTTTGAGATGTTCTCTATATTATTAGTATGTTATGGTTTTGAAGGAAATGTTTACAAAACAAAGCCAGAGCTACGAGCAGAGACTTTTGTTTGATTAATTTAAAGACTTGTCAATCTGCCAAGACATCTTTAAAATCATGGAATTAGAAGATGACGAAAGAGCTATGCCAGATGAAACACGTGGTGGTGAAGAAAGACCCAGACAACTTAAAGAAACCCCAAAAAAGGAGAACTCAATATGGGAGCAAGTTAACAAACCCATTGAAAGCTACAGAGAACTAGTGTATCGGGAAGAAATAGATAATACACATACTGCCTGCTTGAAGGAAACTGAGAGAGCGAAAAAATAATTTAGGTTACAGATTAACAGATTAATTGATACACAGAAGAAACTAATGGAATCAGTACAGAACAGGATCAAGGTGAAATCTAATATGAGCCAACTATGGAATCTCTACCAGGAGGTTGGCAAGAAACAAGATGTACTGCTGTGTTCAGTGCTGTCTTGGGAAGAATGCAGAAGACACACCCAGTGAGATGAAGACAAGAAGAAGATATTCAATGGTTTCATGAAAAAGGCAGAGAAGTGGTTATCTGAAATTATGTCACAAGTTGCGAGCTTAGTAGCTGGAAGTGCGAAGCAACAAGGTGCCAGAATGGAAGATGAAATTACACGAGATAATATCTCCAATATATCTTCACGAGGATCAAGACATAAATCTGGTTCTTCAGCCAGTTCGCTTTCGGGGGCTTCTGCTCGAATGGGAGCTAAAGCTGAGCTAGCTGTCTCTCGATAGAAGTGGATGCCATGAAGAAGAAACATGAAATTGAGCAATGGAAAGAAGAACAAGAGCTGAGGTGACGTGAGGAACAACTGGAATTAGGCACAAAGATGGTGGTCGACAAAGCAAAGAAGGAGCTACTGGAAAGTGAGGGGTCAAGATGCAGCTCCAGATCGTCGAAGAGCTCTAGACCAAGAGGAAAACCTGCTCAGAGTGAATTGACAGTTCGATCGATACCACAGTCAAGGTCCACCGGATACCTGGGCTTGGAAAACCCGTTGGAAGCCAGTGTTACGACTCCCGAATGCAGGTACTTCAGAGCTGCGTAACATAGTCAAAAACCACGCTCAAGTTCAAGAAAATAGTCTTTTATTTTGTTAAAACCCAAACCTGATCCAAACAACCCAGACAAGGACAAGAATAAACTAATAAACACAGATAACAGTGCTCCAGCCAGCCTTGCAATGGGCCGTCGAACTAGAGTCTCTAACCTGCCTAAATGGAAATAACCCTGAAACAAAATACACGAAAACCCTCACGTCAGCCCTTATCTGTTCCAATTTAATATTAATTAACAAATGTAGGTAATAATACACAAAGTTCTATGCCATGTGGCCAGGCCTCCTGCAGTTCAAACCAGCAACCAGCTCACGAGCCAGGGTCGATGAAGAGAGAGAGAATTCTGGGAGATTCTGGTATTTAAGCTTCCGATGAGTCACCGTCACCTGACGCAGCTTGGCCAATCGGGTACAGGAGTCCTTAACCCCTTGATTCCTGACCCAGCCACGGGGCCTGCACTCAGGCGAGAAACAGAAGAGTTAAGTACATAGCATTCACCAGAGGGGGGGGGGGGGAAGTACCTAACAGCCAGTAAGATGGGTAAAACTGCATCTCAGCAAATGAGTGCTAGATTGAAAAAAACTACAATTGGAGCGTCTGTGGATACTCAAGACAAACCAATAGCGGACCACTCTTTTTCGAGGCCTGGTGCACAGGCTCGAGCAAGCCAATTTGAATCACAAAGGCCTGTTTATCATCAGGTAGAGGTGAGTCAGAGTTATCCGGATGGATTATTGGCACTCTTGAATAGGCAAACTGAATTCAACGAGGTCATAGCTCGACAAAATACTTCTCTCATTTTACCACCAATAGAAATTCCTATGTATGGTGGAGATCCTTTGCAGTATGAAGCTTTTGTAAGGGCATTAGAAGAAATATTAGAAACTAAAATTGAGGATGAAAAAGAGCGCTTACGATATATCGTGAAGTACACAAGTGGAAGTGTGAAAGAGCTTGTGGAAAGTTGTCAGAAAGAGCAAGGCAACCATGTCTATAAAAAGGAGAGAAGATTACTTGAAGAATATTTTGGGGTTGAACACAGGATTGCTAATGCTAACATGGAGAAGGCACATGCTTGGAAATAAATCAACCCGGAAGATGGGGAGGCATTGAGTGATTATGCAATATTTATGAGAAATTGTTGCAGCTCAATGAGAAATCTCGACCACATGGAAGAAATGAATCTTCCGAGTAATACTAGAATCATCTTGATCAAGTTGCCCAGAAGACTGAGAGAAAAGTGGAGAGACGAAACAGGCATAATTAGAGATGAAAAGAACCAAGTAGCCAGGCTACCAGACCTGGTGGAATCCTTGGACAGAGAAGTACAGAACATGTTAGAACCACACTGGACTATTGAAGACTGCAAACCGATTGCAACTAACAAAGGTTCTACCTTTACCAAAACTAAAGAAACATCTGAACCTACGAGAAGTAGTTTTGCTATCACAACCAGACCTGTGGAAACGACAGATGGAATAAAAAGAAATGTGTCTACTAGCAAGCAAATAGTTTTTTGTTTGTTATGTGATGACGTTGGTCACACCAGTGTAGAAGATTCAAGATGAAAGAATATGAAGACAAGATGGATTTCTTGAAAGAGAAGGGAATCTGTTTTGGATGTTTAGAAAGGGGACATATGATGAGAGACTGGAAGAATCCTATTATTTGTTATGAATGCAAACAATATCATCCTGAAACACTTCACATTGAAGAAGAGCTGCCAGAGCATTGGGAAGAAGAAGAACTGGAACAAACAGATAATGAGCGACCAGAGCAAGTAGAAGAAGATGAACCGGAGCAAACAGAACAGGGTGAGAAGCCAACTACTAGAAATGCTATTACCTCGCCTCAAGTAACTGCTCATATTGGGGCTGGGCTTGAAGCTTGTAATTTTTCTATCTTACCAGTACAGGTAAGGAATAGCAAGACAAATATAGTGGTGCAAACATATGCTTTCTTGGATCGCGGAAGTTCGACTACCTTTTGCACAGAAAACCTGATGAGAAGGTCTAAGATTCAATTACATACCATAACTAGAGAAAGAGAGAGCAAGTGTCATTACATTACGAGTATGGAGATATCCAGTTTGGATGAAGATAATTTCATACTGATATGTGAAGTGTTTTCACATGGAACTATGCCTGTTGGTCATCAAAATATACCAAGACATGAAGACCTGAAGCAATGACCTTACCTGAAGGATGTCAAGATATCTGAAATAAATTCTAGTGTTGATCGACTTATGGGAATGAATGTTTTGAAGGTTTTGGAACCAATACAGATTGTTAGGAGCCAAGGCGCTGGACCATATGCTATGAAAACCCGACTTGGATGGGTTATCTATGGCTCCTTGAAAAGGAACCACGAAATCGGAAATCAGAAGAACTGTCCCGCCATTGCTGTTAATCAAATGTCTACTGATGAAAGCCAGTGATGAAGCCATACAATCATGACTTCAATGAAAGTACCAGCAAGGAATCTGAAGAGATGTCGAATGAAGAGTTGAAGTTCATGGATATTATGAACTACTCAGTGAAAACTGACGGACATTATTGTGTGGACTTACCTTTCTTTTTTTTTTCTTTTTTTTAATATCTTTATTTATTAAAGGTACCGTAAGTTACATCAGTGTACATCCCTTGTATTGTATTACAGTCATTGTACCCCTTAATTTTTTTAAGGCTTTAGAAAAGAGAGAAACGAGAGAGAAATACCAGCAAAGAAAGTAGAAAAGTGAAAAAGAGATGTGAAAGTGCAAAAGCGAAAAAAGAAAAAGGGAAAGATAGAGAAAGAAAGAAGAAAAGCTAGTTACTTTATTATAAACATCTCGCAAAAGGAATCTACCAACTCGACAGTTTTTCTTCCCCCTTTACCAAGACCCGACACCGGTACATTTTTGAGGTATTCTTGCACCTTATCCTTGTAATAGATTTATAAATGCAGACCACGTCTTATAGAAACAGTCTGATTTTCCTGCTAGTCGGAGTCTCATATCTTCCAAGTGTAGTGTTTCGAACGTAGTTGAAATCCACATATTAACTGTTGGTATAGGAGAATTTTTCCAGAATTTTAAGATTAGCTTTTTTCCAGTTATTAAGCCATATTCAAATAGAGTTTTTTGAAACACATTTAATTCAGGGCTATCTTCCGATATCCCGAAGATAATCAAGTCTGCTTTTGGAGTTCAGTTTTTTTTAAATATATTTTTGTGAAAAATTTTCAAAAATTTCAGTCCCAAAATGTTTTGAATAGTTGTACAAAGACAAATGAGTGCGCACTATATTAGTTTCTTGACATTGACATTTATCACATTAGGTGAGACGTTGGGAAAAAGTTTACTTATTTTAGTTTTTGAAATAGTATAATCTATGTAGATTTTAAATTGTATTTAAGGTGTGTCTTACATTAATTGAACATTTATGCACATTTAATAAATACTTTCTTCCCACCTTTCTTTGGGAATTTTTTATACTTATTATTTTTCCCAGTCTCTCGTGATACCATCTGTTGTTGGTATTTCTGCATTTAGAATAATATTATATATATATGATATTAGGTTTGCTGATTCTGCCTTTGTATCCATTACTTCTTCCAGTAAGTCTGGAGGCATATTGTGAAAATCTTGTGCGTATTTTTTCAGATAGTCACAGATTTGGAAATATTTAAAATACTGATTGTTTCCCAAATTGTATTTTAGTTGTATTTCTTTAAATGATAATAGTTTTCCAAATTCATACACATCTCCGAAGATTTTAATTCCAGCTCTTTCCCATTGTATAAATGCTTTATCTTTAGTTGAAGGTTTAAATGAAGGGTTTTTACCGATAGGAGATAAGAGAGATAAATTTCTTAATTTTAAATTGTGTTTTATTTGTTTCCAAATTCTAATTGTACTGTATATAATTGGATTATTGTTGTAACATATTATTCATCGATATTGGAGAGAGAAGGATTGCTCCAATATTGTAAGGAGAGTAATCCTCTTTCTCCATAGTCATCCAATTCGGTTGTTGGGGAGAGTTATCCAGCAATTGGATCATGTTTCTGATATTTACAGTAGTAATACATAAAGTTGGGGAGTGCTAATCCCCCTACTACTTCGGGTTTATTCAGATGAGCTCTTTGTATTCTGTGGGATTTATAATCCCAAATAAAATTTGTAACATCTGAGTCCAGTTTAAAAAAAAACTTTTTGGGTAAATATATTGGAATAGATTGGAACAGGTATAAAATTAGTGGTCGAAAAATCATTTTTATGGCATTTATTCAGCCTATTAAGGACATCGGAAGCGTTTTACAACATTTAATCAAGTTATATAGTTTCTTAAGTAGTTATAGTTTCTTAAGGGTTATAATTTTCGTCAAACATATCTTGATATCTTCTAGTAATTTCGGTGCCCAAGTATTTAAATTTTTCCATAGCTATTTTGAAAGGAAACTGTAAAAGATGCGTAGAGTCTTTCGGTTTTATTTACATGATTTCACTTTTATTCCAATTTATTCCATATCCTGAGAATGATCCGGTCCTCTATTAATTTTAAAATACTTATTATAGTAATATGAGGTTTTGTGATGTACAATAGTACATCGTCAGCGTATAGTGATATTTTATTGTTGGAATATTTTGTTTTATATCCATGGATATTCGGATGAGTTCTAATTCTTTCCGCTAGGGGTTCAATTATGAGAGCAAATAACAACGGTGATAATTAACATCCTTGTCTATTACCCCTTAACAAATGAAATTTCGTAGATAAATTATTGTTAGTTAATATTCTGCTCGTTGGCTTAATATATCATAATTTATTCCATAGAATAAAATTCTCTCCCAGTTGAAATTCTTGCAAAACCCTGATCATATATTCCCATTCGAGCTGATCGAATGTTTTCTCTGCATCCAACGATATGATTGATAGTTCTTGATCTTCCGTTTGATGTGAATGCATTATATTGAACAGACGTTTCAAATTATTAAATGATTGTCTCTTAGGGATAAACCCCGTTTGATCCGGATGTATTAATTTACTAGCATATTTACTTAGTCTTCTAGCTAGTATTTTCGCTAATATTTTTTGATCTGTGTTTAACAATGCAATAGCTCTGTATGATCCAGGTTCTTCCACATCTTTATCTTTCTTAAGTATTAGTGTGATCGTGGATTCTGCTAGTGTTTCAGGTAGTATTTGTTCTTCGAAGGCATAAGTATACATTTTCTGTAGGCGAGAAGTAAATATGTCATTAAAACATTTATAGAATTTCATTACTAAATCTGTCAGGACTGGTGTATTTTCCATTTTTTAATGATTATTATTGTTTCTTCTATTTCCTTATTTGAGAATTTTGTGCTCGCAATTCCTCTTGTACCTGCAACTCTAATTTTGGGAAGGTTTACAATTATCCAAGAACTCTGTAAACTTTGTTGGTGTCCATTATCGTTTAAGATGTATACAGATTCTCGTTAAAATTGTGCAAATATTTTATTAATATCATTCGGCAAGGTCAAATATTTTCCCTTTGTCTGATTTAATCTTTAAAATTGTGTGATCCTTTTCTCGTTTTTTTAACTGACGTGCCAGAGGTTTGTGGGGCTTATCCCCAAATTCAAAGTGTTCCTGTCTTGTAATTTGTAATAATCATATGACTTTCTCTGATAATAATTTATTTAATTTGAATTTCAATATTATTATTCTATTGTGTTTATCCGTAGTAGGGTCTTTAGCGTTTTCTATGTCCAGTTGTCTAATTTGTTCTTCTAACTGTCTTTGTTCGTTCTTATTTTTCTTATTTCGAAAAGCTTGAGATGAAATTATCACGCCTCGAATAAATGCTTTAAAAGATTCCCATAATAGTGTAGGTGATATGTCTGGCGTGTCATTTAAATTTCGAAAAAAAGGTCCATTTGCTCTTTTGAATATGTACTCCCTTGCGGGTCTTTTACAATTTGAGGATTGTACTTCCAAAACGGTTTGTTCTTAGTCATTCGTTCCATTTTTAGGAAACAAGTTATTGGGGAGTGATGTGAGATCGTATTTGTGTGGTATTTTGGTTTAGAAGTGTGGGGTATTAGTTTTGTATCCACCAGGAAATAATCTATTCATGAATATGTCTTGTGTACCATAGAATAGAACGAGTAATCCCTGCCGGTCGGATTTGCAATCCTCCAGACATCTGTTATGTTTGTGTTTTTTTATATATGTGTTTAGAAGATCGCTAGTTTTGGATTTCGTAATACCTTTTTGTTTTTGATTGGATTTATCTAAGTAATTGTCTATGACCCAGTTAAAGTCTCCGCCAATTATGACATTTTGGTAGTTATATTCTGCAATTATATTCCAGATTTTATTGAAAAAAGTGCGGGTTGTCAAAGTTGGGCGCATATATGTTTACCAAGGTAATTGAGTCAGCATGGATCTCCCCGGTAACTATCAAATATCTCCCGTCCTTACCTGTTAAGGTAGTTTTGGGTTTAAATGGAATGCCTTTGCAAATAAATGGAATGCCTTTGCCTCTAGATTTCGACGAGTATGACGAGTGAAAAGTTTGTCCTATTCAGTTCACCCTCAATCTAGCTTGGTCTTGAAGTTTAAGATGGGTCTCTTGTAAAAAAGCAATATCTTTGTTGTTTGCTTTCAGCTGAGCTGGAATCTTACCCCTTTTAATGCGTTCGTTAACACCCCTAACGTTCCAACTACAAAATGAGATTCCTCCCAGTTTATTTTGGTCATCGTCTTGCATTTTGAATAGATTTAATACCTGTGTGTCTTGCGGTGCATTCGTACCTCAGGTCTTTAGATATAGGGGGATCATTGCCCTACAATGTACAGTTAGTAGATTCCCTTTGCGATAGTCCTTGAATAAAAAAACACACATGTGATTAAATGTGAAAATGATTTTAAAAAAAACTAACACAAGTGAGAATACAGTGTCCGAGCTTTTCGGCACTGTAACAAGTGACCCACCTGTAGGTGGGAAAAAGCATTTTATTGACTTCCGTGTTGATATAAAACAAACAAATAGCTCCGCTCCCTCAATTAATCATAACATACTGGAACGGGACCAGTTTAAAAATCAGATGTATAGTACCCATTTACAGAATATATGTCAATTTCCTCGGTATTTCCGGATATAACTATCATTTTTATCTACTAAGTGTTAAGCATATATTTTAACCTCAGAAATCATCAACTGTTGGTTGAAGGGGTTAACCTATTTCTGGCTCCTGGAACTGAGCCAGGAGCCTGCCCCTCACGCCCCAGTTATAACTCTACTTGAGAATTATTAGGTTAAATTAAAATATTAATTTGAAAATCCCCATTTCTGCATTTCTGATTAGCATTCATTACTGTTTCTATGTTAATATTCTATGTTAATATTGTTAAGGATGTTAATGCTATACCATTTAGGTTATTCATTAGATCTTATATACAACAGTAATAGCTAAGCCCAGTCTGCTGATGAGCTATTCTTTTCGGTGGTTATCTTTTTCCAGCTTCTCTTGGAACAGAGTATGTCCTTGAGTTAGCATGCCGCCGATAAGACCTCTAGACAAGGTTCCTTTTTTGGGCAGTATGCCACCATTCTAGGTGCAATAGTAAAGAGAGAGAGTGTCCATAATGTCCAACCTTTCCAGCTAGTCCTTCTTTTCCACGATGGTTAGAGCATATTTGTATGCCTCCTCAGGATTTGTGAACGATTTTTGCTGTTCCTTGTAGGAAATGCACTTTCTAGCTGCGTAGTAAACACCATATCTGACCTCCTTATATCCTTGGAGAGCCTGCTTTGCCTTAGAGAACTGATTTCGCTTTTGAATGATTTCATAAGGATAGTCCCTGAAGATTTTAAAAGTAGTTACACCATACATCAGAGGCACACCATATTTGATATTCCTCATAACCTCTTCCACGTCAGCAATGTCCCGGAATTTCACAATAATCTGTCGTGTATGTTTTGAGCCATCCTGAGATTTGTGTTTGAATCTAGTAACTTGGTGTGCTACTTCAATTTTTGGTAGGTTATGGAGCTTAAGAGCTTCTTTAATTAATCCCGCAGCGAACTCGCAAATGTTATCTCTCTCGGCTCCCTCTGGTACACCAACTAATCTTAGGTTACGACGTCTCGAACGAGCCTCGAGGTCCAGACATTTGTCTGAAACTTTAGCCAGCTGAGTTGCCATCCGTCGTGTAGCAAGGTCTTGTTCTGACCTCACCTTCTTCATCTTCATCAGAAGGCAGGTACGGGATACTGAGTTGGATGATCAGCCATGATCATATAGAATGGCGGTGCAGGCTTGAAGGGCCAAATGGCCTACTCCTGCACCTAATTTCTATGTTTCTATGTTTATGTTTTCTATCTCCTCCACCATTCTTGCCATCTCATCCTCCATCTTGTGCATTGTTAAAATACAGGTTGATACAGTGAACAGCACAGCGCCGAACCTCTTTGTGGTGTCTTCTTCACCCTTATCAATTTTCTCCGATAGTTCATCTCTCACATCATCAATTTGTTTATTAATAGTGCCAATCGAATTCTTCACACTCAATAACATTCTGATTACAAGAAGTCATATTTAGCGTCAGCTTTTCTATCTTTTCCATCATCACTTCCATCATGTGTTCCATCTTTTTTCCATCCACCTTTACATCTTTCAGTTCACTTACCGAAAGCTTTAATTCTTCAAATTCTTTGTCCTTGGCCAAATCTGCTTTAGATCTTGTTGCCATATCAAAAAGCACATTTTCTTCAGAAGGCACTTCAAAAGTAAATTCTGCAGGCTTCGTCTGGCTTCCCCAGAAGTGTTTTGTAACTGTTCTCTGAGTGCTCTTACCAGGGGGAGAATTTTTCATTTAAAGTGCTTTAAGCCTCCGTTAAATTCACAGCGCTTACAGATGATGTCATCAGCACAACGTCCAGAGGCTCCGGTAAGTTTTTTAAATCGGTCCCGACCTGTAGACCCGGTTTTAACGCGAAAAATCGCGAATTTTATGGAGTGGAGCTATGTGCAGCGTCTGTTAAGATAACATGGCGCCACCGGAAGTCGTGTGGACTTACCTTTTAAACAAGAAAGTGTTCATCTGCCGAATAATCGTCGTATGGCAGAGCAACGCACCCAGACGTTGAAACACAAGTTTGACGAGAATACTAAGTTCCATGAAAGAAGAATCTCTTTGAAGAATAATTTCTACAAGGATGATTACTTAAAATCCAGGTCTACTGAGCAGAAAGCAATTCTACCAGTAGAACATCTGACTTCCCTTTGCAATAAGGGAGTATTCACACTTTCTAAGTGAAACAGCGACAATTGTGAAAGCATTCCACTAGATGACAGAGCCAAAGAAATCAAAGAGTTGGATTTGGAAAAAGATGATCTGCCAATGGAAAGAGCATTGGGAATTACTAATGTTGTACAACTGAAATATGTTTTGTTAAATATTTTTATTATAGAAACATATTTATGAAAATTGCAATGTTTTACATAAATGAAAATACATCATTATATACTTTCATTATAGTAATAATATTGATATTATTATTAATATTAAAATTTAAGACTATGCTTCTATACGCTTTTTTAATTATTTTTTATAAAGTAGGAAAAGATAGAGATAAATAATGAAAAACTATGAAAGCGAATGGAGTGTTAATCATTAATCCGTCATTGGAGATATAGGCATGATTTATTATATATATTTCTTCATCCATTCTAATATTCAGGCCTCAGTCAAGCCCTCGTACCGAGCCATTATGACTCTGTAAATATTCAATATATGGAGACCATATCCCTCTGAAGAGATCTAACCTGTCCATTAGGACAAGCCTCAATCTCTCCAGATGAAGAGTCTCCGACATTTCTGTATTCAACATTTTGATTGTAGGGGATGTAGGGCCTTTCCAAAATTTTAATATTAATTTTTTCCCAATTATTAACCCATAATCAATAAAAATTCTTTGATTCGCTGTTACTAATTGTTCTGTTTCCAGTATTCCTAGTATTATTAGCTTTGAGTCAGGTGTCAAAGTTATGTTAACAACATTCGAAATTATCCTAAATATTTCAGTCCAGAATTTTGTAATTTTTATACAGTTTGTAAATGAGTGTGACAAATTGGCTTCTAACTGTTGACATTTATCACATATAGGAGATACTTTTGGAAACATGTTATGTAATTTGGATTTTGAATAATATAGTCTACGTAGTATTTTAAACTGTATAAGAGAGTGTTTAGCATTTAGCGAACAATGATGTATATGTTGTAAACTATCATCCCATACTTCTGGTCTAATAGTTTGGCATAATTCATTTTCCCAAGATTGTCTATGTATTTCTGTTGATGGAACATCACCTTCCAATAAGATGTTATATATATATATATATATATATATATATATATATGAAATCATTTTTACTGTATTCGGATGTTTATTTAAACATTCATCTAATATTTCTGTCTTTCTATTTCTGAGTTCTTGCATATTTGTTTTAACATAATCTCTAATTTTTAAATATCTAAAGTAATCTTTAGAGTGTAGTCCATAAATTTGTTGTACATCTTGAAATGAAAGGAAGGAGTTTTCCCTATAGAGATCACCGATCTTAATAATTCCATTATTTTTCCATTGTAAAAAAGCTTTATTCATCATTGAAGGTGTAAACGTAACATTATTTACAATGCTAAGAGATAGTGGTATAGATTTTAGTTTTAATGTTTTCTTTATTTGTTTCCAAATACGTATTCCACTTCCTATTATTGGGTTTTCACTATAAGTTTTCTTAGCTAGATTAATATTAGCGAATATTATAGAACTTATCTCAAAAGGAGAACAATCTTCTTTTTCCATATTTAACCAAGTTGGTTGGCTATCTATTTCTTCTAACCAAAAATTCATATTTTAATGTTAACTGCCCAATAATAAAACATAAAATTTGGTAGTGCTAGACCTCCGTTTATTTTTGATTTACATAAATGTTTTTTTATTTGTTCTATGGCTCTTATAATCCCAAATGAAGTTAGTGACTAGGGAGTCCACCTTTATAAAGAAATTTTTAGGGAGATATATCGGAATTGATTGGAAAAGGTATAATAATTGTGGTCGAAAAACCATTTTTATTATATTAATTGTACCTAACATTGAAATAGGTAAAGTTTTCCAATATAAGATATTTTTATTTAATTTGGTCAATAATAATGGGAAATTAGCCTTAAATAATGAATCAAATCTTTTTGTTACGAAAATTCCAAGATATTTAATTTTTTCATTTGTTATCTTAAAAGGGAATTGTTGTAATATGTGTAAATTATTTACCGTTATTGGCATGTTCACTTTTATTCCAGTTAATACTATATCCTGAGTAGGATCCAAATTCAGTTATTAATTTTAACAAATTACGAATACTAGTTTCTGGTTTTGTGATATAAAGTAGTACATCATCCGCATATAAAGAAATTTTATTTTTAGTGTCTCTAGTATCGTATCTATGTATTTCCGGATCTGATCTCACCCTCAGAGCTAGCGGTTCTATTGCCAGTGCAAACAATAAAGGGGATAAAGGGCAACCTTGTCTACAACCTCGAGATAAATTGAATTTAGGTGATAACATTTGGTTTGTTATTATTCTAGCTGTCAGATTTGTATATAGCAATTTGATCCAGGTAATAAACTTTTCTCCCAATTTGAAAGCTTCCATAACCGAGAACAAATAAGGCCATTCCACTTGATCAAAGGCTTTCTCTGCATCTAACGAAATAACTACTAGATCTTTATTAATATCTCTTTTCGAGTATATAATATTGAATAACCGTCTCAAATTATATGAAGAGTATCGTTTTGGTATAAATCCTGTTTGATCAGGGTGAACTAATTTATTAACAACTGAACTTAACTTTTGTGCTAATATTTTAGTTAATATCTTTTGATCAGTATTTAAAAGAGCTATTGCTCTAAATGACCCTGGTTCATCCAAGTCTTATAGCATTAGAAAAAAAAAGAAAGGGAAAAAGGAGGGGTAAAATTAAAGACTTATTTAGTAAAGGCATATTTAAACTATAACAATTAAACATATAGAAATACAATTATTGAAGACTTATTTAAAAATCTAATTATTATAAACAAGAGGAACAAAAAGAGAAGATATCAAAATACATATTTAAAACTTAATTAAAAATCTAACAATTTTAAACAAAAAGAACACAAAAAAGGTAAAAAGAAAAAAGAAAAAAAATCCATCCAACAAAAAGAAAACAGAAATTAAGAATGAAAATGAAAAATTGCTGGCAAAAAAGAAGAATCTCCAAATGAAATCAATCCCTAAATTTAACTCTATTCATTCCAACATAGAAAATCATTAATTATTAGTAATAGTGATTAATATTAATTAGTAAAAATGGTGTTAATAAAGATACCGCGGTGTGTCTGTAATATGTGTTAGTTATTTATATTAGTAATGTGATGATGTTAGTTATTAGAATCCAAGTGAAGTTTTCCGATCCACTTCTTTCTCCAACTTCCATCCAACGTTGCCCAGTTCAGTCCAGTCCTACTTTGTTTTGTGGAGTCTTGCGAAGTCTTGGAGATTCTTGTAGCGTTCTTAAGAGTCAATATATTTGAAAGTAGCTGCTCCTCAGGTCTGGATCTGGCGAGCAAAGTCCAATGCTGCTGCTGGGTTGGAAAAGAAATGCTCCTCGTTTTTGAAGGTAACTCTTAGAATAGCTGGATAATTCAAGCCGTATTTCAAGTGTGCCACTCCTCTCATAAGACTTTTAGCCTCGTTGAATGCTTTCCGTTTCCTGGAAACTTCTGCAGGATAATCTCGGTAGATTGTGATCCTGTGACCTTCGAATTTCAGGTTTCTATTTCCCGAGGATTTCCGCATTATCTCGTCCAAGACAAAGTCGTATTGTAGCTTTATAATCATTTGTCTTGGAGGGGCGTTTGCTCTTGTCTGACGTCTTCTGACTCTGTGAGCACGGGCTAATAAAGGCTTTTGTTCCAGAGATAAAACATGTTGTAATAAGTTCGCAGTAAATTCTCGAGGATCTTCATCTTTCTCTTGTCCTTCGGGAATACCTGCAATTCTTAGGTTTTGTCTTCTCTGGCGACCTTCTAGCTCAGTACATTTCTCAGATATTTTAGTCAGTAAGTTCGTTAGACGTTCGTTTTCTGTAATCAACTTTGCTGTAGTCATAGCACTGGTGGCAGCTAGTTCTTCAAGGCCTTTTATACCGACCATCTGTTGTTCCAGTACATTTTCCATAGGATTCAGCCTTTTTTCAAAGTCATTTTTGACCTTTTCAATTTTATTATCCATCTCCTTTATCATTTCATTCATCATTTCTGTAATTTCCTTCTTCAAATCTTTCGATATTTTCTTGGTCTTATTATTAATATTTGAATTCGTTTCCTGTTGAAATTCTTTCATTTGAGTATTCATCTGGTTTATTTCTTCCCTTAAACCAGCAATCTCGCGAGAAATGAAAGTTTTCAGTTCTTCACTTTCCGTTTTTTTCCCTGTTCTTTTCGTTACATCTTCCTGGGATGAGGCCCTACTTGAGTCCGAGGCTTCAGTTGGGCCTTCTGCCGGTCTCTGCCTAGTTGGTCGTCTTTTCTGTTTATCGGTAGGGCTGCGTGTTGTAGACAAAACTAGTCGCGTGCCTGATGACGTCACTCACAACAATCGGTGCAGAAACGGCAGGCAGCAAGCAGCATCAGCAGGTAGGTCGGTCCGTTAATCCCCCGTTTTTTTCCCGATTTTTTTCACGGAGCTGGCTGGCGTTGTCCTCTAGCCCTCCATAGCACCACCGGAAGTCTCAAGAAATATGTTAACACAGAAGAAAATTCTGTGATTGAACTTTCCAGAGAACTGACGACGAACAGTTTCTTAGGCAATAAGAAATGGATCGATGAACTAAAATCTCTCTGCAAGTCAGATAGAGAATGGCCAAAGCTTGAGTTGGGATTCGAAATCTCTGCTAATGATCCGGCCATTAAATCAAACCTAACGGTGAACTTTATTGTTAAAGATTTTGTTATTCTTTTGAAGGATTTTCATATTTCAACATTACTGTTACAACACATCCATGAGTTGATCGGACATGGAGGAAGATGTTTCATGCTATCAAAGCTTTGGACTATTATGTTTTGGACTACATATTGGGTATCATGCCTGATTTTAAGAGTTTGATGCACACGATATGACTTTGAACTAAAACCAATGTTTTAATAAGTTAATAACCTTTTAATTAATTAATGGCCATTTTTTTGATGTTTATTAGTAATTGCCTTGTTATATACTTGGAACAATTAGGGGCCGGTATATAGTGGCCATTTGGCCTGTTTTGCATGATGATGATGGCATGTGCCTTTAAATGTTAGACTGCGGGTGGGATTTATGACGTGTTTTTGGGCGTGTTTGGAGCTAAGAAACTTGTGCAGAATTTTAGTTTTTAGTGTAGTTTGGAGACCGCAGGAACAAGGTTAACCCTTCGACCATGCGGGCCATAAAGGAGATCATGTGAAGTATAACGGTGACACGAGGAGTTTTTAATGTTTAAAGTAATAAGCTGGAGTTCGATGAAGATTGTAGTAACGTCGGAAGAAATTTGGATGTCTCTTACTTTTTTCTATCAACAAGACTTTTTCTATCAAAAGACTGTGTTTTGAAGCCATATCTGTGAGGAAGCTCTGAAGGTCTCTGTGAGTGAGCTCATATGCATATCGAAGGTATTCCCCTTATCCCTGTGCATCCTTTTAATTTCCCGAAAGATATGAAAATCTGCCACTACACATTAATTGTTCCAACCAAAAGTGCAACCACAGATTGAAATTCAGCACTATTTCTCAACTGGGCAAAAATGACCAATTTGTAAGGATGTGCTGACAATGGCTATTCTTCAGCCTAATATTAAATTTGAATCCAGAACTCCTAGTATTATTAATTTTGGATCTGGGTCCAGTTTAATTTTAAGAACTTCAGAGATAACTAAAGATTTCTGTCCAATAATAATTGAGTTTTATACATGTTACAAAACTATGTGTTAAATTAACCATATAACAATTACAGCACGGAAACAGGCCCTCTCGGCCCTTCCAGTCCGTGCCGACCATTTGTTTTCCCCTAGTCCCATCTACCTGCACTCAGACCATACCCCTCCATTCCCTTCACGTCCATATACCTATCCACTTTACTTTTAAATGTTAAAATCGATCCTGCCTCCACCACTTCTGCTGGAAGCTGATTCCACACAGCCACCACCCTCTGAGTAAAGAAGTTCCCCCTCACGTTACCCCTAAACTTCTGTCCCTTAATTCTCATGTCATTCCCTCTTGTTTGAATCTTCCCTACCTTCAATGGGAAAAGCTTATCCACGTCAACTCTGTCTATCCCTTTCATCATTTTAAAGACCTCAATCAAGTCCCCCCTTAACCTTCTGCGCTCCAAAGAATAAAGACCTAACTTGTTCAACCTTTCTCTGTAACATAGTTGCTGGAACCCTGGCAATATTCTAGTAAATCTCCTCTGTACTCTCTCTATTTTGTTGACATCCTTCCTATAATTAGGCGACCAAAATTGTACACCATACTCCAGAATTGGTCTTACCAATGCCTTGTACAATTTTAATATTACTTCCCTACTCCTATATTCAATGCTCTGATTTATAAAGGCCAGCACACCAAAGGTTTTCTTTACCACCCTATCTACATGTGATTCCACCTTCAGGGAACTATGCACAGTTATCCCTAGATCCCTCTGTTCCACAGAAATTAGCTCCCAAGTTCTGACATTTATCACAAATAGGAGAAATGTTAGGATAAATTCTATTTAATTTCGTTTTTGAATAATGTAATCTGTGTAATACCTTAAATTGTATCAATATATGTCTAGCATTTAATGAGCAACGATGTATACATTGTAGGCTTTCTTCCCAAGTTTCCTTCGTTATAGATAAACGTATTTCATTTTCCCACGTTTGTTGATATATTTCCGAAGTTGGGATTTCCCTATCCAAGATAGTATTGTATATATACGCTATTAATTTTTCTGTATTTGGGTGTTTATTAAACAATTTATCTAATAATCCTGGTTTTCTATTTTTATAGTCTTACGTATTTGATTTAAGATGGTTTCTAATTTGTAAATACCTAAATATGTTATTTGACTGCAATCCATAGATATCCTGTCTCTTGAAATGAAAGAAATTTACCTTTCTTGTAAAGGTGTTCTATCCTTTTAATTCCTAAACAATTCCAGTATCTAAACCCCTTGTCCAATACAGAGGGCTTAAACAAAGGATTATTCATAATTGGCAAACAAAGTGACTAATTATCCATATGTAGGGTCTTAACTATTTGTTTCCAAATACGTCTATTGCTATGAATTATAGGGTTATCACCATACATTTTTTTTTGTAATTCCCTTGGTGCAAAAAGAATCGAACCTACATCAAAAGGCAAACAGTCTTACAGAATTGTAACCTTACTGGTTTAGATTTGAAAGAGAGGGAATTATTAGGAGCCGAAATATCAGTAAAAGATATTGAGGAATCTATTAATTCTTTAAAAAATGGAAAGGCCACTGGACCAGATGGTTTAAATAGTGAATTTTATAAAAAATGTCATGACTTGATCTCGCCACGCCTACAGACATTATATACTCAAGCATTCATGCAACAGAAACTCCCAGAAACTTTAAATGAATCAAATATAATACTTATTCCAAAAATGGATAAGGACCTTGAAGATCCAGGTTCATCTAGAACAATTGCTCTATTAAACATCGATAAGAACATTTTAACCAAAATTTTAGCACACAGATTAAGCTTAGTGATTTATAAATTAATACACCCCGATCAAACTGGCTTTATTCCAAAACGTTATTCATATTATAATCTGAGATGATTATTCAACATTATATACTCAAATCGAATAGCTAATGAAGACTTAGCAGTCATCTCGCTAGACGCTGAGAAAGCATTCGATCAAATTGAATGGCCCTATTTATTTTCGGTGATGGAAAAATTTAAATTAGGTGAGAAGTTTTGTACATGGGTTAAGCTTTTATATACCAATCCAACAGCCAGAATAATGGCAAATCAAATGTTATCAAAAAAAATGATTTATCTGAAGGTTGTAGACAAGGATGCCCATTATCACCGTTACTATTCACCCTTGTTATAGAACCACTAGCAGAAAGAATTCGAGCTCATCCAGAAATATATGGGTATAATACTAAAAATACAGTTAATAAAATTTCTCTATATGCTGATGATGTATTACTATATATTACAAATCCAGAAATTAGTATCCCTAACCTGTTAAATCTTATAACTCAATTTGGTTAATTCTCGGCATATAGAATCAACTGGAAGAAGAGTGAGATTATGCCAATAATGGAACCTAATTTATATATATTGCAACAATCACCTTTTAAAATAGTGAATGAAAAATTTAAATACTTAGGAATCTATGTGACCAAGAAATATACTTTTTTATTTAAATCAAATTTTGTGCCTTTACTTAATAAATTGGATAAGAATATTCAATATTGGAAAACGCTTCCTATTTCAATGCTCGGTAAAATTAATGCAATTAAAATGATTTTCCTTCCTCAACTTCTATATCTCTTCCAATCAATTCCAATATACCTCCCTAAAAATGTCTTTTAAAAAAATTAACTCTATTGTAACAAGTTTTATTTGGAATTATAAGAATCACAGAATAAGTAAAAAACACTTATGTCAATCTAAGACGAATGGAGGATTAGTCTTACCAAATTTCTTATTTTATTTCTGGGCTGCCAATGTCAAAAACTTAAATTTCTGGTTGGAAGATATGGATCAACAACCAGACTGGTTCAAGATGGAAAAGGAGGATTGTCCGCCATTTGAAATTGGTCCGATTTTCTTATCCCCTACAAAATTGAACAAAAAGATCTATAGTGAAGATCCAATAATACATAGCGGTATTCGAATTTGGAAACAAATAAAAAAGACATAAAAATTGGATAATTTATCACTTTCGCTCCCTATCGCAAATAACCCTTCATTTAAGCCTTCGGTATTGGATAAAGGCTTTATACAATGGGACATCTTTATAGAAAAGGTGTGTTCCTCTCGTTTCTGGAGGTACAACAGAATTATGGATTACATTCAAATAATTTTTTTAGATATTTACAATTGAAAGATTATGTTAAATCACATACAAAAGAATACAGAATTAGAGAGCCAGGCATTTGAGATGAATGTTTGAATAAACATCCCAACACAATCAAATTAATATCATATATTTATAATATTCTGTTAGATAGCGAGAATCCGCCGACGGATTCACATAGACAAGCATGGGAAAATGAATTAGTTCAACCCATAGCAAGAGATATTTGGGATGAAAGTCTACAACAAATACATCAATGTTCATTAAACGCCAGACATTCTTTAATACAATTAAAAATATTACACAGATTGCATTATTCTAAAACCAATTTAAATAGAATGTTTCCTAATATCTCTCCTATCTGCGAGAAATATCAATTACCTGAGGCTAATTTAACCCATATCTTTGTAAATTGCATGAAAATTAAAACATTCTGGGTGGATATTTTTAAAATTATTTCCGTAGTAGTTAATATTCAACTGGATCCCGATCCTAAATTAATAATATTGGGCATATCTGAACAATACCTAAAACTGACAATAAACCAAAGACATTTCCTGGATTATAGTATAATAACTGGGAAAAAACTAATATTAAAATTTTGGAAAAACCCTGCATCCCCTACAATTAAAATGTGGATTGTGGAGATGTCGGAGACCTTAAATCTGGAAAAAATTAGATTTGTCTTAATTGACAAACCTGAATTATTTATTAGAATATGGTCGCCGTTCATAGATTATTTGAAGGGGTAGAATGGGCCAGCACTGAGGCTTGACGGAAGCTTGAACCCAGGACTAGACAAATAGTTTTCT
The DNA here is from genome assembly GCA_035221665.1 of Okamejei kenojei. NCBI lineage: Eukaryota > Metazoa > Chordata > Chondrichthyes > Rajiformes > Rajidae > Okamejei > Okamejei kenojei. Next base: position 49,036,443 of record CM069143.1, on the reverse strand, counting down.
TTTCTTACCTACAGACCTATCTCCTAAGTTGTATTATGGATAGTATATTTTATGTTTTCAAGTATCTTTTTTTCTTTCTCTTTATTTTTTCTATCAATTAAAAAAATAAAATTTAAAAAATTAAAAAAAGGCAAACAGTCTTCCTTTTCCATCTTTAGCCAGCTTGACTCATAATCTAAATTTACCAATCAAAAATTCATATTCTTAATCTGAACTTCCCAGAAATAATATAAGAAATTTGGTAGTGCTAGTCCACCATTTATTTTAGATTTACATAGATGTTTTTTACTTATTCGATGACTTTTATAGTCCCACATAAAAGTATTAACCAAAGTATCTATTTTTTTAAAAAATATTTTAGGAAGATATAAAGAGATGGCTTGAAATAAATATAATAATTGTGGCACAAAAAAATCATTTTTATAGCATTTATTCTACCGATCATTGAAATGGGTAGTGTTTTCCAATATATATATATTTTTTAGTTTATTTAATAATTGAGGGTAATTATATTTAAATAGACAGTTATAGGATTTAGATACATTAATTCCTAGATATTTAAATTTGTCCGTGACTATTTTAAGTGGGAATTGTTCTAATATATTTAATTTTATTCCAGTTATAGGCATAATTTCACTTTTATTCCAGTTAATTCTATACCCAGAAAATGTGCCAAACTTAGTTATAACATTAAGTAGATTGGGAATACTAATCTCCGGTTTTGTGATATAAATTAAGATGTCAACTGCATATAGAGATATTTTATTTGTTGTATTTTTGGTATTATATCCATATATTTCTGGTTCTGATCTAATCATTTTGGCTAATGGTTCTATTACCAGAGCAAATAATAATGGTGATAACGGGCAACCTTGTCTGCAACCCGTAAAGAGATTAAATTTTGCTGATAACATTTGATTTGTTAATATTCTTGCAGTTGGATTCGAGTATATGATTTTTACCCATTTGGAAAATCTATCCCCCAGTTAAAATTGCTGCATTATTTTAAATAAATATGGCCATACAACCTGGTCAAATGCTTTTTCAGCATCTAAGGATATGACAGCTAGTTCAATATCATTCACACTTTTTGAGTATATGATATTGAATAGATGTCTCAGATTATAAGATGAATAGCGTTTTGGGATAAAACCTGTTTGGTCATGATGTATTAAGTTATTAATCACTAAACCTAGCCTCCGAGATAAAATTTTAGTTAGTATATTTTGATCAGTGTTTAAAAGAGCTATTGCTCTGTATGACCCAGGGTCTTCCAAATCTTTATCAGCTTTAGGGATAAGTGTGATTGTAGATTCATTTAATGATTTTGGCAACTTTCCTTTTTCATAAGCACATGTATATATTATATGTAAACGTGGAGAGATCAGATCATAAAAACTCAACACTTAAGCCATCAGGGCCTGCGGCTTTTCCGTTATTTATTTATTTATTTATTTTTTGTTTGTTAATTTTTGTTAGAAGTAAGTACAATAGTCTGGTACTTAAGTACCTAATACATAAATTCATTCTTGTACAACTTCATACTTTTGATTTAATAATAAAAGAAAAGTGAGAGAAAAAAGAAATAAAGAGAGTTGGAATAGATAGACAAGCGAGTAGAAACAGAAAGCAAAAGAAATAAAGGACAGAGATGAGAAGCTAAAAGATTGAAAGAAAAGGAGAAAGTAAAGAAAAGAGAGATCAGGAGAGATCTACCTATCTCGTATTTTTGCCCATCTGTCACCCAGTTCTAAACCATTTAATTTCTAAGGTTATGGTGGCCGATTAGGAAAAGGGGAGATGCAGCGAGACCTGGGTGTCATGGTACACCAGTCATTGAAAGTAGGCATGCAGGTGCAGCAGGCAGTGAAAAAAGCGAATGGTATGTTAGCGTTCATAGCAAAAGGATTTGAGTATAGGAGCAGGGAGGTTCTACTTCAGTTGTACAGGGTCTTGGTGAGGCCACACCTGGAGTATTGCGTACAGTTTTGGTCTCCAAATCTGAGGAAGGACATTATTGCCATAGAGGGAGTGCAGAGAAGGTTCACCAGACTGATTCCTGGGATGTCAGGACTGTCTTATGAAGAAAGACTGGATAGACTCGGTTTATACTCTCTAGAATTTAGGAGATTGAGAGGGGATCTTATAGAAACTTACAAAATTCTTAAGGGGTTGGACAGGCTAGATGCAGGAAGATTGTTCCCGATGTTGGGGAAGTCCAGGACAAGGGGTCACAGCTTAAGGATAAGGGAGAAAATCTTTAAGACCGAGATGAGGAAGACTTTTTTCACACAGAGAGTGGTGAGTCTCTGGAACTCTCTGCCACAGAGGGTAGTTGAGGCCAGTTCCTTGGCTATATTTAAGAGGGAGTTAGATGTGGCCCTTGTGGCTAATGGGATCAGAGGGTATGGAGAGAAGGCAGGTACGGGATACTGAGTTGGATGATCAGCCATGATCATATTGAATGGCAGTGCAGGCTCGAAGGGCTGAATGGCCTACTCCTGCACCTCATTTCTATGTTTCTATGTTATGTTATGTTGCACCATATGCTTGTAAAAAGTTGATAAAAGGAGACCAAATCTTTAAGAATTGGTCTACTTTGCCTAGTAGGAGGAATCTCATTTCTTCAAGATGTAGCGTTTCAGACATGCTTGAGATCCACATTTTGAATGTTGGCGTAGGTGCGTTTTTCCAAAATTTAAGTATAAGTTTTTTTGCTGTTATTAGACCATAATTAAGAAAAGCTTCTTGGAATATAGCTAGTTTACTTCCCTCTTCCATTGATCGAAAGATAATCAATTCTGTATTGGGGTTCAATTTTGTGTTAAATAGTTTTGTAAAAATTCCAAAAATTTCATTCCAAAATGTATACAGTTTTGTACAAGAGATAAAGGAATATGCTATGGTGGCATTTTGAGTTAGACATTTGTCGCAGATGGGGGGAAACATTTGAAAATATTTTATTCAGTCTTGTTTTCAAATAATATAATCTATGTAAAATTTTAAATTGAATTAGGTTATGTCTTACATTCATTGAACATTTGTTTACATATAATAAATTTTTATCCCATCTATCATTCGGAATTTTTATCGATAACTCTTGTTCCCAGTCTCTTCAAATTGCCTCTGTCATTGGTGTTTCTATATTTAGAATTATATTAATATAAGTTAAGATATTAAATTGCTTGATTCTGCCTTTCTATTCCATTTCCTTCCTCCAATAAATCTGGGGTTAAAGTTTGAGATCCCATGTATATACTTTTTCAAATAATCTTGAATTTGAAGGTATTTGAAATATTGATTACTTTTCAAATTATATTTTAGTTGTAGTTGTTGGAATGATAAAAAAAATTCCCATTTTATACATATCTCCCATCGTTTTAATTCCTATTCTTTCCCAATGGATAAACGTTTTATCAATAATGGATGGTTTGAATGAGGGATTATTAGCTATTGGAGAAAGAAGCAATAATTTTCTTAATTGTAAAGTTAATTTTATTTGTTTCCAAATTCGTATTATACTATGAATAATTGGATTCTTCTTGTGTATTATAGTGTTCAGTTTTATCGGGGAAAGAAGGATCGCTCCTATATTATAAGGGGAACAATCCTCTTTCTCCATTCTTATCCAAACTACCTGTTGGGCAGAACTGTCCAACCAGTAGATTATATTTTTAATATTCACTGCCCAATAATAATACAATAGGTTTGGGAGTGTCAGTCCCCCTGATTCTTTAGATTTACACGTGTTTTTTTAAAAATTCTGTGTGATTTATAATCCCATATGAAATTTATAATATCAGAATCTAGTTTTTTAAAGAATTTTTTAGGAAAGTATATTGATGTTGATTGAAATAGGTACAATATTTGTGGTAAGAAGATCATTTTTATCGCGTTTATTCTGCCTATTAAAGACATCGGCAGTGTTTTCCAAAATTTAATCAACCCATTTAATTTAGTTAATAAAGGCATATAGTTTGCGTTGAGTAATGATTTATAGTTCCTAGTAATTTGGATGCCCAAATACTTAAATTTTTCTGTTGTAATTCTAAAAGGGAAACTCAACAGATGTGTTGACTCTTGATGTTTTATCGTCATAATTTCGCTTTTGTTCCAATTTATTCTATATCCTGAAAAAGAACCAAATTCCTCTATTATATTTAGTATATTTGGTATGCTAATTTGCGAATTTGTAATATATAATAATACGTCATCTGCATATAATGAAATTTTATTATTTGAGTGTTTGGTATTATACCCATGAATATTCGGATGGCTTCTTACACTTTCAGCTAAAGGCTCTATCACTAGTGCAAATAGCAGGGGCGATAACGCGCACCCCTGCCTATTGCCCCTTGCTAATTGGAATTTCGGGGATAATATATTATTAGTCAGTATTCTAGCCGTCGGCTTATCATATAATAATTTTACCCATGGAATAAAATTATCTCCCATGTTAAATTTTTCCAATACTTTGAATAAATATTGCCATACTACTTGATCAAAAGCTTTTTCTGCATCCAATGAAATAATTGCTAGTTCTTCTTCAGTATTATGTGAGTACATTATATTAGGCAGCCGTCTCAAATTGTTAAATGAGTATTTCTTTGGTATGAACCCTGTTTGGTCCGGATTTATTAGTTTACTAACATATTTACTCAATCTTCTCGCTAGGGTCTTTGCTAATATTTTTTGGTCTGTATTTAGGAGTGCAATAGCTCTATATGAGCCTGGTTCTTCTAGATCTTTATCCTTTTTTGGTATAAGTGTAATAGTTGACTCAGTTAGTGTTTCTGGTAGTTTATTTTCTTTAAAAGCGTATATATATATAAATCTTGCAACCGTGGAGAAATTATCTCGTAGAATCTTTTATAGCATTCATTACTAAAGCCATCTGGTCCTGGCGTTTTGCCATTCTTCAACGAACTAATTGTTTCTTCCGTTATTTTTAACATTAAACATTTAACATTTAACATTCAACATTTAACATTCAACATTTAACATTAAATGATCCAATTGATTCTTCAATATTTTTTACTGATATATCAGCATTTAACAAGTCTCTACCTTCCTGATCCAAACTATTCATATGACATTCTTGTAGGAATGTTTCCATTCCATCTGATTGTCCTGCTAGTTTAGATGAGTAAAGATTTTGATAATATTGTAAAAATGTATCTTTTGGTAAAATCAATATTTCTCCTTGTACAAATCTAATTTTATGTATCATTTTCTCCTCATCTAATTTTCTAAGCTGGCATGCCAGTAATTTTTGTGGTTTATCCCCAAATTCAAAGTGTACTTGTTTAGTCTGTTGAAAAAGTTTAATAATCTGATTTGAATATATTTTATTTAGCTTATATTTTAATTATGCAATTTTATTACTTAGCCCCTTTGAAGGAGATATTGCATTTTCAAAATCTAATTGTTTTATTTAATTTTCCAACTTTTGTTGAGTCTTTCGATTTTCCTTATTAAAGTATGCGTGTGCTGATGTATCCCAAAGCAGTGATGGTGAAATTCCAGGTTTGTCATTAATTTCAAAAAATAATTTAATCTGTTTTACCAAGTAATCATAACAAGCCTTATCATTTAATATATGGGGGTTGAGTCTCCAGTTAGAGGTTTTAATAGTTATGTCTTTTAATTTTATCTTAAATGTTAATGGAGCATGATCCGAGATAATAATATTATGATATTTTGAGTCATACGTAAATGGGATTAGTTTTGAATCTATTAAAAAATAGTCCATCCTTGAATAGGTTCCGAATACAGGGGAAAAAATGAATATTCTCGACCTGATGGGTTATGTGTTCTCCAGATATCCTTGACATTTGCTGTGTTAATAAAATAATTTATAAGTGTACTTGACTTAGAAGTGGTTTTCCTTTTCATTGATGATCTATCTAAATAATTATCTAAGGTACAATTAAAATCACCTGCAATTATTAGATTATGTTGAGTGGATATAGGGATATTGTTAAATATTTTCTTGAAAAATAATGGGTTATCAAAATTAGGACCATATATATTCATGATTACTTTTTTAGAATGTAATTCACCTGTAATTATTATATATCTACCCTCAACATCTTCTATTATTGAGCTTTGTTTAAAAGGTATACCTTTACGAATAATTATTGCTACCCCTCTAGACTTATGTATAAATGAAGAGTGATTTACTTTGGAAATCCATTTTGCTGTTAATCTATACTGCGTGTCTTTTTTAAGGTGTGTCTTGGAGAAAAATAATATCAGATTTCAATCTATTTAATTGAGCCAAAACCTTACCTCTTTTAATTGGTTCGTTAATTCCCTTAACATTCCAACTACAGAAGGTGATTCCATCACCCCCAATCCTAGTATTTATGTCATACATGTTATTATTAAGGTGGTTTATAATGGAGTAGATGTCTCATCTCATCTAACCCAATTCTATACCCAAACCTCAGATCAATGAGATTTAATATCTGTGTCATTGTCTTTTACACACGTCTCTTTAAACTAACTAAACAATACCAATCATACTTAAATCTATATAATATATAATATGAAATAAAATACATAATATAAAAGTAATAATAAAATATGTGAGTAAAGTAAGTGATGTTAGTAAAGTGTAAGGGGAAAAAAAGTGACTACAACTATAATGAGTGCAGTTAGTATTAGTGTAAGCCACACTAGCGTGGCTATTAATCTACGGACTTCCGTGAAAAAATAGATGTTAATAATTCCAGCTCCGTTTATGCCTTAAGGGCTATGTATGTCGGGGTGGGGTATTAAATTTATATACTTAATAATTAATAATACTACTAATATCAAATATAGTTAGTGTCATAGCACTATATTAGGAGAGCTAACATACATTTTTAAGGGGTAGTTAATACAAAACTATATTTATTAATAATCCACCCATCCCTCCTTGACCCCAAGTCCATTGTTCCTCCTCCTTCCCTGCGGATCCTCCTTCAGTGTGAATCCTCCTCCTTTTCTGTGGATGGGCAGTATCATCAGGTAAGTGATCAATAATATTCAGTATTCTTCATCTTCATCTACTTCTTCCTCTTCCAGTTTCTTCTGAATGTTTCGAGCGAATTCAAGAGCTTCTGTATGTTTGGTGAAGTGGTGCTCCTTGTTATCATAAGTTACTCTTAATGTTGCCGGGTGCATCAGGCCATATCTCAGATTCTTTATGTTCCTCAGGATACCTCTTGTTTCTGTAAATAAAGATCTTCTCTTGGCTACTTCCGCAGGGTAATCCCTGAAGATACTGATGTTGTCTCCCTCATATTTGAGATTTTTCGTACGTATTATTATCTTCATCATATCTTCAAAAACATGATCATAAGCCACCTTCACAATCATCTGTCTTGGGGGAGCATCCCTCCTAGGGGTACATCTCAATGCCCTGTGTGCTCGGCCCAATCCAACAATACGCAGATTCTGACGCCTTTGATGTCCCTCCAAGTCAATGCATTTCTCAGTTATTTTGTGTAATAATTCTGATAAACGCTTGTTCTCGGCGAGACGCTTCTCGGCTGATTCAGTCAGTTATTTTATTGCGTCATTTTGTTGGTTAAGTGAGATTATAATAGGTTCTAATTTGGTATCCAGCAGCAACTCCATCTCACCAGCTTTACGGTTTACGTCATCCAACTGTTGTTGCAAATCAGTACCCGCTTTATCTTTCCATTCATCCATCATAGTCTTTACAGTAGCTATAACTTCTTTTTTGAACTCTTCTTTCAAATTTTCATGATAGACCAAAATATCATCTCTTAAAGTCTTTATTTCCTCTTTATATTCTTTTTTACATATCCTTAAGCATTTGTTTTAGCTCACCCATAATAATTTTTTTGAGGTCATCCATCTTTAAAATATCTTCCGGGGAGGCACTCAAACTCGAGCTCGCGGCTCCAGTGAGGCCTACTTCCCTTTTCACAGGCTTTTTCCCTTGGTGGGGGGGGGAACGATGCATCGACATTTTCTTAGTAAAGTCGCGCACCTGATGACGTCACGCACCTTTTTAACGCTACCGGAACCGTTCACACCCGTTCTCCTCTGGTGAGTAGTTTCAGTTAACCACCTTTACCCCCTTTTTTATGCAATCTTTAGCGGAGCTGAATGGCGCGAGTTCCACTCACTCCATAGCGCCACCGGAAGTATTATAATCTTATATATAATACTTCCGGAAGTATTATATATAGACTATAAAGTATTTCTTATAATCTATCCTCATGTTTGCTGAAATTGTCGTTCCCGTGGTCAGGTGCCAGTTAGTTGCTTTAAATACCAGCTTACAAAGTGAAGTGGAAAAGGGTGTCAAAGGATACAGCAGGATGTAGATTAATTACAGATATGGACAGAGAAAAGGCAGATGGTGTTTAGTCTGGACAAGTGTAAAGTATTGCACTTTGGGAGGTCAAGTGCAAAGGGAAAGTATGCAGTTAATGATAGGATCCTTCCAGCATATATGTGCAGAGGGATCTTGGGGCCCAAGCCCATAGCACCTTAAAAATAGCAACACAAGTAGAGTGGTGAAAAAGTCATAGAGTATGGTTGTCTTCAGCCATTGGAACATTGAGTAAAGGAGTCAGGATTTAAATGTTTGGATATTGTATTGTATGCAATTCCTGTTGCCACCTTACAGGAAGGATGTGGAGACTTTGGAAAGAATGCAGGATGCTGCTTGGATTAGGGGGCATCGGCTATATGGAGAGATTGGACAAACTTAGATTGTTTTCTCTGGAGCTTCAGAGTCCAAAGGGAGATTTGATAGAAAGGGTAGATGTCAGAGTCATTTTCCCAGGGTAGAAATGTCAAATGCTTAAGGGCATAGTTTTGAGATGATAGGAACAGAGTTTCAATGAGATGTGCGTGGCAATTGTTATTTACACAGAATGGTGAGTGCCTGGAACATGCTGCCATGAGTGGTGGTGGAGGCACCCATGATAGTGCCATTCAAGAGACTTAAATTAAGAGATGTTTTTTCCACTGGTGGGAGAGTCTAGTGGGAGAGTCTAAGACTAGATGTCATAGCCCATGAATTAAATGATGTTCTTTTAGGAAGGAGATGAAGATACATTTATTTTGTCAGAGGGTGGTGAATCTGTGGAATTCTTTGCCACAGAAGGCTGTGGAGGCCAAGTTTGTGGATATTTTTCAGGCAGAGATTGATAGATTCTTGAGAAGGACGGGTGTCAGGGGTTATGAGGAGAAGGCAGGAGAATGCTGATAGATCAGCCATGATTGATTGGTGTAGGTTTGATGGGCCGAATGGCCTAATTCTACTCCTTTTCTTTATGACATGATTTTTAGATGGGCACATGGATATGTCTAGGGAAGGAAAGAAACAATATCGTTAGTTTTAAGTTGCCTAGAGGGTGGGAGAAAGCCAAAGAGTAAGACAAAGAGAATATCTCTGATATAGTGAGGCAAGGTTGTCCTGGAGTTAAGTGGTAGAGGGCACAAAACAAAGTAGAAGGAACCATATTGAGTACACTGGCATGCAGTGCACTGGTACAAGTGAGTCACTGTTTCATCTGGAAAGACAGTTTAGATCTCTGAACATTCAGAAGGGAAGAGGTGGAAGATCAGGCGTTGTCTTTCCTGCAGTTGACCTGTAAACATGAAAACAGGGAAACAGGAATACAGGATGAGAAAGTGAGTAGTTGTGGGAGTGAAAAGAGTGGGCACAAAGGTAACAGTCCCCTTGAAAAGCTGAAAGAGGAGGTGAGTGGACGATGTCTGGTGTCTAATTGGAGCTGGCGGTAATTGCAGATGGTTAGTTGGATACAGACCCCGATGAGGTGGAGGCTAAGGAACCAATCTTGCTCTGTCCCGGAGGAGAGAGGCTGATAGCAAAGGAGCAGTAAATAGATGATAGTGTCAATAATAAATCTTTCTTTCTTTCTTTTAAAATATTTTTATTCGTTTTCTTCAAAAGCAAAAACAAAACAACAAAAAGGTAATGATAAACAGTGATATTGATACATAGGGATCAGGGTTACATTAATGACAGGTATAATCTAAATATGAGTCCAGTGTCAAAGTTCACATTGAATATAGACCTCCCGGTCTCTATGTAAATATAGTTAAGTGTTTAAAAGTGAACTTATATGTATAAAAACATAAAGATAAAAAGAAGGGAAAAAAAAGAAAAAAAAGAGAAAAAACGAAAAAACAAAACCCCCCTAAACTAAAGGAAAAAAAAGCAAAACAGAATCTGGGCTGCAAAGAGTTTCAACAATTTAAGTCCCTGTTTGTCGTCAAGTCCGTTCCACCATATAACGGGAAAAAAAATTATAACAGTTGGAGAGGGGACAATTTATAGCATATGAAAATGTTGAATAAATCTTCCCCAAGTCCTATCAAATTTAACCAAGGGTTCAACAATTCACTCCTAATTTTTTCTAAATTTAAACATGATATCGTTTCAGAGTACCAATGGAGTGTGGTCAGAGGATTAGAATCTTTCCATTAAAATAAAATAGATCTTCTGGCAATTAATGTAAAAGCAATCAGCCGATGGGCAGAATGGGACAGATGAATGGAATCTAACATTGGTAGCCCAACAATTTCAGTAATAGGGCGAGGTTGTAAATCAATACCTAAAACGACAGAAATAGTATCAAAAATGTATTTCCAATATTGTTCCAAAAGTGGGCAGGACCAAAACATATGAGTCAATGAGGCCACTTCAGAATTACATCTGTCACAGGTAGGATTTATTTGACCATAAAAACGAGCTAACTTATCTTTTGACATATGAACTCTGTGAACCACCTTGAATTGTATCAAAGCATGTCTTGCACACATTGAGGAAGTATTAACTAATGGAAGAATCCTCTCCCATTTCTCTACAGATAAAGAAATTTGAAGTTCTCTATCCCAGTAATTCTTAATTTTATCAAATGTATCTTTTTATAATTTCAAAATCAACTCATAAATAGTCGTTATTAAGCCCTTCTGATAAGAGTTCAAATATATAAAAAAATTCCAAGATATCGGTTTGATGTGGTAATGGAAAAAAGGGTAGAATAGCCCTCAAAAAATGTCTAATTTGTAAATATCTAAAAAAAATGTGAGTGAGGTAAATTATATTTATTGGAGAGTTGTTCAAAAGACCTAAAACAACCATCCAAAAACAAATCACGAAAAGCTACTAATCCCTTCCTCTTCCTAACAGAAAGGCTTGACCAGTGCTAGAAGGTTGGACGAAAAAATTAGATATGATAGGACTCGATAAAATAAAATCATTCAATCCAAAAAACTTACAAAATTGAAACCATATTCAAAGTGTATGTCTTAATATTGGGTTAGCCGTATATTCATTTTCGTAAGTGTCAAAGGTAACGAGGCCCCTAGAATAGAAGCCAATGATAGCCCTTGCATAGAATCACATTAAAGATTTATCCATCCTCGAGATTGGGTATCTTCTAAATCTTTTCTCCAAAACGTTAAATAGCAAGCATTAACTGCCCAATAGTAAAATCTAAGGTTCGGCAGTGCCAAAACACCATCTTTTTTTTTATTTCTGTGAGTATTTTTTACTTAGTCTGGAATATTTATTCTGCCATATATAGAAGGACATTTTGAAGTGGTTGAGCTAGAATCTTTACTTTCATTGTTTGTGTTCAGTCTTTTCCCTGCATTAAAAAGGCCTCACATATGTCATTTTTCCAATCGCCCAGATCATTGTCCTGGTTGCTGGCCTGATCATCCCTCTGCTGCAGTTGTCTTCCCAATCAGCCACCAATTGTAATCCTGAATGTCACTCCCCCCACCCCCCCCCCCTCCCACCATCACCCCTTTCATTTCCTTAAGCAAGCTTCCCCAGCAATATGAAATTCACTATCACACAAACCAGGTTCTGAAATAGAATAGCTAATTTCTTGTAACTCACAGGTTGTTCAGCTTCTCTGAATAATCCTAATCACACCTCAGCAATGGAACACTACAGACTACCTTTTGCATTGTTATGGACTTGTTTTCTAATTGTGCGTTTTGCATTAATGTATTGTTTCTGGAATAGTATTTTTTATTTTCGCTGTCTTGGAGAATTCATGTGCAATTTTTGTATAATTTATGTTTTTGCATGCCGTCTGACAATAGACTATAGGTGCAGTAGGCCATTCGGCCCTTCCAGACAGCACCGGCATTCAATGTGATCATGGTAATCATCCCCAATCAGTACCCCGTTCCTGCCTTCTCCCCATATCCCCTGACTCCGCTATCTTTAAGAGCCCTATCTAGCTCTCTCTTGAAAGTATCCAGAGAACCGGCTTCCACCGCCCTCTGAGGCAGAGAATTCCACAGAGTCACAACTCTCTGTGAGAAAAAGTGTTTCCTCGTCTCTGCCCTAAATGGCTTACCCCTTATTCTTGAACCGTGGCCCCTGGTTCTGGACTCCCCCAACATCGGGAACATGTTACCTGCCTCTAGCCTGTACAAATCCTTAATAATCTTATATGTTTCAATAAGATCCCCTCTCATCCTTCTAAACTCCAGAGTATACAGGTGATTCTTCAGTAAGTGTCTACTTTTAAGTTTCTGGAAAAGCTGAAAATAAAACTTACATTTTTGCAACTTTGAATGTTGTTTCACAGAGATGAACATCTCTACTATGGGAAAAATATGTTTGGTGATTTAATTTCTTTTTTCCTCTTCTATTTCCAGGTTTCTCATTGCATTAAGTCATATCCATCATTTTTATGATGAACAACACAGCAAAATATAACTGATTTGAGAATATAAAATCAATTTTTTGTCGCAGTCAAATCTTCCTCAAATAAACCACCAAAAAATAAAAAAATTTCAGTATAATGCATTGATTTTGAACCTTCGTAACAAATTAATGCCGAAAAAAGTGGTGATTTTCAGCAAGAATGGTAACCTTCACATAACATTTCACCAACTTCCTTTAAAACAATATTAACTTCAGATGAATAGGCAGAAGCATACTATTCATTTATCAATTACAATTGATAATTATGGTCATTGGTGTATTATTTTACACATTATGAGCATAAAATACTCAGGTGACGGATATGACAGCATGGTCGAGATGTTCATGTTTGGGAGCGTCACGTGATGGAGGTGACTAAAACTATCTTTAGGGCTTGGGTTCGCGCTAGGGCTGGAGCTGGGGTTGGAGCTGGGGTAGGAGCTGGGGTAGGAGCTGGCTGCATCTCCAGCTCCAGCAGCTCCAGCTCCATCTCCAGCTCCAGCAGCTCCACCAGCTCCAGCTCCATCTCCAGCCCAACACAAAGCCATCACATCTTCCCGTGACCCGATGTCCCTCTCCTGCGACGGCTTTGTGTCCGGTTGGAGCTGGAGCTAAATCGGGGGTTAAGTTGCGGATGTGCCCATGACGGGAATGGTGGCCCAAGCCTTTAGCCCATGATGGCCTCACCGGCCATATCGTTTCCCGAATGGCACATGGCACGATTTGTTCTCCAGAACAAATCAAAAAGAACGATTTTTTTAATTTTGTAAGAGTTCAGCACCGTTCGGGAATGGCGCTGAAGAAAGGTACGTACCCGCTATGCAGCAGTAAACAGAGTTTTCACACGCTTCTCATCCTGCGAATCAGGATAAATTCACAAGGAAGGGAACTTTTGAATTCCGCGGTCTTTTGAGGTCACTAGTAACCATGCAGTTTACGGGGTGGGGGGGGGGGGGGGGGGGGGGGTTCATCGACCATCAGGAATTTAAAAAAAAAAAAACACTTTATTCATTTAGGGTTTAATCTTTATTTATGAGGATTATGTTTATTAACAATATAGAAAAAGAAGAAATGGGATAGAATTACAGATTTTACTTCGGAGTCACGTGAGTGACTACGTGAATAGAAGCCCGTACAGCCGTTGGTGCGTCATGACGTCAGACGCTGGTGCAGTCGGGCGGTTGGAGCAGCAGCGCTCCTCCGAGCGGTAAGTTTAAACCGCGGGTATACGAAAGGCTGGAGAATTCAGCGGGTGCAGCGGCATCTAAGGAGCGAGGGAGATGGTCGATGTTGCGGGTCGAGACCCTTCTTCAGACTTCACCCTCGATTCTCCAGCATTTGCAGTTTGTTAACAAAGTTCAAACAGGTAAGGTTTTTTAAAAACTTTTACCGCATGTCCTTTTCCGCGACAGTTTGGTAGAGAAGGTTGCAGAAAGGGAAGAAGGTGTCGGCAAGGCGCTCCGGGGGTAGAAAGGTAAAGTGGCAGGAGAGTGTTGAGAATGGAGGCCCGTCTGTACACCTGGTCCGGTGCTGGCTACACAGCCAGTGGTTGCGGACCCACTGCCGGGGGGCAGTGGAGGCTTGTCAGTAGGGCGGAAGGCCACTGGCAAGTCTCTGTGGCCCGTAAATGAGTCGGGCCTGGAGGTTAACCCTCCATTGGAGAGTCCGTTTGCTCACGGCTCTCCCACGTCGAGATTCTATTTCAAAAGAATGCTCGACAGGGACCAGCTCCGTGGGGAGGAGTGGTGCCCAAGCCAGGCTGATGGAGAGCTTGTGCTAGCAGCACCTGTTTCAGGGCTGCAGAACTATCCTGCCTGTGAGGAGGATGTTCCAGCTCCATGAGGAGGAGTGATGCCCAAGCCAGGCTGATGGAGAGCTTGTGCTAGCAGCACCTGTTTCAGGGCTGCAGAACTATCCTGCCTGTGAGGAGGATGTTCTATCAGGGCAGTTTGCTGGGGGAGAGCAGTAAAGGTTCGGTTGGAGGTAATTCCGAACATTGCTGGGAAGTTTGCTGAGTGTAGAGAGGCAGGAAAGGCGATTGATGTAGAATTGGCTGAAGCCATTCAGTATATGCTCTCCCACCAGTTACAGGAGCTAGCTATGGAGGAAGTAGCAAAAAAAACTATAAAGCTCCTGTTAATTGTGATCTCCTGAAGGTACCGGTGGTTAATCACCAAATTTGGTCATAGATGGGTTTGCCTGCTAGGGCCCAGGAGATGAAGTTTTAAAAAGTGCTTAAACTGTTGTCAGCAGGTATTACAGCTGTGGTGAAAGTTATTGATACAAATGATATGGTTGAAGCACAGCAGGATGAACTGGAACTCCTTTGTAATGCATTTTGAAACCAGTGTACCACCACGAAATCTGTTGTTTGGTGGTAACCTTGCAAAAAGGGTCAAAGACTGTTATGAGGTTGTTATAACCATGGCCCTCATTAAGCCAGCTGGAAGCAAGGCAAAAAAGGTTCTCTACAAGAAGTCGAGGACAACAAGGCCGCAAGGAAAGATGCTGGTAAGAAATATACCATTGACAGACGATGAATTAACTGATGTTCCTGTTCAAATTGGGGAAGGTAAAAATTGTTTCTCAAACAATGGCAGCAGTTGACATCAGATTTGTTCATACTTAGTGTATTGAAGGGGTGAAAAATTGGATTTTACTATAAGGACAGTCTACCTAGTCAACATTTTCCTAGTCGTAAACTTATTTTCAGATGAGGAAAATGTGCTTATTCAAGCAGATTCAGTCGTTGCGTAAGAAGGGGTAATTGAGCCTTCTGTATATCAAAGTCAACAATTTCTGTCAAGTATATTTCCCAGATCTAAAAAGACTGAGGGATGTAGAATTATTCTGGGCTTATCCAATTTGAACAAATTTGTTTGTTATAGGCATTTCAAAATGGAGACCTTTACCACGGGCAAACATCTAGTGTCCAAAGGGTATTATATGGCAACCGTTGATTAAAGAATGCGTATTACACAGTGTCTATTCATGGTCATGATAGAAGATATTTGAAATTTATTTGGATGACTGAGCTGTGGCAATTCAGGACATTGCCGAATGGATTAACTTCAGCTCCTAGATTATTTACTAAATTGGTAAAACCTGTGTTATCATTACTTAGAGGTTAGGGGCATGTGGTAATGGCCTATTTAGATGATATTCTGATAGTTGGAAAGACTCATGCTGAAACTCAATCATCAGTTTCAGTTGTTAAAATCACTTTTGAACAAATGGGATTTGTTATTCACCCAAATAAATCTAAATGATCACCAGTCCAAATTATTGATTATCTGGGATTTACCATTAATTCCAATCACATGTTGGTAACTTTGCCCAGGGCTAAATTGAATCAGTTAATTGAGAACTGTGTTAAGCTCGTTGGAGAACAACGGCCTTCGATTAGACAAGTAGCCAGCTTTATTTGGGAAGTTGTTGCAGCCTTTCCAGCTGTGCAGTATGGTCCTCTGCATTATCAACAATTACAACTATCAAAGGAACAGGCACTGAGAATACAAAGGGGCCATTTTTGATAGGCCTATGCCGATGTCAGCTGGGGCGATTGCTGACATACAATGGTGGATAGTACATGTTTCAAAAATTTAAGGAAGGTTTTGGTGGAATCACCGTCACTGATATTACAGACTGATGTAAGTGCACTGGGTTGGGGTGCAACAGATATGTCTTCTAGTTGTGGAGGCGGATGGAATATGGGTGATGAGACATCGCTTCCTCAATTAAGAGGGATTAATTATTTAGAGTTGTTGGGCACCTGGTATGGGCTCAAAGCTTATTGTTCTACAAGGAGGGATATGCATGTGCAGGTCAGATTGACAACACCACAGCAGTGGCATATGTTAACCACATGGGTGGAGTTAAGTCACAGTCTTGTGATAGACTGGCTAACCAGATTTGGAGCTGGTGTATTGACCAAAATATCTGGCTTTCAGCACTTTATTTGCCAGGAAGAGGTCACGTCAGTTTAATGACAACATTGAATGGATGTTAAATCAGGATGTATTTAACCAAATGATTGATCAGTATGCATTGCCAGATATTGACTTGTTTGCATCTCAATTAAATCATCAGTTACCTAGATATGTTTCATGGTAACCAGATCCTGGGCAGTAGCAGTGGATGCATTTTCGCTGCATTGGGGAGGAATGTTTGTGTATGTATTTTCTCCATTCTGTCTCATCAGCAGATGTTTGCAAAAGATCAAGGAGGACTCCGCTTCAGGGGTATTGGTAGTGTCAGTTGGCCTACACGGGCATGGTTTCCCGTTGTATTACAAATGCTAGGGAGCCTTACATGCTTATGCCCAAGAATAAAAATCTACTGGTAAATCCAGTCACTGGGGATCAACATCCTTTTATAGATCGTATTGATCTGTTAATTGCAGATTTTAAGGAGGCCATACCTGGGGAGAGGACTGTTTCATCGGACGGTGGATGTTCTCACGTCGACCTGCAGGGATAGTACACAGCAGCAATATATCACCTATATAAGCAAGTGGGAGCAATTCTGCTACAGCAGGATATTGTATATCACACTGCAGGGATCACGGATGTAATTGGAGTTTGTCAACTCTTTAATTGACCGAAAAAAATTAAGTTACAGTGCGATTAATTCAGCCAGAAGTGCTCTGTCCTTATTTATCTATGCATGCAGAATTGCATACAGTAGGGACATCCGTTAGTTTCACAATTCATGAAGGGAGTTTTCAATTTAATCCTCCTAAACCAGGTATGCCGGTATTTGGAATTTGAGTGAAGTTTTTAATGGCTCGTCGCCAGTGGGCTCCTGTTACAAGCCTATCAGTAGCCAAATTATCTATGAAGGTGGTCATGCTTATGGCGATTGGTTTCAGCTCAACGTGTACAAATGTTGCAAAAGCTACGGCTAGATAGAATGCATGTGTCGGCTGATGCCATTATATTTTTATGTCTATGATTTGCTTAAACATAATAAAAGAGGCATGACAGGATGTAAGATTGTGTTTTCAGCATACTCCGCAGATGATCGCTTCTGTATAGTCTCACATTTATCTCGTTACATTGAGATTACTAAACCTCTGAGAGAAACAGAGTTGGTTTGTTTATTAGTCACAAAAAACCACACAGTAAGGTATCGGTGCAAACGATTTCAAGGTCCTCGCGGCCGCAGGATGGTTCAGTGAGCTAATTTCAGAGGTTTTATCACAAGCCGATTTCAAGGTTCGGCTGTTTGCTGATTCTGGTGTCAGTACTGTTACACTTTTCCCCTGAGTTAGAGGGGTTTGTTATGATTTGTTTGTACATAAACTGTTATTCCATTTAAACAAATGTATTACTGATGCATGATTGATTGTTAACGACTTTTGAGTCAATCCAGGCAGTGTGAACGGCGGATTTTGAGTCTGCGGCGTGAATTCACAGTGCTTTGAAGTCTTCACGTAGTCACTCACGTGACTCCGAAGTAAAATAGTAAGATTAAACGAGAACTTACCAGTTTGAAGTTTGATCTTTATTTTATGAGGAGTCGAGTTGAGGGACTACGTGCCCTCCGCTCCCACCCTCATAGATCTCATCTGTAGTTCTAGTTTTATCATCTTACGTTATACTTCGGTCATTGTTAGCTGTGAATTCATTCCGCTGCTTTGAAGATTGACGCACCAACGGCTGTACGGGCTTCTATTCACGTAGTCCTCAACTCGACTCCTCATAAAATAAAGATCAAACTTCAAACTGGTAAGTTCTCGTTTAATCTTACAGATTTTCCTTATATACAGCATCAAAGTAGCGGGACACCAAAGTGGACACTTACTGAAGAATCACCAATATACAAGCCCAGCTGCTCCATTCTCTCAGCATATGACAGTCCCACCATCCCAGGAATTAACCTTGTAAACCTACACTGCACTCCCTCAATAGTAAGAATGTCCTTCCTCAAATTAGGGGACCAAAATTGCACACAATACTCCAGGTGTGGTCTCACTAGGGCCCTATACAACTGCAGAAGGACCTCTTTGCTCCTATAATCAACACCTCTTGTTATAAAGGCCAACATGCCATTCGCTTTCTTCACTGGCTGCTGTACCTGCATGCTTACTTTCATTGACTGATGAACAAGGACCCCAGACCCTGTTGTACCTCCCTTTTTCCCAACTGGACACAATTTAGATAGTAATCTGCCTTCCTGTTTTTGCTACCAAAGAGGATAACCTCACATTTATCCACATTAAACTGCATCTGCCATGCATCTGCCCACTCACCCAAGTCACCCTGCATTCTCATAGCATCCACCTCACAGGTCACACTGCCACTCAGCTTTGTGTCATCTGCAAATTTGCTAATGTCACTTTGAATCCTTTCATCTAAATCATTGATGTTCATTGTAAATAGCTGCGATCCCAGCACCGAACCTTGCGGTACCCCACTAGTCACAGCCTGCCATTCTGAAAGGGATCAGTTAATCCCTACTCTTTGTTTCCTGTCTGCCAACAATTCTTTCTACCCCCAATACCATTTGCCCTAATTTTACCCACTAATCTCCTATGTGGGACCTTATCAAATGTTTTCTGAAAGTCCAGGTACACTACATCCACTGGCTCTCCCTTGTCCATTTTCCTAGTTACATCCTCAAAAAATGCCAGAAGATTAGTCAAGCGTGATTTCCTCTTCGTAAATCCATGCTGACTCGGACCGATCCTGTTACTGCTATCCAAATGTGCAGCTATTTCATCTTTTATTATTGACTCCAGCATCTTCCACACCATTGATGTCAGGCTAACTGGTCTATAATTCCCTGTTTTCTCTCTACCTTTTTTCTTAAAAAGTGGGATACCTTCCAATCCACAGGAACTGATCCTGAATCTATAGAACATTGGAAAATTATCACCAATGTGTCCACAATTTCTAGAGCCACTTCTTTAAGTACCCTGGGATGCAGACTATCAGGCCCTGGGGAGTTATCAGCCTTCAGTCCCATCAGTCTACCCAACACCATTTCCTGCCTAATGTGGATTTCCTTCAGTTCCTCTGTCACCCCATATCCTCTGGCCACTAGTATATCAGGAAGATTGTTTGTGTCCTCCTTAGTGAAGACGGATCCAAAGTACCTGTTCAACTCATCTGCCATTTCCTTGTTCCCCATAATAATTTCACCTGAGCCTGAGTCTCTCTGCCTACAATGCTGCAACAAGCAAACCTTTAATTGTAACTGGACCTCAACATACTTGTGCATCTGACGGTAAGTGCAACTTGACTTAGTACGGAATGGTTCAGGGGAGTCGCATTTTTAACAAAATATTAAATACATTAGGAAGGAAGAAATAGGAAGACATGTTAATAAAGACTAATGTAGGTATGTTACAAAACTTACCTTGAGCAGTGCTGCAGTTCTGCCGCTCCCCGTGTGCGTGACTTTGGCGCCTTTCAGAGGGGGGCGTTTATATTGCCGTTTTTCTACAGGAAGGGCAAATCGATCCATGTCAGGGAATTTCGTTGCTGAAGAAAAATCACTCCGACATTTCATTCATGAAGGTATTTTTAAATTACGCTAGATTATTTATTAGCTAGAATAATTTAAAAATCATCTTCTAAAGCCGTGAGCGCCGACAACGGGAAGGATTTTACGTAGGGGAGATAAAGTGCACAGTTTATTTTTACATTAAAACGTGGTTTTTAGGAAGCCTTTAATCACATTTTCATGTTGCGAAATGGGGACAAAAAAATGTATGAACTGGCAGTATTTTTCCTGCCGACTTCACCGCAAACCGCAATGTTCTAATCCACCGCATTCCACTAAAACCCACTCGCAAGTTGATTTAAATGGCCATTAATTTACAGGACTTAAACACTAAATTCCTTCCATTTGGCCTATAAATTCATGAAAATGAGATTTAAACATCATGTTATATTGTGAATTATTGTGTGAATGTTATTTGGACACAGGCAATTTAAACAAGTTTGTTTTTTTCTTAAGAAATGGATAGATGTTTAGATCTAGCAATTTAATTTTGTAATAGCTACAATTAGGTAACTAACTAATTATATGCTTTAATTTCAGGTCATCCAAGTAATATTGTTTCATATTTGTTTCAGAATGCTTCAATCTAAAATAACTGGAATTTTCTTTCAGTTCTCTTAATTTTTAAGAAAGTTGTGGGCTTTTGACTGTCCTCGATCACAGCTTTTGTGTTAAGTCAATGGGGAACAAGATGCTAATTTCCGAGTATGAAAATGGCCATAACTTTTTTAATACTGAAGATGTGAAAGTAAATTAGGTGTCAAATTAAACTTATTTTTATGCTTTATCTGATGAGATAAATTGCAGACTTGATTTTTTAAATCTCAAAATGTTGTAACATTGCTAACTAATGGGAGAGGATTCATAAGGAGAAACAAAAACATCTGTATTCATCATTTGGTCCATATAGCCTCTTCCTTTATCTATATTTTGTTATTTTCTATCTGATAATTAAGCTTCAGATAGAACGTAGTAAAGTACAGGAACAGGTCCTTTGACCTATAATATCCATGCCAAACATGATACCAAGTTAAACTAATCTCCCCTGCCTGCATATAATCCGTAACCCCCACCCCCTCCCCTCCCACCCTATTTCTTGTATATTGATGTGCCTATCCAAAAGCCTCTTAAATTCCACAAGCATATCTGCCTCCACCTCCATTACCAAGTGTCCATAAAATGTGGTAAAAATAGAGGAAACAATTGTGCTATTTCATGATGCACATTTCCTTTAAACTTCATGCCTCTCACCTTAAAGCTGTATCTTCTAGTCTTTGACATTTTGTCCTTGGAAAGAGGTTCAAATTGTCTATCATATTTATTAATTCAAGCAGAATTGCCTTTCAAATGTTTGAATAGGGAAAAAAAGAGCCATGATTACAACTCCTTAATCACTGTAATCATATATTTTTGTAATAATATGGAAAAAATCTGCTTGAATGAATATTGCCCAAAATAATTGCCTATAATGATAGCCCAGAAATCATCCATCCTCACTATTACAAATGGAAGAATATTTAACAAAAAATGCCTCTGGTTGTTTTACGTAAAAACACATCAACAATTGGTAGAGAGGCTTGTAGAATAAATATTCCACCATGATGGATAAAGTAGTGCCATTCCATGACATTCAATGTTTATACACATAATTGACAACAACATTGACTACACTTCAATGTACAGCTCCTTGACTGTAAACTATTTTGGGACATCTTGGGCATGTGGAAGGCAGGTATAGTTGTCGTTCATTCTTTCTTTAACGATGGACTAACAGTATTGATATCAATAATTCTAGCAGCACCAAAATAAACCAATATTGTATACAAGAAAGTGTAATAAACTATCAGAGCTATGACATCCTTTTTTTCCACTTAGCAAAACAGAGTATAACTGATTTAATTAATATTAACTTAAATATGGTATACTCTTGAATTTACCAATAATTGATCCATTTTAGACATTCATTTCTCAGTCTTAAATTGTTTTCTAATATTACAGGTAAACATACGTCTAACATAATAGTTGTAAATAGAGAAAAATGATACAGAGAAATATTGAAGCATGCTGATTACCACTGGTAACAACTTTTTTTGTCAATTTCATGCTTCTTTTGTGCATCTAAGTATTTCCCAGAGAAATTATGCTTGGTAAAACAAATATTTTTAGGTCCTGCTGTGAGACAGCAATGTGAAAATGTAAAAAATCAATGATTCAATCAGAAATCAAATCACGCATGTTGCTTATCTACTAACTTGTAATATTCACCCCAAACTTTCCATTCAATGTGGAAATATAATGAAAATAATATTTTGTAAAAATGTGGATGTGCTTTATTAGGGCATGAGAAATATTCACCCAAAATTAAGAACTGGGAATTTGATTTTAAACTAAATAGTTTAATATTATCATGCAATGAATTTCTCTACGTGAAGCCTCACATATGGCTTACCACTTTAACAAATGTGTTATTTTCTGCCTCAATGGAATATTAGTTGGCAAATGCAACATTGAAACCTGATTTGCATTTGTTGGTGTATTTTTGAATGACAATAAAGTCTTTGATTTAATAGTAAGATTAAACGAGAACTTACCAGTTTGAAGTTTGATCTTTATTTTATGAGGAGTCGAGTTGAGGGACTACGTGAATAGAAGCCCGTACAGCCGTTGGTGCGTCAATCTTCAAAGCAGCGGAATGAATTCACAGCTAACAATGACCGAAGTATAACGGTAAGATGATAAAACTAGAACTACCAGATGAGATCTATGAGGGTGGGAGCGGAGGGCACGTAGTCCCTCAACTCGACTCCTCATAAAATAAAGATCAAACTTCAAACTGGTAAGTTCTCGTTTAATCTTACTATTTTACTTCGGAGTCACGTGAGTGACTACGTGAAGACTTCAAAGCACTGTGAATTCACGCCGCAGACTCAAATCCGACGTTCACACTGCCTGGATTGACTCAAAAGTCGTTAACAATCAATCATGCATCAGTAATACATTTGTTAAATGGAATAACAGTTTATTTACAAACAGATCATAACAAACCCCTCTAACTCAGGGGAAAAATGTAACAGTACTGACACCAGAATCAGCAAACACCCCGAGCCTTGAAATCGGCTTGTGACAAAACCTCTGAAAGTTAGCTCACTGGACCATCCTGCGGCCGCGAGGACCTTGAAATCGTTTTGCACCGACACCTTACTGTGTGGTTTTTTGTGACTAATAAACAAAGCCAACTCTGTTCCTCTCAGAGGTTTAGTAATCTCAATGTAAAGAGATAAATGTGAGACTATACAGAAGCGATCATCTGCGGGGTATGCTGAAACACCATCTTACATCCTGTCATGCCTCTTTTATTATGTTCAAGCAAATCATAGACATAAAATATAATGGCATCAGCCGACACATGCATTCTATCTAGCCGTAGCTTTTGCAATTTTTGTACACGTTGGGCTGAAACCAACACCAGAAGCATGACCACCTTCATAATTACTTTGGCTACAGATAGGCTTGTAACCGGAGCCCACTGGCGAAGAAGCATAAAAACCTCACTCACATTGCAAATACCGGCATACCTGAGTTTAGGAGGATTAGAATTGAAACTCCCTTCATGAATCGTGAACTAACGGATGTGTCCCTACTGTATGCAATTCTGCATTCATAGGTAAATAAGAAGACAGAGCGCTTCTGGCTGAATTAATTGCACTGTAACTTAATTTTTTGGTCAAAATAAAGAGTTGACAAACTCCAATACATCCGTGATCCCTGACGTGTGGTATACAATATCTGCTGTAGGCAGAATTGCTCCCACTTCCTTATATAGTGATAATATTGCTGCTATGTACTATCCCTGCAGGCCGACGTGAGAACATCCAACCGTCCGATGAGACAGTCCTCTCCCCAGGTATGCCTCCTTATAATCTGCAAAATTAACAGATCAATACGATCCTATAAAGGATGTTGATCCCCAGTGACTGGATTTACCAGTAGATTTTTATTCTTGGGCATAAGCATGTAAGGCTCCCTAGCCATTTGTAATACAACGGGAAACCATGCTCGTGTAGGCCAATCTGGCACTACCAATACCCCTGAAGCGGAGTCCTCCTTGATCTTTTGCAAACATCTGCTGATGAGACAGAAGAAGGAAATACATACACAAACATTCCTCCCCCAATGCAGCGAAAAATGCATCCACTGCTACTGCCCCAGTATCTGGTTACCATGAAACATATCTAGGTAACTGATGATTTAATCGAGATGCAAACAAGTCAAATATCTGGCAATGCATACTGATCAATCATTTGGTTAAACACATCCTGATTTAACATCCATTCAATGTTGTCATTAACTGACGTGACCTCTTCTGGCAAATAAAGTGCTGAAAGCCAGATATTTTGGTCAATACACCAGCTCCAAATCTGGTTAGCCAGTCTATCACAAGAACTGTGACTTAACTCCACCCATGTGGTTTACATATGCCACTGCTGTGGTGTTGTGAATCTGAGCTGCACATGCAGATCCCTCCTTGTAGAACAATAAGCTTTGAGCCCATACCAGGTGCCCAACAACTCTAAATAATCAGTCCCTCTTAATTGAGGAAGCGATGTCTCATCCACATTCCATCTGCCTCCACAACTAGAAGACATATCTGTAGCACCCCAACCCAGTGCACTCACATCAGTCTGTAATATCAGTGATGGTGATTCCACGAAACCTTCCTTAAATTTTTTGAAACATGTACTATCCACCATTGTATGTCAGCAATCGCCCCAGCTGACAACTGCATAGGCCTATCAAAAATAGCCCCTTTGTATTCTCAGTGCCTGTTCCTTTGATGGTTGTAATTGTTGATAATGCAGAGGACAATACTGCACAGCTGGAAAAGCTGCAACAACTTCCCAATAAAACTGGCTACTTGTCTAATCAGAGGCCGTTGTTCTCCAACGAGATTAACACAGTCCTCAATTAACTGATTCAATTTATCCCTGGGCAAAGTTACCAACATGTGATTGGAATTAATGGTAAATCCCAGATAATCAATAATTTGGACTGGTGATAATTTAGATTTACCTGGGTGAATAACAAATCCCATTTGTTCAAAAGTGATTTTAACAACTGAAACTGATGATTGAGTTTCAGCGTGAGTCTTTCCAACAATCAGAAATCATCTAAATAGGCCATTACCACATGCCCCTGAGCTCTAAGCAATGCTAACACAGGTTTTTACCAATTTAGTAAATAATCTAGGAGCTGAAGTTAATCCATTCGGCAATGTCCTGAATTGCCACAGCTCAGTCATCCAAATAAATTTCAAATATCTTCTATCATCACCATGAATAGACACTGCGTAATGTGCATTCTTTAAACCAATGGTTGCCATATAATACCCTTTGGACACTAGATGTTTGCCTGTGGTAAAGTTCTCCATTTTGAAATGCCTATAACAAACAAATTTGGTCAAATTCGATAAATCCAAAATAATTCTACATCCCCCAGTCTTTTTAGATCTGGGAAATATACTTGACAGAAATTGTTGACTTTGATAGACAGAAGGCTCAATTACCCCTTCTTATGTAACGACTGAATCTCTGCTTGAATAAGCACATTTTCCTCATCTGAAAATAAGTTTACTACTAGGAAAATGTTGACTAGGTAGACTGTCCTTATAGTAAAATCCAATTTTTCACCCCTTCAATACACTAAGTATGAACAATCTGATGTCAACTGCTGCCATTCTTTTAGAAACAATTTTTACCTTCCCCAATTTGACAGGAACATCAGTTAATTCATTGTCTGTCAATGGTATATTCCTTACCAGCATCTTTCCTTGCGGCCTTGTTGTCCTCAACTTCTTGTAGAGAACCTTTTTTGCCTTGCTTCCAGCTGGCTTAATGAGGGCCATGGTTATAACAACCTCATAACAGTCTTTGACCCTTTTTGCAAAGTTACCAAACAACAGGTTTCGTGGTGGTAACACTGGTTTCAAATGCATTACAAAGGAGTTCCAGTTCATCCTGGTGTGCTTCAACCATATCATTTGTATCAATAACTTACACCACAGCTGTAATACCTGCTGACAATAGTTTAAGCACTTTTTTAAAACTTCATCTCCTGGGCCCTAGCAGGCAAACCCATCTATGCAAATTTGGTGATTAACCACCGGTACCTTCAGGAGATCACAATTAACACGTAGTCACTCACGTGACTCCGAAGTAAAATCGAGAATTGATTGATTGATTGATATACTGAAGCCAATAACACTGAAGAAGTTCAATATCATCCAGGACAGAGCAGCCTACAGGACTGGCATTGATCAACCTTTCACCAGTTGCTCACAGTGGCTATAATGTGTACCATTTACAGTACTCATAGCACATCACAAATCTGGTCCCCATTCCACCAAGAAAGACAGGGATAAAGGCAAACAGAAACACCACCAGCTGCACATTCTCCTTCAACTCAAGCACCACTCTGACTTAAACATATTTTGCCAACCCTTCATCATTGCTGGATCTAAATCCTTGCCCTGCCCAACAGCACTGTGGGAGAAGCTTCCATCAGAAGGACTTTAATAGTTCAAGAACATGGGTTGCCACCATATTCTCAATGGCAATGCTCAGATCCTAAAATAAATGTTTAGATAAAAAAAATCAGGATTATAACAGACAAATTAAGGATATGTGTACTACAACTACATAGTTATCAATGGAACATTCTAAATTCCAATGCTGAAATCAGTTGACATGTTCTTTTCCCATTGACTGCACAGCTGGTAGACTATATAACAACCTTGAAAACCTGCCAGTACACTTTCTTTTCACTGGTTTTTGGGGATATTTGCATTTATTAGTTCTTCCTATTTTACTGACAATATTTTTGATGTCCTCAGATATTTGAATCCAGAGCAGGCTGTTCTCTTCTGAAGTTATGAGACTACTGCCCAACTATAAACTTGAACTATTGGTACTGCAAGAACTGCTTTTGGCATAAACCTACAATGAGCTAAATACTCTCTTGAATTTACTGTAAATCTGATCTCTCGTCCTTTTTTTTCATTTCTAGCAAAGCTTCTAAAATAATGTATTTGCACACAAACTAGGGACTGCAGATGCTGGTTTATACCGACGTTAGACACAAAATTCAAGAATAACCCTAATCACTGTTCCAAGTGTGTTGTCAGCTAAGTTGCATTACTGAACAACAGGGGGCAATTTGCAAAGTGTGAACTAATCCAGCAAACATTAATTGGTGACATTTGAAATGTGTAAGGAATGAACAATGATGGTTTGCCACAAAAGGGCACAAAGCATTGTAGCAACCCAGCAGGTCTGGCAGCATTTCTGGGGAACTTCGATCAAAACCCTTCTTCAGACATCTCGACCCGAAACATTACCTATGCATGCTCTCCGGAGATGCTACCCAGCCTACTGGGGTACTCCAGCAATTTATATTCTTTTGTGTATTAACCAGTAACTGCAGATCTTTGTTTCTAGATGATGGTTTTCTGGTGGTTGGCTTATAACAAAGTAATTAAGATTAAAGTAGATGAGTAACCAGCTCAAGAAGAAGGTAAATGTCTGAAGACTGGTACTTTGTTGGATGATGTGTAGACACTCATTGTGAAATAACCTGTCAGAAAGGAAAATAAACTGACTTTTGTTCAATTGTGTGCAGGAAGCCCTGACACTGGCATGATTCATAAAGTTGCATTGTTAACATTTTCTTTATTTATAAGAGATTTATTTACATTCTGCATTAAGAGTTTCCTGTAGATGATTCCTCTTCTGTTCAGGTCCTTGGCAACAAATGTAAATGGTTCCCAATTACATCACTGGATCCTGGTTTACGTATTTAAAGATATGCTCAATAGCTTCCAAAGGACGTCAGAGCTGACTGCAATTAAAAAAAAGCTAATTTTCCAAATCATTGTGACTATATTGCTTCTATTTAAAAAAATACCAATTCCTTTCCACCAGCTGGCAGAGTTAAAGTCTACCCTTTAAAATCCAAATATTTTTTAACAATCTTTGCAATGGGAGTTTAGAACTATGCAATTTCACAACCAAGAGAACTGAAGAGACTCATTTTACACTGCCATATGTGATATTTGCATTTTCAATATTGCATCTCTTAAACAAGAGTGTTGCTCTGAGCAAGAGATAAAGATAAATGTTTTGAAAAAGTAGCTCATAAATATGAAGATGTTCCCAACACATAGTACTTCTCTGCATCCTAACTATATCGTACAGATTGTATCATCGCCAAGGATGACTTCTTCTTTCTTAAGATTGCAAAGCTATTTTGCAGACTGCACACAATCTTCAGGCAAAATGCATTTAAAGACTTAGAGATTCTTAGTCATATGCACACATGTGCACATATTGACTCCCAAAAAGGCTATAGTGGAAGTTTAACTTCCTAAAGTGGAACTTTAAAAAATATTTTCATTTTTGTCAAAAATTTTCTCTGATAAGTACCTGGCTGTTCAGTTACTTTAGCGAACTGAAGCTGTTCTTTTGAGATCAATTAGGATTTCCCCAAGATAAATACTCCAACAAGTTTATTCCTGTATTCATATTGTTGGATTCAAGAATTTGCCAGGTATATTTTGTAAGGTCTATGAAATTATGCCCTTATGTATTTTAATGACACTCATGGATAAAGTTTAGCCTTAGAAGTTAAAGAAGGGATAATGTTTTATTTTTAAACCTTGTAAATAAAATAAATATGAAAGTGAACAAAAGGTATGAAAAGGTATGTTAAAGGTATGAAATGAACATAGAATATAAAATATAACATAGAATATAAAAGATAAAATATAGAACAGTACAACAATGGAACAGGCCCTTCGACTCACAATGTCTGTGCCAAACAGATTGCCAAGATAAACTAATCTCATCTACCTACAAATGATCCATATCCCTCCAAACCCAGCATATTAATTGCCCATCGACAAGCTTCATAAATGCTACTATCGAATCTGCCTCCTCTACCACCCTGGCAGTGCATTCCTTTACATCCGATCTCCCAAAGTCCAACACCTCACACCTGCTCGGATTAAACTTCATCTGCCATTTCTACGCCCATTTTGGTAGTTGATCTATATACCTTGTATACTTTGACAGCCTTCCACACGATCCACAACCCTATCGATTTTGGTGTCATCTGCAAACCTACTAAATAAACCATCTATATTTACGTCCAAGTCATTTATACACATCACAAGCAAAGAGGTCCCACCACAGATCCCTGTAGAACACCACTGGTCCCAAATCTCCTGCCAGAATAATGCCCTTCAACCAAACCCACTGTCTTCTATGAGTACAGCGTATAAAATACCTGCTAGCATTTGCGTGCTATTATTGAAAACAGTAATCCTGCAGAAGCGCTTTTGGTTGAAAAAAAATGTGTTTGATGCAATTTTTTACCTGAAGGGATTAGAACAAAAGCACATCCCCATTCATATACCAGATGTTAGATGATATTATTGGTCAACTAGAGTTAAATGTATCTTTATTGACAATGGTCACCGAAGGAAAGGATTAATCAATAATAATGCAAATAGTTGTGAATCGGAAGATTTGTGGGTTCAATTCCCACACAGACTTTGCCACTAATATCCAAATGCTCTCTGCACTGCAATAAAGTAGTGTGGGATTGCTTCACATGAAGCAATGTCGCCATTTGAATGAGCTGGAGCTGCAGCCTTATAGTGCCAGAGACCGGGATTCAATCCTGACTACAGGTGCTGTCTGTACCGAGTTTGTACTTTTTCGCTGTGACTCCTTTGGAATTCCCTTTGTCCTTCGGTTTCCTCCCACATTCCAAAGACGTATTTGTTTGTAGGTTAATTTGGCTTTGGTAATTGTAAATTGTCCTTAGTGTGTAGAATAGTGCGGGGATCGCTGGTTGGCACAGACTCGGTGGGCTAAAGGGCCTGTTTCCGCATTGTATCTCCAACCTAAACTAAAAGTAAAATACTCCATGGCCATTTGAAGAAAAGCTGTGTAATTTTCTCTGGCTGTCTGTTCAATGTTTATCACTCAACACAGTTAGAAAAACATAAAATTGGGGCATTATTGCACGGGTTCTTGTGGAAACTTTGCTGTGCACAAATTGGCTGTTGCATTTCCCACAATTCCGTATGTTATAATGGCCAATAAACTTCATTAAATACTATTAACTCTGAAACGTGAAAAATCTGAGCTTGTGAAAAGTAAATTTCAGGTTTTCTATTTTTTTGACATTTTAGTTCTTCATCCACAGTGTCAATAGATAATAGACAATAGGCAATAGACAATAGGTGCAGGAGTAGGCCATTTGACCCATCGAGCCAGCACCGCCATTCAATGTGATCATGGCTGATCATCCCCAATCAATACCCCGTTCCTGTCTTCTCCCCATATCCCCTGACTCCGCTATTTTTAAGAGCCCTATCTAGCTCTCTCTTGAAAGCATCCAGAGAACCTGCCTCCACCGCCCTCTGAGAGAGAATTCCATAGACTCACCACTCTCTGTGAGAAAAAGTGTTTCATTGTCTCCGTTCTAAATGGCTTACTCCTTATTCTTGTCAACAATGTATCGGAAAACTTGTGGTCATTCACATTGACAAATTGCATGACATTGAATTCATTTTTCCATCATGTTATTGTGATGGATCATGCAGCGTTATTAATTTATTTCCATTAAAGATAGAGCTTTTAGTAATCAAATTTTCATAATTTGACATAAATGGATGCTACATCTCCAGAAAATAATAATGGAAAGAAGTATTTGTATTTGAATCATTTAGAGTGCCCTGAGATATCTTTGTTTTGACATATTTTTAAGGTAAATTAATAACGTTATTTGGTACAGGTCTATTTGCTGATGTACGATCTACTTAAATTGAAGTTAGTTCTTATTTTTTACTGAAGGTAAATTATTTCTGTAAAAGCATATTGTGGAGGAGATTTGAATGGTTTATATTTATATTCAGGTAACAATAAGAAGAGGATAGACATTGTAGCAAGAGTTCTGAAGACGATTTATTTTTGGTAACCTCATTGAGTTTATATTAGATATAGATTCACAACACAAAATTATTATTGAGCAAATAAACAAACAGCTAGAGGAACTCAATGGTTCAGTCTACATTTGTACAGGAAAATGGACAGATGATGTTTGTGTTGGGACCTATCTTTAGACTCATGGAGTAGAGGGAGATAGCTGTAGATTAGTGGCTCTGTCTGTCCCATCTTCACCTGCACCACAGTCTCCTGCTTCAACCCCAGAGGCGTTGGTCCACTCCCCCATGGTGGTGAAATCACCAACTCTGTCTCCGGAGAAGAGGAATGGAGATGGCCTCTAACATACACGTGCCGGTCGTGTTAGCAGGCCGGTCGTGAAGTATCCAGACTATGTTTGACTTTACATACGTCTGTCATCGGTTGTGATATTTGCTTTGCTTAGTTATGGGTATACAGTGTTATTGATTCTTTAAGAGGGGGGATGTAGATTAGTGGCTCATGCTATGAGTCAAGCTTTTGTAGTTACGCCCACTAACTTATTAGCGTTGCAGTCTACTGCACTCGTAAGTCTAAAGTGATCTCTCAAGTGAGAACTTGTAGTTGTTTATTCTACATAAACAGTGTATAACCTGACATGGTGTGAGGTCTTTATTATTACAAGGACTCTAAATCAACAATAGCTGATCGAGAGATGTGAGGGGAGGGGATGGGGGAAGAACAAGCAAAGTTTACGCAGATTTAGGTGAGGATGGGCTGCTTGGCAGTTGGGGTGGGTCAAGGAGAAATGGGTGGAGACAGTAACCAAGGCTGGAGCTGAGGTGAAGAAGAAAAAAGGGTACAGAGAGGGTGACCTAATCTGCGAGTTTAAAAGAGTTTGCCCTTGACTCAAACTCGCAGCGTGGTCGACACGTGGTCCTAGGAGGTCCTATGAGGTCAATGGAACTCTCCTTCATGCTTGAGGGAATTTTCCGCATACTCGCGGCCTCAGCTAGGTCGCGGCAAATTTTCAGCATGTTGAGTAAAAGTTGGTCAGCATGGTTCTTTTTGACTCATAGTGCAGTGGAGTGGGGTCGCTATGTAGTTACAGGCAGTCGAGGGCAGCTGTAGGCAATCTCCTTCGTTGACTGGGCATTTTAATTGGCTCATTGGAGTTTTCAGGACCAAGTAAAACCAAGTAGGTTAAATGCCCGCTAAACTTTATTATAAGTTGTCTGGCTTCTTTAAAGTGTCTCCACTTCTTCTCCCCTCAATTCTCTCCCCTCAATTCTCTCCCCTTCTCTCCCCTTCTCTCTCCCCGCTTTTCTCCCCCTCTCTTCCCTTCTCTACGCCCCCCCCCCCCCCCCCTCCGCACTCTCTAAAGGACTTAACATACACTGTGCAGACTTCCGGTAGGCAGCAGAGTATGGTGGCCGAACTTAAACATGAAATTAATCATCAGATGGCAGCGAATGCGCGAGCAATACAAGACCAAAAAAACACGGAAGAAGCTGCCGCCCGGATAGAGGAGCTGGAAACATGGACCATATCTATAGAACCTATGGGCATTGTATGGGTTAAAGAGTGATTGACCAAATATGCATATCTGCATGCTCAACTTCATGTTGATACATTATGATGGTGGCATATGTTAGTCACATGGGTGCAATCAATTAAAGACTTCTGTAATGGTTACATAATCTCGTTTGCCACAGGAGAATTATCAAGTATAGGTCAATGGCAACACAGAATTGGTGTTGAATCACACCGTATTATGAAACTCTGGTTCCATGGAACACCAAATATTGATATGTTTGTTTTTCATGCTTATTCACAGGTTGCAAAATATGTGGCATAACAGCGGCGCGACATACATTCTCGCTACAAGAAGAAGGAAGGTCTTTTATGTCTTCCTCCATTTGCTTCATCAATCGGGGCTTCAAATAAAGTAATTAAGAGCCCGTTTTAGGTCTTATTGTGTGATTGGTTTATGCCACGTTGATTCCCGATTTGTCGGGAATAATAATAATACAACCTTATATGGTTATTATTATAAACATAACTTTGCTGGTTCAGCCTGATGCTTGGGAAATCAGCCGTTGCATGATAAATCAAATTATGTTCTGCAGATTCAATAAACTGCCCTAAGGCTTGGGTTGTTACATCTATCCTTCTATGTGTTCACAGTGCTTGAATAGCACCAAAAAGCATGTTTTTTTCATTTTCATAGAAACATAGAAACATAGAAATTAGGTGCAGGAGTAGGCCATTCAGCCCTTCGAGCCTGCACCGCCATTCAATATGATCATGGCTGATCATCCAACTCAGTATCCCGTACCTGCCTTCTCTCCATACCCTCTGATCCCCTTAGCCACAAGGGCCACATCCAACTCACTCTTAAATATAGCCAATGAACTGGCCTCAACTACCCTCTGTGGCAGAGAGTTCCAGAGACTCACCACTCTCTGTGTGAAAAAAGTCTTTCTCATCACGGTCTTAAAGGATTTCCCCCTTATCCTTAAGCTGTGACCCCTTGTCCTGGACTTCCCCAACATCGGGAACAATCTTCCTGCATCTAGCCTGTCCAACCCCTTAAGAATTTTGTAAGTTTCTATAAGATCCCCTCTCAATCTCCTAAATTCAAGAGAGTATAAACCGAGTCTATCCAGTCTTTCTTCATAAGACAGTCCTGACATCCCAGGAATCAGTCTGGTGACTTCTCTGCACTCCCTCTATGGCAATAATGTCCTTCCTCAGATTTGGAGACCAAAACTGTACGCAATACTCCAGGTGTGGTCTCACCAAGACCCTGTACAACTGAAGTAGAACCTCCCTGCTCCTGTACTCAAATCCTTTTGCTATGAAAGCTAACATACCATTCGCTTTTTCACTGCCTGCTGCACCTGCATGCCTACTTTCAATGACTGGTGTACCATGACACCCAGGTCTCGCTGCATCTCCCCTTTTCCTAATCGGCCACCATTTAAATAATAGTCTGCTTTCCTGTTTTTGCCACCAAAGTGGATAACCTCACATTTATCCACATTATACTGCATCTGCCAAACATTTGCCCACTCACCCAGCCTATCCAAGTCACCTTGCAGTCTCCTAGCATCCTCCTCACAGCGAACACTGCCCCCCAGCTTAGTGTCATCTGCAAACTTGGAGATATTGCCTTCAATTCCCTCATCCAGATCATTAATATATATTGTAAATAGCTGGGGTCCCAGCACTGAGCCCTGCGGTACCCCACTAGTTACTGCCTGCCATTGTGAAAAGGACCCGTTTACTCCTACTCTTTGCTTCCTGTTTGCCAGCCAGTTCTCTATCCACATCAATACTGAACCCCTAATACCGTATGCTTTAAGTTTGTATACTACAGGAAATGAAAAGAGTTGTTTAATGCTCATGTTACATTGAAAACGGTATAGATTACAGACGTTTGGAGTGCATGTTAAATGATCTTTTGTCAATAGTTAAGTTGTACGGCCATTAACTGTGCCAACGTGCCTTCTCATTGAATTGGCTGTAGCAAATAGGACCCGCTCTGTCGGGTTCACCCCGGATATCAAGTTATAAGGATATCTTAAGACAAGGTCTTTCAGGACCAGTACAATGCCGTATGGGATGTTGATGTTGATATTTGTGAAAACTATTTTACCAGGGGGCTCCAGCTACATGTTTGACTTTGACCGGAGCTCATTAGGTAGTTATCCTTCTGGCGCTGGTTAGCGCAGCAGGTTCAGTCGCTATATAATTGCGACTGAACTTCTGTTCTCTTACTATTATACTTCAGTCACTATTACCTGTGATTTCACACCGCTGCTTTGAAGATCGACGCATGTGCAGCTGGACGGGGTTCTTCACGTAGTCCCTCATCGTAACTCCTCATAAAATAAAGATCAAACTTCAAACTGGTAAGTTCTCATTTAATCTTACTATTATAGCTCACATACTTGTAGTCATAAAAGAGGAGTGGCAATCTTGATATCAAACTCAGTTAAATTAGACATTTTTAAAGAAATAAAAGACAAAGAAGGGAGGTATATCATAGTAAAGGGCAAAGTTGATAATAATATCCTGAGACTGGTGAATATCTATGCTCCCCAAGATAGTGATAAAATTTTTTCAAATCCCTATTTGATATTAATGCAAGGAAGCAGAAGGAATTTGTATATGTGGGGGGGGATCTGAATGTTGTACTGAATCATAGGCTTGATATGACAAGTAAAAAGAAGAATAAGAGCCGGTTAACAAAACTACTAAACACTACCTGTGAGGAATTTTCACCCTCTAGAAAGAGACTGTACACATTACTCAATACCGCACTCAGTTTACTCCAGAATAGACTATTTCTTAATGCAGAAAGAAGACTGTTATAGGGTTACGGATTGCAGAATTGGTGTGGCAGATGTATCAGACAGGCACGTGCTGTCAGGGTAGGTAAGGTAGGCACTGCCTACCCTGACTAAAATTATGAAATGGTAAATATTAAATATAGATAGTAAAGGCATGGGAGAATTATGCCTATCTAAGAGATCGATCTCTTAGGTAGGCATAAATTTCCGTGCTTTTCATCCGCAGCAATTGTAACACGTGAAGGTCTGTGCAGCCCACATGCCATCAGTACTGCTTCAAGCCATCAATGATAAGCGGGGCTGAAGGCAGCAGAAATTCTGCCTCTGCAGTACTGCGCACGCACAGCAGCCTACTGTGCACGTGCAGTTCAAGTTTCTTGGTGGGTTTTTCAAGTATGGATTGTCATTATTTTTAAAGTATCTTAGGAAACAAAGAGAGAAGAATGGAGTTTGTGTACCGATAATGTGGTAAGTACATTTCTTGGTGCTTTATGTTTTTAAATACCGTATTTCCCAGGGAGGGGGGAGAGCTTCTTTCACAGCATTTGTGGAGTCTGGCCTGGGGTAAAGTTGCGGGGAAGGCAGGAGTGTTGTGAAGGAGAGGATTGGGGATCATGCCAGTAACCCACTTGCGACACTCCGGGCACAAAGCGACCGCATTGTGGCCGGGGAGTGAATTAGCTTGGGTGGCTGCGAGTGGCTGCCAGGTCTGGAAAGTCCCTTCTGCCGGCCCCCGCTCACCTCAGGTGGTACTATCCATCTGAAAACCTCTCTCCTGCCGCTCACTGGCCTCACTCATGTCAGCCGCTTCTCGCAAATCCTTAAATTCCGACAGCGCTCTCAAGAGACCAATTGAGGTTACTCGGCTGTGGGAATTTAAGGATTTGCAGGAAGCGGCTGACATGAGTGAAGCCGGCGAGCGGCAGGTGAGAGGTGTTCAGATGGAGAGCACTGCCAGAGGTGAGTGGGCCGGCAGAAGGCGCTGAGGTGGCAGCAGGTTCTGCTGTCGGGTCCCGGCGGCCGCTCGCAGTCACCTGAGCTGCTTCCTTCCCCGGAAGAGGTGGCCAGTTCTGGTGTCCGTGCCTGGCGCGCTGTGGCAGCGGTGAGTGAGTTACTGACATGATCTCCGACCCCCTCCTTCTCGAAGGCCATTTGGCCCTTCGAGACAGCACCGCCATTCAATGTGATCATGGTTGATCATCCCCAATCAGTACCCCATTCCTGCCTTCTCCACATATCTCCTGACTCCGCTATTTTTAAGAGCCCTATCTAGCTCTCTAGAGAATTCCACAGACTTCCACAGACTTCTCAACACTCCTGCCCTCCCTGCATCTTTAACCCCTGGCACAGACTCTCCACACGCTGTGAAAGGAACTCTCCCTCCAATTGGTCCCTTGAATTAGTATTGTCATTCAATAAGATGACAACTGATTCAACTTGTACCGGTGTACTCCCGATTTTCCCACCATCTCTCCACCTGCCTTCATCCTCCATCTTCCACCCATTCAGTAATTAAAAAATGAAGATTTAGAAGCCTTGGGCAAATTGAATTGTTACTTATTTTTACTTTTTATTTTTATGGAGAGAACAATTTGCGCATGCGCGGTTTAAGATTTTTTTTTTAAACGACTCCCTACCTTGAGTAATTACTCATGGCATGTGCCTGGTATCAGACCATAATGCCATATACTTAACAATTCAAATGGACAGTTGAAGGAAAAACAGTGTGGCGATTAAATGTTGGAATACTGAATGATAAAACAACTGTTAATGATATTAAATTGGATATCAAAAGTTATCCAGAGGATAATGACAACGGGGAGGTGGACCCATCCATACTATGGGACTCATTGAAGGCTGTAATACGAGGTAGGTTAATAGATAGGGCATCACATATTAAAAAGGCCAGAATGAAAACATATAATAAGTTGATATCAGACCTGAAGGATTTAGAACAGAAGTACAAAAATAATAAGGAACAGGGAACTTATAAACAAACAGGGAACTTATAAACATATAGATTGGGTGAATCAAATTGGCAGGGGTGCTGAGGAAGAGGATTTCTTGGAATGTATGCGGGATAGTTTTCTAAACCAACGTAGAGGAACCAACGTGAGAGCAGGCTATTCTAGACTGGATATTGAGTAATGAGGAAGGGTTAGTTAGCAGCCTTGTTGTACGTGGCTCCATGGGCAAGAGTGACCATAATATGGTTGAGTTCTTCATTAGGATCGAGAGTGACATTGTTAAGTCAGAAACACGGGTCCTGAACTTAAAGAAAGGTAACTTTGAGGGTATGAGACATGAATTGGCCAAGATGGACTGGCAATTGTTTCTTGAAGGGTTGACGGTGGATATACAATGGAAGGCATTTAAAGACTGCATTGGATGAACTACAACAATTGTTCATCCCAGTATGGCAAAAGAATAACTCAGGGAAGGTGGCGCATCCGTGGAGGGAAATCAGGGATAGTATCAAAGAAAAAGATGAAGCGTACAAATTAGCCAGCAAAAGCAGCCTACCAGGGTACTGGGAGAAATTCAGAGACCAACAGAGGAGGACAAAGGGCTTAATTAGGAAAGGGAAAATGGAGTATGAAAGAAAACTGGCAGGAAACATAAAAACTGACTGCAAAAGTTTTTATCGATATGTGAAGCGCAAAAGATCAGTTAAAACAAATGTAGGCCCCTTGCAGTCAGAAACGGGCGAATTGATCATGGGGAACAAGGACATGGCAGACCAATTGAATAACTACTTTGGTCCTGTCTTCACTAAGGAAGACATAAATAATTTGCCGGAAATAGCAGGGGATCGTGGGTCAAATGAGATGGAGGAAATGAGTGAAATCCAGGTAAGCCGGAAAGTGGTGTTGGGTAAATTGAATGGATTAAAGGCCGATAAATCCCCAGGGCCAGATAGGCTGCATCCCAGGGTACTTAAGGAAGTAGCCCAGAAATAGCAGATGCCTTAGTGATAATTTTTCAAAACTCTTTAGATTCTGGAGTAGTTCCTGTGGATTGGAGGGTAGCTAATGTAACCCCACTTTTTAAAAAGGGAGGGAGAGAGAAAATGGGGAATTACAGACCAGTTAGTCTAACATCGGTAGTGGGGAAACTGCTAGAGTCAATTATTAAAGATGGGATAGCAGCGCATTTGGAAAGTGGTGAAATCATTGGATAAAGTCAGCATGGATTTACGAAGGGTAAATCATGTCTGACGAATCTTATTGACTTTTTTGAGGATGTAACTAGTAGAGTGGATAAGGGAGAAGCAGTGGATGTGTTGTATCTGGACTTTCAGAAGGCTTTCGACAAGGTCCCACACAAGAGATTGGTATACAAACTTAAAGCACATGGTATTGGTGGTTCAGTATTGATGTGGATAGAGAACTGGATGGCAGACAGGAAGCAAAGAGTAGGAGTGAACTGGTCCTTTTCAGGATGGCAGACAGTGACTAGTGGGGTGCCGCAAGGCTCAGTGCTGGGACCCCAGCTATTTACAATATACATTAATGATTTGGACGAGGGAATTAAATGCAACATCTCGAAGTTTGCGGATGACACGAAGCTGGGGGGCAGTGTTAGCTGTGAGGAGGATGCTAGGAGGCTGCAGGATGACTTGGATAGACTGGGTGAGTGGGCAAATGCATGGCAGATGCAATATAATGAATACATGTGAGGTTATCCACTTTGGTGGCAAAAACAGGAAGGTAGACTATTATTTGAATGTGACCGATTAGGAAAAGGGGAGATGCAGCGAGACCTGGGTGTCATGGTACACCAGTCATTGAAAGTAGGCATGCAGGTGCAACAGGCTGTGAAGAAAGCGAATGGTATGTTGGCATTCATAGCAAAAGGATTTGAGTACAAGAGCAGGGAGGTTCTACTGCAGTTGAACAGGTCTTGGTGAGGCCACACCTGGAGTATTGCATACAGTTTTGGTCTCCTAATCTGAGGAAAGACATTCTTGCCATAGAGGGAGTAAAGAGAAGGTTCACCAGACTGATTCCTGGGATGGCACGACTTCCATATGACGAAAGACTGGATAGACCTGGCTTGTACTCGCTGGAATTTAGAAGATTGAGGGGTGATCTCATAGAGACTTACAACATTTTTAAGGGGTTGGACAGGCTAGATGCAGGAAAATATTTCCCGATATTGGGGGAAGTCCAGGACAAGGGGTCACAGTTTAAGGATAAGGGGGAAGTCTTTTAGGACCGAGATGAGAAAATTGTTTTTCACACAGAGAGTGGTGAATCTGTGGAATTCTCTGCCACAGAAGGTAGTTGAGGCCAGTTTGTTGGCCATATTTAAGAGGGAGTTGGATGTGGCCCTTGTGGCTGAAGGGATCAGGGGGTATGGAGAGAAGGCATGTACAGGATACTGAGATGGATGATCAGCCATGATCATGTTGAATGGCGGTGCAGGCTCGAAGGGCCGAATGGCCTGCTCCTGCACCTAACTTCTATGTTTCTATGTTTCTATGTTGAGGGGACAAATGGATGGAATATTGGGTCAAGAGGTGGAGAAAAAAGCAGGATTTGTAAAACAGGCACATTATGAGTACATTATGCCCTAAATCTACTAAAATACTTGCCCGAAGGCTATGCAAACAACAGGCTGACAACACCATACACAAAATTAAGGACCCCTGAACACAGAAATTGAAGAGTGATCCAAAAGAAATAGAATATGTCTTTGAGGAATATTATAAATAATTATATACACAAACCTCTACAGTATATAGGGAATCAATGAGGACTTTTTTAAGTACAATATATCTGCCCTGTATTGGAGAGACACTAAATAAAATAATCACAGCAGAAATAGCACTGGAGGAGATAGAGAAGACAATTGGTAGGATGAAAACAAACAAGGCCCCAGGCAGCGACGGTTTCCCTATAGAATGGTATACAATATTTCGGAATTTGCTGAACCCACTTCTTCTGACAACCTTTAACTGGATTATCAGAGAAGGCAAGACGCCCTCGTCATGGAAAGAGGCAATTATAATATTAATCCCCAAAGAGAACAAAGACAAGGAAAATTGTACCAACTACAGACCAATATCAATTTTACTTCGGAGTCACGTGAGTGACTACGTGAAGAACCCGTCAGCCGTGCATGCGCGTCATTACGTCTAACGCATGGCACTCTGACTGGCTGGTGGCGCGTTGCTCCACCAGCGGTAGTTTTAAAAAGGCTTCCAGGTAAGTCTCGAACTTAGTCTGCGGGCTTTTTCTTGTTCTGTTTTACAACAAGAAGTCATGGAAATGGTGAAATCTTGTCAGGCTGCAAGAAGAACCGCTTCTGAAGACCGTGGCAGTATGGCCAGCGGGCGGCAGTCCGTTTCACTGTCGAGGTCGCTGACTCTACAGCCAGCGACCCCGGACTCAGAGCCCATGGACAGCACTGTGGCTACCCCGCGGGTCGGGAAGACCAAGTGTAAGTCCGACTGGCCAGTGGACTCCGATAAGTCTGGCCAGGAGTGTTCGCCTCCCCGAGGGGGAAGCATCAGAGGACGTCTTTCCCGCATGGAGCATCTTCTGGAGAAGATGCTCCAATATGATGTGCCTCCGGTCAGGAGGCGTATCTCAGCGAGCCTCGGGGGCATGCAGCAGCGCCTGGTGCAGGGCTGCATGATGTGTCCCCGTCGGAAGATGGGAGCACAGAGCACCAGTCATGGCGGAGGACCGCTCGGTGCGAGACCCGTGGGATGCGGAAGTGTCGACTATGGTAACTAAGTTTGCTATGCTGTCGCTGGAGCCTCTGGAAGAAGAGCTCGCAGCCAGCATTAACTATCAGGCTTCCCATCAGCTGCAGGAGCAGGTTATGATAGAGACAGCCATGAGGTACCATGAGATACCTAGCAATTGTCCTACCCTGAAGGTACCCATGGTCAATAGTTCCATCTGGAGCTATATCGGCGGTGGCATAAAGACCCAATAGGTCAAATTGCAAAGAATCTTAAATCTGCTGTCGTCGGGGCTGACAGAATTTGCCAGGTCGGTAGATGTCTGCGCATTATCGGAGGCTCAAAGGGACGCAATGGCATTGTTGTGCAATGCACAGTGAAAATTAACTGTTTTCGGAAGAATGCCATTCGTCCTGTTCTCAGACCCAAGTTTGCGGGGTTGTGTATGGCCAGTAATGTGCAGCCGCCCAATTTGCTGTTTGGAGACGACCTGCCCAGGCAGGTGAAGGATTTGAATGATGAGTCCAAGGCTGTGGGGCTACTGCGGGCTCCACCACCTAACAGACAACCGTTCCGACGCCAGCACCCCTACGCTTCGAACAGCGGAAGACCCACTGAGGAGACCACCTCCAACTTGAAGAACCAAAAAACCGGCCGGAGGTCTTTTTTAGGACTTGGCCCAAGCCAGCTGACAGCCAAGATACGCAGCTGCCACGCATCAGCACCTCAACTCCCCAAACATCGGGGAAGGAAATAAATGACCAGAGTCCACCGACTAATACGGAGGTAAGTGGGTCTGGGTCTCAATGTAACATACTGGGTGCAGGCTTATTGCATGTTGGTGCTAGGTTACGTTTCTTTGTGCATGAGTGGCGATGGTTAACTTCTGACTTGTTCATACTGCACAGTATAGAAGGGTTTAAAATTGAGTTTGCGGGGTCCCTCCCACCCACGCAGCATGTTCCAAATCGTACCTTTATCGTTCAAAGGGGGATGATTTGGAAGTTCAGGCTGAAATTGATTAGTTATGTGCTAAAAGAGTGATTGAAAAGACCAGTCATGAACCTCATGAATTTGTATCTTCCCTCAGGATAAGAAGGATGGGGGATGTCACATTATTTTGGATTTAACCCAACTTAATACCTTTGTGCAGTACAAACATTTCAAAATGGAAAGTTTAATAAAGGCAAAACAGCTAATTTCCAGGGGATGTTATTGGCATGCATTGATCTTAAAGATGGTTAAAGATGCTTAAAGATCTTAAAGGTCTAAATGAGAAGAGGTCCTGAAAGGAGAATTTAGGGAGTTAGGAAGAGAGTTAAGGTAAAGGACCGCAAAGATAACAATCTCAGGATTACTTCCTGTGCCACGCGACAGTGAGAGTAGCAATGGAGCAAGGTGGAGGATAAACGCCTGGCTGAAGGACGTGCAGAGGGCAGAGATTCAAGTCTCTGGATCATTGGAACCTCTTTTGGGGAAGGAGTGACCTGTATAAAAAGGATGGGTTGCACTTGTACCCGAGGGGGACCAGTATCCTGGCGGGGAAATTTGCAAAGGCTACTGGGGGGGGGGACTTTAAACTAGAACAATTGGGGGGAGGGACTCAAATAGAGAAAGCTAGTAGACAGGGTCTGCAGCAGGAGGCAGAGAAGGGAAGCACTCAGACCCAACATGTAGGGGGGAAAGAAGAAGAAAATAATAAACAGAGAATAAGAGGTGGTGGGTTTCTTAAATAAGTGAGCAGAGAGAAAGAGGGGTATAAAATGAGGGTAAAAGCAATTGGCAAGGTGAAAATTAATAGTGGCAGGCAGACAAATCCAGGGCAAAAATCAAAAAAGGGCCACTTGTCAACATAATTGTAAAAGGAGCAAGAGTGTTGTAAAAACAAGCCCGAAGGCTTTGTGTCTCAATGCGAGGAGCATTTATAATAAGGTAGACGAGTTGAATGTGCAGATAGCTATTAATGACTATGCTATAGTTGGGATCACGGAGACATGGCTCCAGGGTGACCAAGGCTGGGAGCTGAACATCCAGGGATATTCAATATTCAGGAGGGATAGACAGAAAGAAAAAGGAGGTGTCAACAAAATAGAGAGAGTAGAGAGGAGATTTACTAGAATGTTGCCAGGGTTCCAGCAACTATGTTACAGAGAAAGGTTGAACAAGTTAGGTCTTTATTCTTTGGAGCTCAGAAGGTTAAGGGGTGACTTGATTGAGGTCTTTAAAATGATGAAAGGGATAGACAGAGTTGACGTGGATAAGCTT
Organism: Okamejei kenojei; assembly: GCA_035221665.1. Lineage (NCBI taxonomy): Eukaryota > Metazoa > Chordata > Chondrichthyes > Rajiformes > Rajidae > Okamejei > Okamejei kenojei. The sequence goes on along the minus strand of CM069143.1, from coordinate 48,992,904 downwards.
TTCCCATTGAGGGTAGGGAAGATTCAAACAAGAGGGCATGACATGAGAATTAAGGGACAGAAGTTTAGGGGTAACGTGAGGGGGAACTTCTTTACTCAGAGGGTGGTGGCTGTGTGGAATGAGCTTCCAGCAGAGGTGGTGGAGGCAGGATCGATTTTAACATTTAAAAGTAAAGTGGATAGGTATATGGACGTGAAGGGAATGGAGGGGTATGGTCTGAGTGCAGGAAGATGGGACTAGGGGAAAACAAATGGTCGGCACGGACTGGAAGGGCCGAGAGGGCCTGTCTCCGTGCTGTAATTGTTATATGGTATAGGTGGGTTAGCGTTGCTGGTGAGAGAGGAGATTGATGCAATAGAAAGGAAGGACATTAGCTTGGAGGATGTGGAATCGATATGGGTAGAGCTGCGAAACTCTAAGGGGCAGAAAACGCTAGTGGGAATTGTGTACAGGTCACCTAACAGTAGTAGTAGAGTTGGGGATGGCATCAAACAGGAAATTAGAAATGTGTGCAACAAGGGTAAAACAGTTATAATGGGTGACTTCAATCTACATATAGATTGGATGAATCAAATTGGCAGGAGTGCTGAGAAAGAGGATTCCTTGGAATGTATGCGGGATAGTTTTCTAAACCAACATGTAGAGGAACCAATGAGAGAGCAGGCTATTCTAGACTGGGTATTGAGTAATGAGGAAGGGTTAGTTAGCAGTCTTGTTGTGCATGGCCCCTTGGGCAAGAGTGACCATAAAATGGATGAGTTCTTCATTAGGATGGAGAGTGACATAATTAAGTCAGAAACAAGGGTTCTGAACTTAAACAAAGGTAACTTTGAAGGTATGAGACGTGAATTGGACAAGATAGACTGGCAAGTGATTCTTAAAGAGTTGACAGTGGATGTGCAATGGAAGGTATTTAAACACTACATGGATGAACTACAACAATTGTTCATCCCAGTTTGGCAAAAGAATAAATCAGGGAAGGTAGTGCATCCATGGATAACAAGGGAAATCAAGGATAGTATAAAAACAAAAGATGAAGCATACAAATTAGCCAGAAAAAGCAGCCTACCGTAGGACTGGGAGAAATTCAGAGTCAAGCAGAGGAGGACAAAGGGCATAATTAGGAAAGGGAAAATAGATTATGAAATAAAACTGGCACGGAACATAAAAACTGACTGCAAAGGTATTCATAGATATGTGAAGAGAAAAAGATTAGTTAAAATAAATGTAGGCCCCTTGCAGTCAGAAATAGGTGAATTGATTATGGGGAACAAGGACATGGCAGACCAATTGAATAACTACTTTGGTTCTGTGTTCACTAAGGAAGACATAAATAATCTGCTGGAAATAGCAGGGGGCCGGGGGTCAAATAAGATGGAGGAACTGAGTGAAATCCAGGTTAGCCGGGAAGTGGTGTTGGGTAAATTGAATGGATTAAAGGCCGATAAATCCCCAGGTCCAGATAGTCTGCATCCCAGAGTACTCAAGGAAGTAGCCACAGAAATAGTGGATGCATTAGTGATAATTTTTCAAAACTCTTTAGATTCTGGAGTATTTCCTGAGGATTGGAGGGTAGCTAATGTAACCCTACTTTGTTAAAAAGGAGGAAGAAAGAAAATGGGAAATTACAGACCAGTTAGTCTAACGTCGGAAGTGGGGAAACTGCTAGAGTCAGTTATTAAAGATGGGATAGCGGCACATTTGGAAAGTGGTGAAATCATTGGACAAAGTCAGCATGGATTTACGAAGGGTAAATCATGTCTGACGAATCTTATTGAATTTTTCGAGGATGTAACTAATAGAGTGGATAAGGGAGAACCAGTGAATGTGTTATATCTAGACTTTCAGAAGGCTTTCGACAAGGTCCCACATAAGAGATTAGTTTACAAACTTAAAGCACACGGTATTGGGGGTTCAGTATTGATGTGGATAGAGAATTGGCTGGCAGACAGGAATCAAAGAGTAGGAGTGAACGGGTCCTTTTCAGAATGGCAGGCAGTGACTAGTGGGGTACCGCAAGGCTCAGTGCTGGGACCCCAGCTATTTACAATATATATTAATGATTTGGACGAGGGAATTGAATGCAACATCTCCAAGTTTGCTAATGACAATAAGCTGGGGGGTAGTGTTAGGTGTGAGGAGGATGCTAGGAGGCTGCAAGGTGACTTGGATAGGCTGGGTGAGTGGGTAAATGCATGGCAGATGCAGTATAATGTGGATAAATGTGAGGTTATCCACTTTGGTGGCAAAAACAGGAGGGTAGACTATTATCTGAATGGTGGCAGATTAGGAAAAGTGGCGATGCAACGAGAACTGGGTGTCATGGCACACCAGTCATTGAAAGTAGGCATGCAGGTGCAGCAGGCAGTGAAGAAAGCAAATGGTATGTTAGCATTCATAGCAAAAGGATTTGAATATAAGAGCAGAGATGTTCTACTGCAGTTGTACAGGGTTTTGGTGAGACTTCTCCTGGAGTTTTGCGTACAGTTTTGGTCTCCAAATCTGAGGAAAGACATTCTTGCCATAGAGGGGGTACAGAGAAGGTTCACCAGACTGATTCCTGGGATGTCAGGGCTTTCATATGAGGAAAGGCTGGATAGACTTGGCTTGTACTCGCTAGAATTTAGAAGATTGAGGGGGGATCTTATAGAAATTTACAAAATTTTTAAGGGGTTGGGCAGGCTAGATGCAGGAAGGTTGTTCCCGATGTTGGGGAGGTCCAGAACAAGGGCTCACAGTCTAAGGATAAGGGGGAATTCCTTTAGGACCGAGATGAGGAAAACATTTTTCACACAGAGAGTGGTGAGTCTGAAATTTTCTGCCACAGATGGTAGTTGAGGCCAGTTCATTGGCTATATTTAAGAGGGAGTTAGATGTGGCCCTTGTGGCTAAATGAATCAGGGGGTATGGAGAGAAGGATACTACAGAGAAGTTGGATGATCAGCCATGATCATATTCAATGGTGGTGCAGGCTCGAAGGGCCGAATGGCCTACTCCTGCACCTATTTTCTATGTTTCTATGCTTATTATTCCGTACCTATTCACAAGGATCACAGAAAATACTTAAAGTTTAAATGGATGGGGCAGCTATAGCAGTTTAAAGCGTTGCCAAATGGGTTAACCTCAGCTCCCAGGTTGTTCACTAAAATATTAAATCCTGCGCTGGCTCTGTTAAGAGAGCAGAAACACATAGTTTTGGCTTATTTGGACGATATCCTCATTATAGGGAAAACCATGGAATTGGCTATGTTTGCGGTTTCAGCCTCCAAATTACTGTTTGAACAGCTGGGATTCTTAATTCACCCTGAAAAATCCAGGTTGACTCCATCCAGGGTTATGGATTATTTAGGATTTACTATTAATTCCAATCACATGTTAATTACCTTGCCTGAGGGCAAGAGATTGAAGTTAATAGAAGCCTGCAATCATCTGAGCACACAGCAGCTGCCTTCAATTTGACAAGTAGCTAGCTTAGTTGGGAAATTGGTGGCTACATTTCCAGCTGCCAAATATGGGCCTTTGCACTATCAGCAATTACAAAGAGCAAAGGTGCAGGCACTCAAAGGTGCAGGAAATTAATTTAGGCCACTTTGACAGAAAGATGCAATTACCGTCTGAAGCCATTAATGAGCTACAATGGTGGATAGCCAATATTGGCCATTGATCTGGCAATATTTCAATTGAACGCCCTGCAATTATTTTACAGACTGATGCACGTTCTCTGGGGTGGAGCGCCACTGACACGTTACTAGCTGCGGTGGCAGGTGGAATATGCACGAGGTATATTTTCTGTAGCTGCATGGTGTTAACTATTTGGAGTTGCTTGCAGCCCTGTATGGCTTGAACGCTTATTGTGCACATATGCACCATGTGCACGTTCAAATACAGATAGATAACACCACAGCAGTGGCATATATAAATCACATGGGTGGTATCAAGTCAGTATCCTGTGATAATTTGGCATGTCTCATTTGGAAATGGTGTATTGCTCGACATATTTGGGTTTCAGCTATCTAACTTCCAGGTAGATTCAACACGGTGGTGGACACCAGGTCATGAAAATTCAATGGAACACCGGATATAGATTTGTTCGCTTCAAGGCTAAACCATCGATTACCCAAGTATGTTGCATGGGAACCAGACTCTGGGGCAGTAGCGATAGATGCTTTTTCGCTACATTGGGGTGCAATATTATTCTATGCATTTCCCCCATTTTGCCTTGTCAGTCGCTGTCTGCAGAAAATTCAGCAGGACTCTGCCTCCGGCATTCTGGTAGTCCCTGACTGGCCGACTCAGCCCTGATATCCTCTGGTTCTGAGCAGGGTTGTAGAACCTGTGTGGAAGGTTCCTAAAGGCAGGACGTTGTTAACAAACCCGGTGTCTGGTGAAATACATCCTCTACATGATCGGCTCAATTTATTGATTTGCAGGTTTTAAAAAGACCGTTCCTTGGACTGGGACTAGCTGATCGCACGGTGGATGTGCTAACTGCGGCATGGAGAGGCAGTACTCAGAAACAATATGCTTCATATATCAGGAAATGGGAACTGTTCTGTGCACAGGCTGACATTTCTTATGAGGCAGTACAAATTGCTAATGTTCTGGAGTTCCTCTCGAAACTGTATTATGATGAAAAATTGGGCTACAGTGCCCTCAATAGTGCCGGAAGTGTGCTGCCATCATGCCTGCTGCCATTTTCAGAACACCAACCAGTGGGGTCTCACCCTCTAGTGTCTAGGTTCATGAGGGGAGGCTTCAATTAAAATCCTCCTAGGCCCAGATATTCAGAAATTTGGGATGTAGGGGTGGTGTTAACGTTACTCCGGTCATGGTCTCCGCCAACTTCCCTGTCTCTACTCCAACTCACGCATAAGGTGGCTATGCTGATGGCATTAGTTTCAGCACAGAGGGTCCAGTCCTTGCATAAGCTCCGTTTAGATAGGATGCTCACCTCGGCTGCTAATTTCACCTTCTTTGTGTATGAGCCTATAAAACAGAGTAGACCAGGTACCTCGGGATTGAAGTTACAGTTCATGGCATATCCTTTGGATTCCAATTTGTGTGTAGTAGCTCACCTCGGGCAGTACATTACCCTCACCAAGGGACTTTGGGGGTCTGAGTTAGCATTATTGATTAGCCACAGGAAACCACATAAGCAGGTCTCAACGCAGACTATTTCCAGGTGATTAATGCAAGTTTTAATAAAGGCTGGGATTGATACTAAAATGTTTAAATCTCAGTCCACCAGGTCTGCAGCAACGTTGGCGGCGAGGGCCATGGATGTCCCGCTAGACCAGATTTTGTTGGCTGTAGGGTGGTCTTCAGCATGCACGTTTCAAAAGTTTTATAATAAGCCTTTAGCCGGAACGAGCGTGTTTGCTAACTCAGTTTTAAGCTTGCGTTAATGTCCTCTCGGGTAGAAGGGGAACTGTTGTTGATTTGTTATCGTTATCTACACATTAAATTCAATTTGTTCATTATGTCATGTCTCTACAGTTTTGTCCACTCTTCTTGGTCAACTATACAGTGTGTGACACATGGATTAGTTCCACGTCATGGAGTCACAGAGCTTTAAAATCTTCACGTAGTCACTCACGTGACTCCGAAGTAAAATAGTAAGATTAAATGAGAATTTACCAGTTTGAAGTTTGATCTTTATTTTATGAGGAGTTACGATGAGGGATTTCGTGCCCTCCGCTCCTAACCCCTCCTCATAAAACTAGATGGTAGTTCTAGTTTCTTCAATCTTACTATTCTCAGGTGAATGTTCCTGTCTGTGACTCCAAACCGCTGCTTTGAAGGTTGACGCGCATGCGCGGCTGACGAGTTCTTCACGTAATCCCTCATCGTAACTCCTCATAAAATAAAGATCAAAGTTCAAACTGGTAAGTTCTCATTTAATCTTACTATTCTAAATGTGGACTATAAATTATATTCTTCAACTATCTCCAAATGATTTGAAAAGTTCAGATTTAATTGATGAGGACCAGACTGGTTTTATACTAGGCAGACAAACACAGGACAGTATTAGAAGAACCCTACATAAAATACACAAGATTCAAAAGGAAAATACGCGCGCTGTCCTGATAAGCCTAGATGGGGAAAAGGCTTTCGACAGGGTTAATTGGGAATTCTTATATCAAACACTAGAAATATTTGTCTTTACCAAAGATTCAATTCAAGTTATTAAAGCAATTTACCAGCAACCTACTGCAAGAGTAAAGGTGAATTAGTCCTTAACTGAGAGATTTGTATTAGGAAGAGGAACGAGACAGGGATGTTGTCTTAGCCCTACCCTGTTTGCTATATATATTGAACCATTGGCTCAAGCGATTCGTCAAGATAGGGAACTGAGGGGAGTAACTATAAGAGACAGAGAACATAAAATTGGCCTTTTTGCAGATGACGTAATGATGTATCTGAAGTAATCACCTCCTTTCCAAGGATGATGGGGATCATAGAAAAATTTAATTTTTATGCAGGATATAAAGTGAATATTTCAAAAACTCAAACCCTCCTATTTATTGTGCCCCTCCAGAAGAAATCAAGCAAAAGTGTAATATTAAATAGTAAGATTAAACGAGAACTTACCAGTTTGAAGTTTGATCTTTATTTTATGAGGAGTCGAGTTGAGGGACTACGTGAATAGAAGCCCGTACAGCCGTTGGTGCGTCAATCTTCAAAGCAGCGGAATGAATTCACAGCTAACAATGACTGAAGTATAATGGTAAGATGATAAAACTAGAACTACCAGATGAGATCTATGAGGGTGGGAGCGGAGGGCACGTAGTCCCTCAACTCAACTCCTCATAAAATAAAGATCAAACTTCAAACTGGTAAGTTCTCGTTTAATCTTACTATTTTACTTCGGAGTCACGTGAGTGACTACGTGAAGACTTCAAAGCACTGTGAATTCACGCCGCAGACCCAAATCCGACGTTCACACTGCCTGGATTGACTCAGAAGTCGTTAACAATCAATCATGCATCAGTAATACATTTGTTAAATGAAATAACAGTTTATATACAAACAACTCATAACAAAACCCCTCTAACTCAGGGGAAAAGTGTAACAGTACTGAAACCAGAATCAGCAAACACCCCGAGCCTGGAAATCGGCTTGTGATAAAACCTCTGAAAAGTTAGCTCACTGGACCATCCTGCGGCCGCGAGGATATGGTCTATTGGCAAGTCCATCGCCCTTGCCGCGGAAGTTGATGCCGCCCTGGTGGAATGAGATTTGAATTTATCAGTATCAATTCCAGCACTTGCCAGGACCTGCTTTAGCCCACCTTGAAATCGTTTGCACCGACACCTTACTGTGTGGTTTTTTGTGACTAATAAACAAAGCCAACTCTGTTCCTCTCAGAGGTTTAGTAATCTCAATGTAACGAGATAAATGTGAGACTACACACAAGCGATCATCTGCGGGGTATGCTGAAAACACAATCTTACATCCTGTCATGCCTCTTCTATTATGTTTAAGCAAATCATAGACATAAAATATAATGGCATCAGCCGACACATGCATTCTATCTAGCCGTAGCTTTTGCAACATTTGTACACGTTGAGCTGAAACCAACGCCATAAGCATGACCACCTTCATAGATAATTTGGCTACTGATAGGCTTGTAACCGGAGCCCACTGGTGAAGAACCATAAAAACCTCACTCACATTCCAAATACCGGCATACCTGGGTTTAGGAGGATTAGAATTGAAAAACTCCCTTCATGAATCGTGAAACTAACGGATGTGTCCCTACTGTGTGCAATTCTGCATTCATAGGTAAATAAGAAGACAGAGCACTTCTGGCTGAATTAATCGCACTGTAACTTAATTTTTTGGTCAAAATAAAGAGTTGACAAACTCCAATACGTCCGTGATCCCTGCAGCGTGATATACAATATTCTGCTGTAGGCCAGAATTGCTACCACTTCCTTATATAGGTGATATATTGCTGCTGTGTACTATCCCTGCAGGCCGACGTGAGAACATCCACAGTCCGATGAGACAGTCCTCTCCCCAGGTATGGGCTCCTTAAAATCTGCAAATTAACAGATCAATACGATCATATAAAGGATGTTGATCCCCAGTGACTGGATTTACCAGTAGATTTTTATTCTTGGGCATAAGCATGTAAGGGTCCCTAGCCATTTGTAATACAACGGGAAACCATGCTTGTGTAGGCCAATCTGGCACTACCAATACCCCTGAAGCGGAGTCTTCCTTGATCTTTTGCAAACATCTGCTGATGAGACAGAATGGAGGAAATACATACACAAACATTCCTCCCCAATGCAGTGAAAATGCATCCACTGCTACTGCCCCAGGATCTGGTTCCCATGAAACATATCTAGGTAACTGATGATTTAATCGAGATGCAAACAAGTCAATATCTGGTAATCCATACTGATCAATCATTTGGTTAAATACATCCTGATTTAACATCCATTCAATGTTGTCATTAAACTGACGTGACCTCTTCCTGGCAAATAAAGTGCTGAAAGCCAGATATTATGGTCAATACACCAGCTCCAAATCTGGTTAGCCAGTCTATCACAAGACTGTGACTTAACTCCACCCATGTGGTTTACATATGCCACTGCTGTGGTGTTGTCAATCTGCCCTGCACATGCAGATCCCTCCTTGTAGAACAATAAGCTTTGAGCCCATACCAGGTGCCCAACAACTCTAAATAATTAATCCCTCTTAATTGAGGAAGCGATGTCTCATCCACATTCCCATCTGCCTCCACAACTAGAAGACATATCTGTTGCACCCCAACCCAGTGCACTTACATCAGTCGTAATATCAGTGACGGTGATTCCACCAAAACCTTCCTTAAACTTTTTGAAACATGTACTTATCCACCATTATATGTCAGCAATTTGCCCCAGCTGACAACTGCATAGGCCTATCAAAAATGGCCCCTTTGTATTCTCAGTGCCTGTTCCTTTGATCGTTGTAATTGTCGATAATGCAGAGGACCATACTGCACAGCTGGAAAGGCTGCAACAACTTCCCAATAAAACTGGCTACTTGTCTAATCGAAGGCCGTTGTTCTCCAACGTGATTAACACAGTCCTCAATTAACTGATTCAATTTATCCCTGGGCAAAGTTACCAACATGTGATTGGAATTAATGGTAAATCCCAGATAATCAATAATTTGGACTGGTGATAATTTAGATTTATCTGGGTGAATAACAAATCCCATTTGTTCAAAAATGATTTTAACAACTGAAACTGATGATTGAGTTTCAGCATGAGTCTTTCCAACAATCAGAATATCATCTAAATAGGCCATTACCACATGCCCCTGAGCTCTAAGTAATGCTAACACAGGTTTTAACCAATTTAGTAAATAATCTAGGAGCTGAAGTTAATCCATTCAGCAATGCCCCTGAATTGCCCACAGCTCAGTCATCCAAATAAATTTCAAATTATCTTTCTATCATCACCATGAATAGAACACTGCGTAATACGCATTCTTTAAATCAATGGTTGCCATATAATACCCTTTGGACACTAGATGTTTGCCCGTGGTAAAGGTCATCCATTTTGAAATGCCTATAACAAACAAATTTGTTCAAAATTCGATAAATCCAGAATAATTCTACATCCCCCAGTCTTTTAGATCTGGGAAATATACTTGACAGAAATTGTTGACTTTGATAGACAGAAGGCTCAATTTACCCCTTTCTTATTGTAACGACTGAATCTCTGCTTGAATAACCACAATTTTCCTCATCTGAAAAAATAAGTTTACGACTAGGAAAATGTTGATTAGGTAAACTGTCCTTAGAGTAAAATTCAATTTTTCACCCCTTCAATGCACTAAGTATGAACAAATCTGATGTCAACTGCTGCCATTGTTTGAGAAACAATTTTACCTTCCCCAATTTGAACAGAACATCAGTTAATTCATCGTCTGTCAATGTTATATTCGTTACCTGCATCTTTTCTTGTGGACCTTGTTGTCCTCGACTTCTTGTAGAGAACCTTTTTTTGCCTTGCTTTGCCAGCTGGCTTAATGAGGGCCATGGTTTTAACAACCCTCATGACAGTCTTTGACCCTTTTTCGCAAGGTTACCACCAAACAACAGATTTCGTGGTGGTACACTGGTCGGTTTGCACAAACTCGCCAAATTCGGATTAGCACTGGCCTAATAGCGGCCCTCCCGATATTATTAATTTCAAAATGCATTACAAAGGAATCCCAGTTCATCCTGGTGTGCTTCAACCATATCGCTTGTTATCAATAACTTTCACCACAGCTGTAATACCTGCTGACAACAGTTTTAAGCACTTTTTTAAACTTCATCTCCTGGGCCCTAGCAGGCATACCCATCTATGACCAAATTTGGTGATTAACCACCGGTACCTTCAGAGATCAACAAATTAACAGGAGCTTTTATAGTTTTTTGCTATCTTCAATCCATAGCTAGCTCCTGTAACTGGTGGGAGAGCATATACTGAATTGCTTCGGCCAATTCTACATCAATCGCCTTTCCTGCCTCTCTATGCTCAGCAAAACTTCCCAGCGATGTTCGGAATTACCTCCAACCAAACTCCTTTACTGCTCTCCCCCAGCATAGAATCAGTGTGTCAGCAAACTGCACTGATAGAACATCCTCCTCACAGGCAGGATAGTTCTGCAGCAGCCCTGAAACAGGTGCTGCTAGCACAAGCTCTCCATCAGCCTGGCTTGGGCACCACTCCTCCTCACGGAGCTGGTCCCTGTCGAGCATTCTTTTGTAATAGAATCTCGACGTGGGAGAGCCGTGAGAGGAAACGGACTCTCCTATGGAGGGTATAACCTCCAGGCCCGACTCATCTACGGGCCACAGAGACTTGCCAGTGGCCTTCCTCCCTACTGACAAGCCTCCACTGCCCCCCGGCAGTGGGTCCACAACCACTGGCTGTGTAGCCAGCACCGGACCAGGTGTACCAGACGGGCATCCATCCTCAACACTCTCCTGGCCACTTTTCCTTTCTACCCCCGGAGCGCCTCGCCGACACCTTCTTCACTTTCTGCAACATATCTAACAGAACTCCAAACCGTCGCAGAAAATGACCTGTGGTAAAAAAAATTTAAAAACCTTACCTCCGTTTAAACTTGTTAACAAAGAACTGCAGATGCTGGAGAATCGAGGGTGAAGTCTGAAGAAGGGTCTCGACCCGAAACGTCGCCCATCTCCTTCGCTCCTTAGATGCTGCTGCACCCGCTGAATTCTCCAGCTTTTCGTGTAACCCTCCGTTTAAACTTACCGCTCGGAGGAGCGCTGCTGCTCCAACCGGCCGACTGCACCAGCGTCTGACGTCATGACGCACCAACGGCTGTACGGGCTTCTATTCACGTAGTCACTCACGTGACTCCGAAGTAAAATGGGATTCAAAATCAATCAAATACCTAGGGGTACATATAACAAAAAATATATCAATGTTGTATGGGGCCAATTATAATCACATTAACCAAAACATAAGAAAGGATATAGAAAGATGGTCCACCTACCCAATGGATTTTAGTAGTAAGATAAATGTGGTGAAAATGAATATTTTGCCAAGGCTATTGTACTTGTTTCAATCTCTGCCAATAGAGGTTTCATTAAAACAATTCACGGAATGGGATAAATTAATATCTAGATTTATTTGGGGAGGAAAGAAGGCCAGAGTTCGATACACTACACTCCAGTTGCCAAAGGACAAAGGTGGAATGGGCACTTCGAAATTTTAGGATATATTTCTATGCAGCCCAGGTTCGACCACTAATTAATTGGTGTGAGGATAGCTATATAGGTAGGTGGAAAGAGATTGAGACATATATCCATGACTACCACATCCAAATACTCTTGGGAGAAAAAACGCTTCCTGGACATATCAGGAGTATAATCGATCCAATAACGATATTTACTTTAGAAACCTGGTTCACTCTTCCCAGACAACTTAAACTGAATAAAGGACCAAAAGTATTAAGATGGATAGTGAATTTAAACCAGGGATGTATGACTCAGCATTTAAAGAGTGGATGAAAAAAGGAATGACTGCATTTTGTACTATTACTGAAAATGGAGACCTAAAAAGATTTGAAGGCTAGATTTGCACTTCGGAACCAAGACTTGTTTAGGTACCTCCAACTGAGAGATTATTACAATAAAAAAGTTAAAAGGGAGGCACTAGAAGAAAAGAATCCAGTGGTAGAAGTGATAGTCAATGCGTCAAAAAACATCAAGGATTATTTCTAAACTTTATCATAGTTTAATGGAACGTCAAGCTAAAACTACATTTTATGTAAAATGTAAGTGGGAAAAGGAATTGAACATCACAAGAATGGCATCATATGTGTGTAACACTACAGACATCCACTAATTCACAAAAATTGAGAGAATTTAATTGGAAAATTTTGATTTGTTTCTTCATTACGCCTAACATAAAAAGAAAGCAAATTCTAAGGCAGCAGAAATGCTGGAGGCAATGTGGTCAAACAGACGCAAATCATGCACATATCTTCTGGAGTTGCCCAAAAATAGAACCATTTTGGTAAAGAGTGAATTCAGTATTAAAGGAAGTATTAGGATATATAGTCCAAGAATTGTTCCATTTTATACCTGGGTAATATAAATACAGTGGTGCTGAAGGAAGACCATTGCATGGTTAAAATCCTACTCATAGCTGGCAGAAAGGCCATTACAAGAAACTGGCTTGCAGCGGACACACCCAGACTTAGACAATGGTTAGACATAGTGGAGGAAATATTTGTCATGGAGAAAATGACATATTCTCCAAGAGTGAAAGAAGACGAGTTTAACAGAAAATGGGAAAAAATGGATTAGGTATAGAAATAAAGACATCGACACTGTATACTTTTATTGACAATAATGTAAGTTATTGGAAAATGTTTTAATAAAAAAATAATTCTGTATATAGCATCATTAATGGTAAAATGAACGCCCCGCTACACTGTTGTACGTTTCACTGCATTGTTGTATGTTTTGTTTGTTATATTTGTGCTTTATTTGTGTATGCATAAAAGCAATAAAGACTAAAGTGAAAAAAATAAAAGAAAAACAAGTGTCTCCACCCCTCTTCTCCCCTCCATTCTCTCCCCTCCATTCTCCCCCCCTCTCTCCCTCCCCCTGTCTCTCCCTCCCCCCCCCCTCCCCCCCTCCTCTCTCCCCTCCTCCTCTCTCCCCCCTCCTCTCTCCCCCTCCTCTCACCCCCCTCCTCTCCCCCCTCCTCTCCCCCCCTCCACCCCATCTCTCTCTCTCTCCCCCCTCCTCCCCCCCCCTCTCTCTCTCCCCTCCCTCTCTCTCTCCCCCCCTCTCTCTCCCCGCTTGAGGTTTTCCAGGCGGGTGCCCTCGAGCTTGAAGGTCGAAGACACTCTTCTGAACTCGCGGATTAGGTCGTCGCAGTGGGACAGCCCCTTAAGGAAGGAAGATGGAGAGTGATATGTTGAATCATGTGGCGGGTGGAAAGGAACAGAGGTGGGGAGGAGGAGGGGGGGGGGGGGGGGAGGTTGGTGAGGCAAGAAAAATGAGGGACCCAGAGTAGGGAGGGGTGGGAGATAAGTGGAAGGAAGAGGAGAAAGTAATTGGATATTGGTCACGGGGAGTTGAGAGAAAGTTTTCCCGGGAGGTTAAAATAGGTATAAATATTGTTCAGTAAAATATCAGGTAGGAAGTGATTACGATCAACTCAGAAGTGGAAGAGTATGATGGGGTTCATTACAAGATTCTGGAAAAGAAGAACTAATTTATCAACCTCATTCTCCACTATTCCAGTTCTGAGTTAATCATACCTACAACTCCTTACCTATGGTTTTACTGAACAAAATGTATTGATCATCTGTTGACTTCTGTCTTTCATTTTACTTCACACCTTTTTCCTCTTGCCTGCACAGTTTCTTGAAAGATTTGATCATCTGACTTGATTTACATTCTGTGGCAGGCTGCATTCTTCAAGCTGAGTTGCCTTCTTGCTGATGTGAATGATTCTCCTACTTTCCGACTCTCCGCTCTTTCTTTCATGTTTCTAAATCAATTGTACTCGAAGATCAAAAGATTTGTAACTGCTCATGCCTTGTCAATCAATCAAAGCCAGAATTTTAATTCAGCTTGTATATAGGTGCTGCAATGAAACTGCTATGAAGTTTTTATTATTCAAATATACCGTTGTCAGCATATAAATCAGATAGCAACTAAAGGTGACCTTAATTCAAGATGTTTCTGTGTGATTTTGACACAAGTGCTGGAATAACTCAGCAGGCCCGGCAGCATCCCTGGAGAACATGGATAGGTGATATTTCAGTTTGAGACCTTTCTTCAGACCCTTGTTTGTTTCTTCATTCTGTCTGATTTTGATCTCCTTCTTCAGAATTCCTGAACTGTTACCTTACACAGTATGATTTGGCTGATAAATACTGAATGGACTTGCGTTTCTGTTCCATCGAGAATAGTGGGCGCTGAAAGGATCAGAAAATCTTGAAAATAAAATAAAAAACTGCAGATGAAAGAAATCTAAATTAAAATTATGGGTAAGAACAGGTCAAGCACATCTGTGAAGAGAAAAAGAGAGTTAATGTTTCAGGTCAATGACCTCTTATCAGAAAATGTTTGGTTTGTCTTTTCCAAAATGTTAATGGGATGAAAGACATAGATTATTGTTAGATAACTCAATTATTCTCAAGCAATTTGAATTATCATTCATGAATGTGCAATGCTTTAAATGTTATTATTATTGAATATTTGTAACTTTTTAACAATTAAAATAATGCTTCATCCTTATCTCTTTTAACTATTTCACTTGTTTTGCTTTCCCTGTGTTTTACTTTCTATAAATGATTTGACACAAAATTAAATTATGGTGGCATGGTGGCGCAGCGGTAGAGCTGCTGCCTTACAGCGCTGGAGACCCGGGTTCGATCTTGACTATGGCTGCTGTCTTTGCAGTGTTTGTACCCTTCCCCAGTGACTTGCGTGGGTCTTTGTCCGGGTTCTCCAGTTTCCTCCCGCACTCTAAACACATTTGCAGGCTAATTGGCATGGTATCATTGTAAATTGTCCCCAGTGTGTGTAGGACAGTGTTAATGTGCGGGGGTTGCTGGTCGGCGTGGACTCGGTGGGCCGGAGGACCTGTTTATGCACTGTGTCTCTAAAAAAGCCTAAATTAAAATGGTAACTTTGGTTTTCTTTTTTCAATCTGATCGATTAAGCGGATACACACGGGTGCAATGTGGAGGTGTCAGAAGAAGGGTCCTGAACTGAAACATCCCCTAACCATGTTCTCCAGCGATACTGCCTGGCCCGCTGAGTTACTCCAGCACTTTGTTTCCTTTTGCCATGTAGAGGGAACAGTTACATGTCCTTGATAATTTAACAGATCTGTTGAGCAATAGTCAGAATTGCTCAATAGACTAATGTTTTTATTAAAACTGCAAGGAAAACTGCTATGATCACTGTAAGCAGACTTTCTTAGAAGTGCCAATTGCATGAGAAGACAGGCGTATGAGTCTTTACTTACAATGGAACATGCTGGTCAATTATTATTTTTCAAAACAGTGAAAGCCTCTGAGCCTCAATTATATTCCCCTGAATGAATAGTTTAGCTGTAATTCATCTACTTCACTGAAATTGGCAAAGGCTTGTGTTATCTTCACGAACTACCTGCAATTCCAATATTACTGACTGAATCATAGAGAATCTATAACACAAAAGAGAACCATTTGTTCCATTGTGTGCCTGCCGATCAAAAGCAGCTACCCCCACTCTCCATCAGTAGGTCTACAACCTGAAGGTTGCAGCTCTTCTGGTGCACATTTAACATGTTTTTAAACGTGATGGGTGTTTTGGTCTGTACCACATTTTTAGGCAGTGATCTCCACTATCCGCTGTATGAAGAAAGCTACTGCACCTGCTTTCAAATGAACATAAATCTATGCTTTTCGACTTGGGCAAGGAAATAGATCTAACATTTCTGCCAAACATTTCAACTCCCCTTTCCATTCCCATTCTGACCTTTCTGTCCTGGGGCTCCTCCGCTATCAGATTGAGGCCACACATAAGTTGGAGGAACAGCACCTCATATTTTGCTTGGGCAGATTACAACCCAGTGGTATGCACATTGATTTTCAAGTAACTCCTGCATTTCCCCCCACCCCCCCCCCCCCCCCCCCCTCTCTCTCTCTCTCTCCCCATCACTGGTTTCAGTAGTTTAGTAAATAGTCTGGGAGCTGTAGTCAGCCCATTAGGCAATGCTTTGAACTGCCACAATTTTCCCATCCTGTTAAATTTCAAATATCTCCTGTGCTCCCTGTGAATGGGTGCCGAGTAGTATGCATCTTTAAGGTCAATGCATGCCATATAACCACCTTTCGAAACCAGTTCTATGGCAGTGCCAAAGTTTTGAAATGTTTATACTACACAAAGGTATTGAGTTCAGTTAAGTCTAGGATGATACAACATCCTCCATCCCTTTTCCGCTTGGTGAATATGTTAGATACAAATTGGTGAGGTTCCTGAGGCGATCTCTCAATGACCTCTTTTTTGTATAAAGTTTGGATTTCCAGACTTTTGTCATTGTACATCCAGACTTTACTGTTGTGAAAACAGATATGTGCAGTTTGGTGAATATTGTGTGGACGGTAGAGTCAAGAAATAACTCAATTTAGAAGCCTTGTATACTGTGCAGTATAAACGGATCTGCTGTGATCCAACTCCATTCATTCAAGAAATGTTGCAATCTGCCCCCAACTTGTGACTGAGTCATATGTAATGTGTTCCACAAGGAACTAGATTCACCTACCTCAGATGTTACTGGCGGTACAGTGCTGGTTTTCGTCCTCAAGACTTGGGGAGTAGAGCTAATGGCGGGTGCCCTCCACGCATCCTTGCCTTGGGCCGGCTTGGGCCTACCCCTAAAAATGACCTTGGTGCCTCTAGTTTGAGTCTCCCTCCGGTTCTGGTGCCCCTTGGCAGGTTTCGCCTGGTGCTAATGGGAGCATAGGGGTGTGCCCGGTATGATGAGCCCCTGGGCGTAGTGTGGACTCTGCTCATGAGGCGAATGGTCTTAGCCTCATCGTCCAGTTCCCGGACCTGCTTCGGCAGATCTTCCCTGAATACAGTACTTGGCTGGCTGGACGTCGCTGGCCTTACACAGCACAGCAAATTTGGAATTTAGTGCCGGCCGGATTGCGTTTTTGCACAAGCAAAGTGGGCATTACACATCAATGCCATTGCATCCTGCTGTGTATCAGTCAGGAGCTCCCCATCTACAGACCTAGCAAAGGCCGTGATACCTGAGGCAAGCAATTTAAAACAATTTCTGGAGCTTTATCTCCTGGGCTCTGACACCCGCTCCAATATGACCACAGATGGAATGGTTTACAGCGGTACATTTAAGGAGGCACAGTTGGCAGGAGTATAGTACCTGTATTGTGGTCTCCTCCATTGCCAGATCCTTGAGTTGGTGAGAAGCCAAATAATTGATGGTAGTGGCCAGGTCTTCATCCAGGGGTGCGCCCGATGGCAATGGTATGGCAAATTTCGATACCAATAGCGGCACTTCAGACCCGTGCCTCCAGGAGTGCTTACCTGCTGTGCCTCCAAACTCTGAGTCAGGTAAATACTGACCCCCGTGTGCTCCCCTCCTCAGAGAGGAAGGCACTGAGACCCGTGCTGATATTGTGAAGACCCGTGCTGATATTGCTCCCTCCTTTGGAGCATATCATTCCGGAGCTACCTCTCCATAAGGTGCTTCATATGGGTTAGTCGTCCGTAGACGCTTCCCAATGAAGGAGGGGATCCCTCCTGGCCCGACTCATCTGAGTCTATGGGCCTCGCAGACTTCTGTGTGGCCTTTCGCCCCTGCGGGACTGCCACAGTGCTTTCTTTGGGCACCAAGTCTGCTGTCGCTGGCTCCACCACCAGCGACATGGAAGGCGATATGGACAGTCGCCCGCTACCCGCACTGCCGCGGTCTTCGGTAGCCGGCTTCACCGCAGACTGTCTCTTCACCTTCGACATAGCAAGGTTCAAACTTGATAGAAAAACAAGAATTATAGAACCAGCCAAAACGACCTCAGAGTAGTTTTAAAAACACTTACCTGAGGTTTTTAAACTTACCGCGATGCGCCTGCCAGTCAGTCGTTGCCGCATGCTTCAGACGTAATGACACGTATGCGGACTGACGGCCTTCTTCACGTAGTCACTCACGTGATTAAAATGCAGTAAAATAAAGTGAGGTAAAATGACTGAACAAGCTACCATTCCATAATCTAAAGCTTTTGTCCTTACTGTTAAGCACGTCGCTATGTTTTCTATCATCCTCAAATTGATGGAGGATGATGATTATATTCTTTACTACACCACCTATGCGCAAGTCAGATGAAGCACACATGATCATTGCAAGACTAGCAGCCCAGTAGAGTAAGGAAGTAGCCCCAGAAATAGCATATGTCTTAGTGATAATTTTTCAAAACTCTTCAGATTCTGGAGTAGTCCCTGAGGATTGGAGGGTAGCTAATGTAACCCCACTTTTTAAAAAGGGAGGGAGAGAGAAAACGGGGAACTACAGACCAGTTAGTCGGTAGTGGGGAACATCGGTAGTGGGGAAACTGCTAGAGTCAATTATTAAAGATGGGATAGCAGCGCATTTGGAAAGTGGTGAAATCATTGGACAAAGTCAGCATGGATTTACGAAGGGTAAATCATGTCTGACGAATCTTATTGAATTTTTTGAGGATGTAACTAGTAGAGTGGATAAGGGAGAAGCAGTGGATGTGTTGTATCTGGACTTTCAGAAGGCTTTCGACAAGGTCCCACACAAGAGATTGGTATACAAACTTAAAGCACACAGTATTGGTGGTTCAGTATTGATGTGGATAGAGAACTGGCAGGCAGACAAGAAGAAAAGAGTAGGAGTGAACGGGTCCTTTTCAGGATAGCAGACAGTGAATAGTGGGGTGCCGCAAGGCTCAGTGCTGGGACCCCAGCTATTTACAATTTACATTAATGATTTGGACGAGGGAATTAAATGCAACATCTCGAAGTTTGCGGATGACACGAAGCTGGGGGGCAGTGTTAGCTGTGAGGAGGATGCTAGGAGGCTGCAGGATGACTTGGATAGACTGGGTGAGTGGGCAAATGCATGGCAGATGCCGTATAATGTGGATAAATGTGAGGTTATCCACTTTGGTAGCAAAAACAGGAAGGTAGACTATTATTGGAATGGTGACCGATTAGGAAAAGGGGAGATGCAGCGAGACCTGGGTGTCATGGTACACCAGTCATTGAAAGTAGGCATGCAGGTGCAGCAGGCTGTGAAGAAAGCGAATGGTATGTTGGCATTCATAGCAAAAGGATTTGAGTACAAGAGCAGGGAGGTTCTACTGCAGTTGTACAGGGTCTTGGTGAGGCCACACCTGGAGTATTGCGTACAGTTTTGGTCTCCTAATCTGAGGAAAGACATTCTTGCCATAAAGGGAGTACAGAGAAGGTTCACCAGACTGATTCCTGGGATGGCACGACTTCCATATGAAGAAAGACTGGATAGACTTGGCTTGTACTCGCTGGAATTTAGAAGATTGAGGGGTGATCTCATAGAGACTTACAAAATTTTTAAGGGGTTGGACAGGCTAGATGCAGGAAGATTTTTCCCGATGTTGGGGGAAGTCCAGGACAAGGGGTCACAGTTTAAGGATAAGGGGGAAGTCGTTTAGGACCGAGATGAGAAAATTGTTTTTCACACAGAGAGTGGTGAATCTGTGGAATTCTCTGCCACAGAAGGTAGTTGAGCCCAGTTTGTTGGCCATATTTAACAGGGAGTTGGATGTGGCCCTTGTGGCTGAAGGGATCAGGGGGTATGGAGAGAAGGCAGGTACAGGATACTGAGTTGGATGATCAGCCATGATCATATTGAATGGCGGTGCAGGCTCGAAGGGCTGAATGGCCTGCTCCTGTACCTAATTTCTATGTTTCTATGTTTCTAAATAGCAGTCCTGACTGTAATACACACGTTCAACCCATTGGCAAAGCCATGCACTTGCATTGAAGGATGCTATTACTGACGGACAACCATTACAGTCTTCCAGCAGTGATAATGGCCCCATAGCAGAAGCGTACACATCGCGGGGCTGGAACCTGGACGTATCCTGAACTAATTTTGCTACCACCATCATCTACTATAACAAGTAGTGGCTCCCACTGATTGACGCCGGAAGTTTGCGTTCTTTTCAGGACTGACGATGATAGAGATGTCAACATTTGTAACAAGATGGACTCGAAAGAAGAAGACGAAGCTGTGATAATATCCACTTTTTTTCATGTGTTTGCTGTCCAGTGGTCTTCTACCTCAGCCCAGCTGATCTGATGTTTCTGGAGTATTTCAGTAAACATAAGTTCATGTGTAATATATGTGCTAAGTACTCCAAGGCAAAGTTTTTCACTGTGCCTGCATTTTCTTTATTCTGGATTTCAGATGGATGCCAAACATATCAACATTGCCACTTAATACTGCAGCTTTTTATTCACCTTGATATTCTTAATAAATGTAAGTTTGTAGGAATCTAATGGTCTTTCCAATATATGTTTGAAAATAATGCTGTATGTTATTAAATTATTTTCACAGTTGTGCTATTGGTGAATTCCTAGTGCTCCGATCTTCGCAAAGACTGCAAACACACCATCTATTAGCATTTCTATAAATAGTAGGCAAATTGATATGACAAAGTACCAACATTTTGCAAAAATGCAAAAGAATGTAATAAAAAAATTCATTGCAAGTCATTTTACCCATCACCAATATTCCTGCAAAAATATTCATGATCAAGTCCATTGTGGCATCATTATTTTAGCCAGGAGGAATGAGAATTGCTATCTAGATTAATAGTCCTTGCTGAAAACTGGCTTACTGCCAACCTCCCTTAATATTGCTGATGGTTAAAGTATATTTGTAACTCCTGAGCAATTGGTGTTTAGCTTATTCCACACACACAAATGCTAGTTTCTCATTCTTCTACTGCATCAAATTGTTGGCCTGGTTTCCTGAATCTTACTAAAGGTTTTATGAAATTTCAATCTGGCAATGTTAGAGTGATACCCTAAATAGTATTTATGACAGAAAACAAGGATAATATTGTATAGGAAGGAACTGCAGATGCTGGTATAAAACTGAAGATAGAAACAAAATACTGGAGCAGCTCAGCGGGACAGGCAACATCTTTGGAGAGAAGGAATGTGTGATGTTTCGGGATTTGGGTCAAGACCCTTTTTCGTCTGAAGAAGGGTCTCGATCCGAAACATCACCCATTCCTTCCCTGCAGAGATGCTGCTTGTCCCGCTGAGTTACCCCACCAATTTGTGTCTATCTATGGACAATATTGTATTTCCACACTGGCTGATCATATCAGCAACTGGTAATTCTTTTTGAAATGGTGAGGGCCCTATTTGGCCTACTCTGAAGTAATTGGGAAGGGCATGACAGAAGTGTTAGTGGGCAAGCCTTTTGGGACCAGCAACCACAGTTCTATTCATTTTAAAATAGTTAGAGATAAGGACAGGGTGGATCCACAAGTTAAAGTGCTAAATAGGGACAAGGCCAACTTTGATGGCATTAGACAAGAACTTCTAAAGTTGATTACAGTATCATATTTGTGAGTAAAGGGACATCTGGAAACTGGAATGCTTTTTGAAATGTGTCTTTTCAGAATGCTGCTGATAATTATTTTATGTTCCCCTATTCCCTTGGTCTGTGGATAACTCCACTGTTGCAGCTCCATGTTTGACCATGTTTTATTGGACCAATCCCTGAGAGTATGAGTATAGATATGATGCAGGAGCAAGTCTTGCTCACAGCCTGCTGGCTTGGTCAGTGGAGCATGAGACTCTTAATCTCAGGGTTGTGGGTTCAGGCCCCACTTGGGCGACACACTTTAGTGCCAAAATATGGAGAAGGGTGCAATAATTTCACTGTGCAGTGCATATGTGACAATAAAGAACCATCTATGCCACATGAGAAAATTCAGGAAAATGAATGAGTACGATTATCACATCACAGCTCATGAATGATGGTTTTCCACAACAGAACAGCAGAACCTACATATACAACAGAATCTTCATAGTGTACTGTAGATGGAGCATCAATGATTGCTGATGACAAATACCCATTTGGATAGAACATACAAAGGCAACAAAGCTGCTCATTTTGCCATTGAGGCAATTTTGGACTCAGAATGGCTAATATTTGCTTGTGATTCATAACTAGAACTAATGCTCTGCTCGACTGAAACTGATGACTTTTCTTCATCTTGGAAATGATTGCTTGTTATTCTTTCTCAATTTGATACGGACGTTATTGGCTTCTCCCAGTTATCATCCATGACATGACTGTAGACCATATTAGCTGCTTAATTTGAGGCATTGTACGCAGACTTCAATTTCCTTATTATATTGCAATAAAACGACTGAGACTCACTATTCAAAGATTGCTTGAGTCAGTCTTCAATTGTACATCATCACCATGCTGCCAAAAGCCAGATGATGTATTATCAGGCTTAGCCTGTCTGTACTGGATCATGCATGACATGGTTATAACTTGTTAGCTGAACCCAATACTCCACTGACACTGATCCTTGATCAGACCCAGAGAACCAATTCTGCCTCGTAAATTGTTTGCCTCGGTCTGCTTCTGCAAATGATAACTCTCAAGGCCTCCTGATGGCAATCTAGCAGCAGCTATATTACTCATGGGGTTTGCCGCAGAAAATCACTTGCAATTCCCCATTAAAAAGTATTTTTACTCTGCATTTTCATGCTTTAATACTAGCAGATATCCAGCTTGTAATCTGTCAGATATGATTCAAAATTAGTTTCCTGTAGACGAGCCTCCAGGTGTGTGCAATTGTGTTCAAATTTCCCTTGATTAGCTTTTAACAAGACTATAAACCAGCAAATTACAATTTAATTAGCTATTCACTAACATTCATTAATTCTTTTTTCTAAGGGTAGGAATCAGTGGCAAAGCATCAACAATAATAAGCTTGTTAGCAGTTTCTGCTGTAAATTCCATCACTTATAATGGCATTGTCAACGCTACTAGGATTGAGATGAATCTTTGCTCCCCAGATCATTAAAGGTGGTGTTCCTGTAGAATTTACACCATTTCATTACTAATTGTTCCACAAATTTTATTTGTTCTACTGATTTAAAGTCTTGCACTTTTACCTGTGATAAATTAAACCTTATTAAGTAAATGCACGGTGCAGTATCATTTTCTGACCCGTACAATTGTGTAATAGCCTACTGCTAATTCTGCTAATGGGTTGGATTTGGTGCATGAGATGCACAATTCATTTAAAAATCCATGGTTGAACATGTAGTGCCTGTTACTTTTGGGTCGAGACCCTTCTTCAGACTGAGAGTGAGGGGAAAGAGGAATGAGAGATATAGACGGTGCAATATAACAAACAAATGAAATCTATGCAAAAAAAATAACAATGATCAAGGAAAGGTGGAGCCCACAATGGTTCATTATTGGCTTTGAGCTAGGTGATAATGAGTTATACGGACAATGAAAGTCAACAGGACGACAGTGAAACAAGTATAATGACTAGTGTGGGGGAGGGACAGAGAGAGCAAGGGGATGCACAAAACCAAAGATCTTAGAGCGGAGCAAGATGGCTCACTCCTGCAAAATCCAATGGACTGACGTGTAGTACGCAACAGAGTGTAACTTCTGCCATTTCAGTAAACCC
Source organism: Okamejei kenojei (assembly GCA_035221665.1). Taxonomy (NCBI): domain Eukaryota; kingdom Metazoa; phylum Chordata; class Chondrichthyes; order Rajiformes; family Rajidae; genus Okamejei; species Okamejei kenojei. Next base: position 48,969,159 of record CM069143.1, on the reverse strand, counting down.
GACCCGACTTCAGTTATGCCTCTTGCCGTGTACTCAGTTTTGCAGGGGAACAGTTTGCGTATTTTCAAATGTTTTTTTAAAAATTCTTTTTAAATGGCTCATGTCCTGTGTTTGAATTGATTTTTGTATTAAACATGCTGTAATCAGCATTGCAGGGGAACAGTTTGTTTGTTTTTAAATGTTTTAAATGTTTAAAATAAAATAAAAATGTAATGGCTCATGTCCTGTGTTTGAATTGACTTTGTGTTAAACTTGCACTTTGTAATTCATCTAATCCCATTGTTCACAACTGCTTGTATGCACCCATAAAGGCAATTATATATATAAATATATACATATATGTGTGTGTGTGTGTGTGTGTGTGTGTGTGTGTGGGTGTGTGGGTGTGTGGGTGTGTGTGTGTGTGTGTGTGTATGTATGTGTGACATATACATAAATACATAACACATATATATATTCTCTTGTTTCTTTCTTGCGATCTCTAATTATTTGTTGAGCAACCTTTTTCTTTCTTTCATTCATTCATTCAACCTAGCTCTCTCTCTCCTTTTCCAAAATCCTAATATTGTGAATAAAATATCAATGAACACAAAGGCTGGCTGGACAGGATCAAGGGTTTGGTTTAGTCCAGGGGTCGGCAACCTTTTTTGCATATCATAACTATCGTAATGTTTAAGAAACATTTAGACAGGTACATGGATCGACAGGTATAGAGGGATATGGGCCAAGCACTGGCAGGTGGGACTAGTGTAGATGGGACTTATTGGCTGGCGTTGGCAAGTTGGACTGAGGGGCGTGTTGCCACGCTGTGGACTCTATCTGAAGAGCAATGCCCTTTCTAGCCACACCCCAAGGAAGAATCAGCCCAGGTTTAACTTTAGGAGCAGAGGTTGAACTTATAATCTCTTAACATGCTTGATTTGCCCAATGGAAAGGTCAGATGCAATAATACAAAAGGGAGTCTTACAAGCAATGTACATGAGTTCGTAAGTGATAGGAGCAGAATTAGGCCATTTGGCCCATTAATTCTACTCTGCCATTCAATCATGGCTGATCTATCCTCCTCCTCAACCCCATTCTCCTGACTTCTCCCCATAACCCCTGACATCCATGCTAATCAAGAATCTACCTATTGGCACATTACAAATGTCCATTGACTTGGCCACCACGGCCTTCTGTGGCAATGAATTCCACAGATTCACCAACTTTCTTTGTGAGAGTGCCAGAGTACCAGAGAGCAGTGCTGAACTACTATCTACCTCTCTGGTGACCCTCGGACTATCCTTGATCGCTAGCTTTACCTTGCGCTAAATGTTATTCACATCATATATACACAGTATACTTGTATTGTCTTTCTGGCTGAACAGCACGCAACAAAAGCTTTTCATTGTACCTTGGTACACGTGACAATAAACTGAACTGAACTGCCCTCTCTCACACAATCCCTCGCACCACTACTAATCAGATGCTGAGAGACATAAATGTTAGACAATCCCAGCCCATTTCCTGACAGCCATAGGTTCACAACACAATGGTAGCCTGCAATTTGGCAAAATTGTCTGAAATTTGGTAATCACATGCTGAGAAGCTTTGATATAAACAATGGAAATAGATAACATTGCACTCAATAAATTCGGAAATGTATTGACATTAAGGCGTAGGAAGGAACTGCAGATGCTGGTTTAAACTGAAGATAGACACAAAAAAATGGAGCAACTCAGCGGGTCAGACAGCATCTCTGGAGAAAAGGAACAGGTGACGTTTCAGGTCGAGACCCTTCTTCTGACACGCTGAGTTACTCCAGCTTTACGTGTCTATCTTTGACATTGAGGTACATCATCGTGAAGATCGAAGAACTGCCCTGAGTTATGTCTGATTCAGTGTACAGAGGATTTGAGGTTTTGTTAGGGTCACAGGTAATCCTTTAGCAAGGAAAATCTGTCAACCCACTGCAAGATTAGCTCAGTCTAAAACCCCAGGTAAAATATTCAGGTGGGGGGGGGGGGGGTGTGGGTGTAATGTACAGGAGATGAATCGCAGAGGTACCTCCAAAGTAATTCTAATAGTTTTAATTACCGCAATCTTTCTTACTATTGTTAGAGCGCTTATACATTAAAAAAAAATAATTAATGTATGGAACTGCTGCATTTACGAAGAACCCCGCTTGTAGATGACTCCGCCATGACAGAAGCCGGTTACGGGAATGACGCTGACCCATCAGCTACTATGGCTTTTTCGCAGAGTGAACCATCTTGCTCCACTCTAAGATCTTTGCACAAAACAGCTTACTTTCCAATTTAGACACAAAATGCTGGAGTAACTCAGCGGGACAGGCAGCATCACTGGAGAGAAGGAATGGGTGATGTTTTAGGTCGTGACCCTTCTTCAGACTGAGGCCTTCAGAGAAGGGTTGCAATTTGTGGCTACCGTCGATTTAAATCAGCATATGCAGTTCTTTCCTACACATTACTTTCTAATTTCACAGGTTTGCAATCCCATTGAAACTAACATGATCTCCAAAAGAATGCAAGCACTTGATCTGGCTTAGGTTGGGCCATGGGCCTGTTTCCATGCTGCATCTTTCAATTTATTTCAGGGGACAGCACAATATACATTGCATATACATATGTCAAGCTGTTGTTCATCGACTACACCTTGATATTCAACATATCATCCCCTCCGAGATGTGACTATTGCAATATATTGTGCCATTTGAATGTATACACTAATATAAATTAATATGCAAGTATCCAAAGGGCAAACACCTGAAACACAATAATTTATCGATTAATATTCCTTGCCAGCAAGCATATGTAAAACCAATTTATTCAGGCATCTGCAACAATCAAAACTTATCTTCAACTCTATTAAAAAAAAACATTGATTCTCAGGGATGGGATTCGCAGCTGATTTAGTCCCATGTTAAACAAAGACAAAGCATAACATAAACAACATCAGCCTTTTGCCGAATACAAATAGATTCAGCTGGCCCAAGGGAATGGTAGTGAATTGCATCACCATTAAATTGCACAGCAAAACAAACTAACCAAGATTTTATTTTCAAACTTTGACAATATCGTAATTCACTTTCAATCTGTGAAATATTGCAAAATGATCAAATACAGCAGTTTAGGAAACTTTTAAAAGAAGGGAGATACTTGATGTTGTGCATTCTGTTCTTGGTTTTGTAGAATCTAATTTTATATTTTTCATAATTAAATTGCTAATAGTGGGTGGTTTGGGAATCAGATAAGTAGTTTGTTATAGGATACACATTTATCTGCATCAGTGTAATCTTTAACATTTCAAATTTGTTAATCCAGTAGTACTATCATTTTTTTAATAACACTTGATCTTTTGTTTGACATTCAGAACATTGGATGCTGATCCCACTTCTTAGCTTGAGGATTACATGTAACCTGAAGCTGAAATCACTCATTGCTGACAGTACTCTGATCAGTCCTGAAATTCACCTTGTCTTTCACTTTATTTATAAATTGGAATTGGTCTTTAATCAGTCTGGAAAGGTGGGATTTACTGTTCCACAAGGATGAACACTGGGATCACATTATTGACATTTGCATAAGCAATTCTGGTTCAAGAATCAGAAGTTCAAGTTCATATTTGTGCATATGACAATAAATCCTTGACTGATTATTTGAAGTGGAATCACATTGGAGAGAATAGTTAAGGAAAATTCTTTAAAGAGGTAACATATGAATAAATTTCACAGTTGAGTTATTAAGTTATTCCAACATATATAACCAAAAAATATTGTATGGAGAGCAGGAGTTCCATGCCTTTTCTTCCCTTGGCTTTATATGGGACCAGAGGGGGAGAAAAAGGTTATTTTGTTTTCCTTTGTTGAGACAAAGCACAAACAATTATCACAGATCATTCAAAAAGAAATTCCATGCAAACTCAAACCTTTCTTTTGATCTTGGAAACATCAGGAGACCAAATATTTGAAATTTATGAAATAGCAAGCAGAAAATGCGTCTGTTGCTTGTTGTGGAACATACCTGGATTTTAATTGACATTTAACTCAATACTATGTTTGCTACCTACTGATCGCAACTTCCTGTACAGACCTGGGAGGGCAGATCGAGCTGTTCATCCACACATGGGTGGCCCCAGTGGTAGGTACACCCCAGGCAATGTCTTGCTGTGGCTCGGGCCGTAGAATGCCTGATAATGATAGGAGGAAAGGCCTTTGAAGCCATTTTTGAAGTGTTTAAATGTCAATGATATTCAGAGAGATTTCATAGTTATTTAGTGGGAAAAACTGTTGGGAAATAATTACAACCGTTATTGAAGCTTTAAAATTGTTTAAAAAGAAAGTAGACTAAAAGCACATTAGGACATTTACAAATGAATAATAACTAATAACAATATCAAATATTGTAATTTAAACCAAAATCATTTCACTGTATCCAGGATGAGCTGGATTGAGTGTTGATAAACAAAGGGTTGATAAATTATTGGGAGTAGGTGGAAAGTGGAATTGAGTTTGCATTTAGATCAGCTGAACGTTTACAGAATAATTGAATATTCAAATAATTTGCTTATACAATCCTCAGAAAGAAAAAAGATCACATCTTTATCTTAAATAGGCACAACTTATTTTTAAACAGTGACAACTCATTCTACATTCTTTCACAAGAAACTGTCTCCTCTCCAAATCCACCCAATGAAGAGGGTAGCACAGTGACACCAGCGGTAGAGCTGCTGCCATACAGCGACAGAGACCCAAATTTGATGCTGACTACGGGTGCTGTCTCTACTGAGTTTGTACGTTCTATCTGTGAACGCATAGGTTTTCTCTAGGTGCTCCAGTTTCCTCCCACTCTCCAAAGATGTACAGGTTTGTAGGTTAATTGGCTTTGTTAAAAAAATGTAAATTGTCCCTAGTGTGCAGGATAGTGTTGGTGTATAGGATGATCATTGGTCAGTGCAGACTCAGTGGGCCAAAGGGCCTGTTTCCACACTGTATTTCTAAAGTCTAAAGATCTTAAAAGATCTTACAAGTTTCAATTAAAAGGCAGTCTCGACCCAAAATGTTGACCATACCTTTGCTCCATAGATGCTGCCTGAACTGCTAAATTTAGTTTAATAGTAAGATTAAATGAGAACTTACCAGTTTGAAGTTTGATCTTGATTTTATGAGGGGTTACGTTGGTGATTACAGGAAGAACCCCGTCTAGGCCACATATGTGTCAATCTTCAAAGCAGTGGTATGAAATCATAAATAACAATCACCGAAGTGACATATTAAGATGCGTAACTCGAGAACTACCAGATGATCTTTATGAGAGAGGGTTGAGCGTGGCAGGCACTTCGAGTGGAACGGAAAGCACTTCCTGGTGCTTGTCGACTCTTACTCCAGCTGGTTTGAAGTTGACCAGCTCCACTCCCTCTCTTCCTCCGCGGTCATCGAGAAGTTGCGCCGCCACTTTGCCACCTTCGGGTCACCGGCCAGCCTGCAGTTTGACAACGGCAGCCAGTTCACCAGTGCCGAATTCCGCGCTTTTGCCGAACGATGGAACTTTCGTCATTACACCAGCAGCCTGGAATACCCCCAGAGCAACGGACTGGCCGAGCACGCGGTCCGCAGTGCTAAAGGATTGTTGGAATGTTGCCGCCTATCCCGCTCTGACTGGAGGTGTGGGTTCGTATCCCACTTCTGATGTAGAGAAGGTACACAGACACCTTAAGGTCTTCACTACTTTATTAATCATACATCATATAGGCCTAGCTGTACGTGGTCTGTCACGATCACCAGAGAGAGAGCTAGGGGCATGTGAGTTACAATTATACTAACTGGTGGGGGGGTGGTTAGCATGTACATCGTCACTATCAATTAAAGGTGTATACACATATCATCTATACACACTTAGGATTCTGGTGGCCTTGATAACATAGACGTGAGACCGTGTGGTATCCGAAAAATGATCTTAAATCATGCCACCCCGGTCTGCTCTGCTTGTGTAGACCAGAATGTAAAATGTAATAGCACTTGCAGCCAATTCCACCCTATCTAGCCACAGCGTTTGCAATGTTTGCCGTCATTGTGCTGATATTAGTGTCATAACTAGGGATGTAGCTGGAACCCAAAAAGCTGGAGAAACTCAGCGGGTGCAGCAGCATCTAAGGAGCGAAGGAGATAGGCGACGTTTCGGGCCGAGACCCTTCTTCAGGGTCTCGGCCCGAAACGTCGCCTATCCAGTCTGAAGAAGGGTCTCGGCCCGAAACGTCGCCTATCTCCTTCGCTCCTTAGATGCTGCTGCACCCGCTGAGTTTCTCCAGCTTTTTGTGTACCCTCGATTCTCCAGCATCTGCAGTTCCTTCTTTAAAAAAATGTAGCTGGAACCCCTTGGTGAAGTAATGTTCACACATTTTCAATAAACAACGGCATAATCTGTAGTGGGAGAACTTGTGTCAAGATCTTTTTAACAACTTGATATCCGGGTTGAACCCAATAAAGTAGTTCCCTTTTGTTGCAGCTGTAGTGTCTCTATAACTGAATTATTGTCAAATACCATTTAAGAATGAACTGAAAAATGTCAGTAATCTGTACCGTATTAAATGTAACAATAACATTGAAACAAAATCACTTCTGATCCCCTCAATAGGAATGCGCTGCTTTTTTGGGTGCTATCCCTGCACTCTGCAGTGAGCACATTCATGGCTTGATGTGACAACCTGAGGCATAAGTCAATCCATTCAAAATATGTAAGTCAATAATTGTTTTATTGTGCAAAGGCCGGTCTTCTGAATCACAGTTTTTGTTTTTTGGAATAACCGTATACCGTTGTGCCATTATGCCTGATGAAGCAGGCAACATGGCTGCTTAGCCAGTCCGACAGTACGAACCCAAGCGAGGTCTTGCTGACTGTTTTAAGACCCGGCTAATGAGGCAAAAAATGGAGGAAGACATAAAAGAATATTCCTCCTTTTGTAGCGAGAATGTATTTCTCCGCACTGTTGTGCCACATATTTTTGCAATCAGTGAATAAACATGCACCAACATGTTGATATTTGATGTAGTATTGAACCATACTTTCATAATACTTTGAGATCCAATACCTATTCTGTGTTGTCATTGATCTGAACTGGATAATACACCAGTGGCAAAGGAGATTAGGTAATTATTACAGGATACTTTTACTTGATTGCCATTTGACTAACATATGTCACCATCATAGAGCAGCAACTTGAAATTGAGCATGTAGAATATGTATATTCGCTCAATAGCCCCTTACCCATGGGGTGCATCTAGTGTATATATTTAGTTGATGCCAACAATTGAAGAATTGGTAACTAATGCAAATCTCCAATACCTCCAACTAGAGATGGTTTTCGGAACTTCGCACCTTAGAGACCTTAGCATCAGTTTGTAATAACTGAATTCGACCGATCACAGTACTGGAGCGAGTTTCAAGTTCAAGTTCAAATGAGTTTATTGTCATGTCCAGCAATGCTGAATACTGTTTTTTCATCATTGTGACTGAGGTAGCTTCAGCTGACAATAGCATAAGGTTGTTAACAATGGTCTAATTGTCCTTTGAGAGGTTGCTACATACACAATATCAGATCCTTGATTTGCTCAGCTGAAACACACCTACTATTTTGCCAATTACTCTTGATGAAAATAAAAGTCAGTTTTATAACAGGTTGATATTAACTCCAATCTCTTGCCACAGGGCGGAGTCAGGCTAATTAAAGGTAAATCCCAATGACCAATGAACAGTTTATGACATTCCATAATGCTTTACTATTATTAGTACAGTTATATTGTCTTTGATAACCTCTGTAATGGGATTTGCATAGCATGGATCTTTGACCCTTATGAAACTGTTGTTAGTCAGGAAAAATAAGTTTTCATATTCGGAAAGTTCATATGCCCGACACTCTCCATTCTTCATAATAACATGCCACTCCTGCCTTATTCCATGGGTGGTTTGCATGAGAACTTTTGCCCAATTTCCGAACCTTAACTTTAAAAAATAACCCTGGCCATAATCCAAAGTTGCTTGGAATGCTACGACTGTGTCTCAACCAGATGTTTTTATCCTTTGTGTGTTGTACAAAACAAATGTAAATATTATCACTTGTGAATGGTGCACTACCCATATTTTGGAAGTGCTAGACCCATTTTGTTGAGTAGGGTTGGTAAGGTGCATGGAATTTCTGAGCTATCATGCTGCCCCCAGCTCCAGTGAACCGCTTACTGCCAATGAGCGCCTGGGGTGCATTCTGAAACGATGACTTTTGCCCGCCTTTGGCCTAATTGATTCATCTGCCAGGTTTTCCTCCCCTGTTGCATAGGCATACCTGAATAACAGATTTGGCGGCTGGCTCTCACATCCCCCTGTTGGCGCTGTTCACTGCCGACACATATGTGCTTTAGTATGTTTTATTGACTTCTTTAGAGCCTGGAGTCAGTTATAGCTTGACCTTTTGCTCTTCCCTCCTCAGAGAGGGCGATTCGTAGGCAGCCCTAAACAGGCGCTGCCGCAGGCCGCAGGATACCTATACTGATACGAACCCATTGGACCTATACCCAAATAGAATATTCTGCTGGGATGGCAACTTTGATGTCAGGAAAAAGGTACCTCTGACACGTGCCCTTCATCCCTTGGGGTATGCCCCATGGCCATACCCTGAGACTCAGTATCAGCAGGATACTGACCCGTCTTGGTCTCTGCCTCAAAGAGGGAGACCTGTAGCAGCTCTGTAACTGGAGCTGCTGGTGCGGCCTGCGGAGGTGGAACTTCTGTCTCACCTTACCATCAGAGTTGGTGTCTGAACTAATCCTCATCTATGAAGGTACTATCAAACAGTTCTCTACTAGATACTGCTGGCGCCTTTTTTGTTCAGGATGGTGCTGACAATCCTCCTGTTGCTGTGTATCCTGCTGTAGCGCTGTATGCAACAGTTGCTGTATTTGGGATAGTTGTTTGAAATGCACTATCCAGCCCCGGTGGCGAATCATCCCCCAACTCCGTGGGCCTTGCTATCCAGCCCCGGTGGCGAATCATCTCCCAACTCCGTGGGCGTAGCAGATTTATGTGTGAACTTGAGCAACCCTGTCCCAGGCGTTGCTGGCGCCGCCTTTCATAAAGGCCGGTGCTTTTTGACATGAAACAGCCCTGTACCAGGCGCTGCTGGCACGACTCTCTCGTAGGCCGGTAATGTCGCAAATGAAACAGCCCTGTATCAGGCGCTGCTGACACGGCTCTCCCGTAGGCCGGCACTTTCATAAATGAAGCAGCCCTGTCAGGCGCTGCTGGTGCGGCCTGTCCTATAGGCCCGCACTATTGCACATGAAGCAACCCTATCCCAGGCGCTGCAGGTGCGGCCTGTCCCATAGACCCGCGCTATTACAGTGTAAGCTCACTAAATCAAAATTTTTAGTGTACAGCTTTACCTGTGAAGGGTTAAAACAATTCACAGCAACTTGTGCTAAACAACAAGGATTACATTGTCAGAGACATATGACAATAACTTTTTATGACTTTAACTTTGCCTTTAGCTTTTAACTTTAAGAAAAACACTATAACATACATACATTTTATTATTAAGAGAAACCCTTTGTAGCCCGACTCACCTGAGTCCAAATAGGGCTGAATGAGTCCAATTTTATTCCTTGCCTGGGGACCAACGTCTGTGAGCCACTGACCGCACTGTCAGCGACTCTAGCATTAATTCCTTGCCATTCCACGGCATCCCCGCTGGCTGGAAGCCACTGACTGCCTTGTTAGCAGCTGCTTATCTCACAACCCGATCTTTTTTGACGGTTATCTGCTTCCGCGGTCGGACTGGGTTTCCCCACAGTCCATAACCGGTACACTCGTCGGGCTGTGAAACTGGCAGGAAAACCTCTGTGAAGAGAGGTTCCTGCCTGAAAAAACCCACGGTAAGTAAAAATGAACGTACCTATAGGTTTAACTTACCGCTGGCAGGAGCTCTGTCCTGCCAGTCTGATGCTTGCGCCAGTGTGGCTGACGGACTGACGCGCATGCAGCCTAGACGGGGTTCTTCACGGAATCACTCACGTGACTCCGAAGTAAAATTTAGTTTAGTTTAGTGCAGTTTAGAGATAGAGTGTGGGAACACAATCACAATCACAATCACAATAATACATTATTAGCCAAGTATGTTTTGCAACATACGAAGAATTTAATTTGCCAAGTCTTACAACAAAAAGCAACGGAACACACAACACATTTTAACATAAACATCCACCACAGTGACTCCTCCACGTTCCTCACTGTGATAGAAGGCGAAAAAAAGTTCAATCTCATTCTTTTGCTCTCCCGTGGTCTGGGAACTAGCGCCTTCCATTGACGGGATGATCTTGACTCCCGTAGCCGGTGGCGTTTTGGCCTTCCACATCAGCTCCCGCATTGGGGGGGATGTCAGTTCCTCCGTGCCGGTGATCGGACCCTGGGTCGGGGCTGGTCGAGCCTTCCATGATGTTGGAGCTTCCTGACTAGTCTCTCCCGAGACTGTGAGCTCCCGATGTAAAGTCTGCAGGCCGCGGTTAGAGCGATCCCAGGCAAGGAATCGACTCCGATGTTAAGTCCACGCAGGCAGGGAAATCGCTATCAAAACATGGGGGTCACAATTTCTTGGCGGCCGCTCGTGCATGCACACATGCAAGGCTTTGGCCATGGGCCCTGTGGACGGTAACATCGGAAGCTGACCTGGTTGGTGACTGACTCCGAACTCCAGCAACAGCCTTTCATCGACCGTTGGGGGCTTCAACATCCTCGATCGCCTCGATGCAGCAGTTTGAAGCCGCGCCGGGCGCTGAAAGGCCCCGCGAACGGGCCGATTCAGCCCTTAGAAATTGTCTGATAAAGTACAGATTACAAAACATGGGGGGGTCCAGATTACAAAAGCATGGAGGGGTTGCGCCCCCCCGTCCCACCCAGGATTTTTGCCTATGAGTCCACGCCCCGCGGTGGGGCCCAAGGTCAGTCCGAGGAGGCCTCCAGCTCCATTTGGTCCGCCAAGTCCACACCGATCAATGATCACCCCATACACTAGTTCCATCTGACACTCAAGATATAACTTACAGAAGCCAATTAACCTACAACCCTGTACTTCTTTGGGCTGTGGTAGGAAACCACAAAACCCGGAGAAAACCCAAGCTCCATACAGCCAGCACCCGTAGTCAGGATTGAACTTGATCTCAGGCGCTGTAAGGCAGCAACTCTACCGCTGTATCATTGTGCTGCCCCTACTGTTGAGTTCTTACAGTAGTTTGTTTTTTGCTGTCATTTCCAATGTTACGTCTGCACCCCACTCCCTCACTTACTTCCCACATTCAGCCCTCTAAACTGTACTAATAAGCTTAAAGCAAGTTCAAGGAACAACATCTCATCCTATGATTAGGCATATTTCAGCCGCTAGCTTTAAAGACAAATTCAACATTTTTAGATCATTACGCTGCTCTCACCTTCTCGTATGACAGCTGCAGATAATGGTTCTAATGCGTCCATTTACAATTTTGTTCAGTCGTTCTTTTTATTTCTTTGTTGTCCTATTATTACCCCTTAACCATTGCAATATATTCCCTGTTGTCACTGAATCACTCCTGACCTTCACCATCTCACAGTGTTGCTTGAGTCATTTCCTCCCTTCCTCACATGTCTGTCATTTATTTCCTCTGAACTTATAAACTGTTTCCAATATTAACTTAGTTACAATACCCCAAAAGCACATCAGTGGCTGTAAAGTGCTTTGGAATGTTCTGAGGTTGTTAAAGGTGAGAAAGTTGCTGTTGAAAGCAAATGTATCTTTTCTTTCTCTAGCATCTTTATTTTAGTTTAGTTATGTTCAGAGAGCAGTGCGGAAACAGGCCCTTTGGCCTATTGAGTCCACTCCGACCAGAGTTCCCCGCACATTAACACTAACCTACACACACAAGGGACTATTTTACATTTAAACTAAGCCATTTAACCTACAAACCTGTACGTCTTTTGAGTGTGAGAGGAAACCAAAGATCTTGGAGAAAACCAACGCAAGTCACGGGAGAACGTACGAACTCCGTACAGACAAGCACCCATAGTCAGGATCGAAACGGTATCTCTGGTGCTGTAAGGCATTGTTATTGATCTTATTCTTCAAATGAAAGTGAATCAACATTTAACATTAATTTCATTTCCCTCTTTATCTTTGCTTCTGTCCATGTGTCTCTCACTCTGTCTCTTTATTTCTCGGTTTCTGTCTCTGTCTGTCTGCCTCTGTCTTCACCAAGATACAGGATCTGGACCTCTGCATCTCCCTTTGCAATTTGATCCTTGACACACTCATCAGCAGACCTCAATCAAGCCAATTGGGAACATCACCTCCTCAATAACCATCAATACAGGTGACCCTCAAGGCTGCATGCTTAGCCCCCTGCTCGACTTTCTTTACACCCATGCCAATGTGGCTAAGCATAGAATCCATAAATTTCCCCATGACACCACTGTGGTTGGCCAGTTAACCATGGTGATGAGTCAGCACACAGAAGAGAAATACAGTAAGCACTCATACAGTAAACCCTCATACAGTAAACCCTCATACAGTAAACCCTCATACAGTAAACCCCACACAGTAAACCCTCATGCAGTAAACCATCCTACAGTAAATCCTCCTACAGTAAGCAGACTATAGGGGGTGTCCATTATTGGTGTCCGTTATTGCCGATTACCCACAGTAACCAAGTGTAATATATGGCATTTTGTGCGCAGAGACCCAGCAATAAAATTTTGGATTAACAAGAACTGCACTTTTTTTCAGCTGAACATTAAAGCAAAGCCTTACCTGCCCTAAACTACAAAGCTTCAAAGTCTCAATACTGTGGTGGTGGCGGCAGGCATGGCTGAGGAGGTTGTATGTGCCGGGGGGGGGGGGGGGGGGGGGGGGGGGGGGGGGGACGCATTGAGGCTAAGGATGCAGTTGGGGGCAGCATCGGTAGGTTCATCTGCTATAATCAAAATTCGTTATAATAGAGGTCCATGAAAATGAAAGGCTTGCTAGTTGAGTGGTATCACAACACCAACCTCTCGCTCAATACCAAGAAGAACAAGAAACCAATCGTTGACTTCAGAAAGGGGAAGTCGGAAAACAACTTGTCAATTTTCATCAGTGGGTCAGTGGTGGAGAGAGTTAGCAGCTTCATATTCCTGGCCATTAACATCTCAGGTGACCTGTCCTGGCCCAGCACTTAGATGTAATCATGAAGAGGGTGCATCATCAGTTATACTTTCTACAGAGATCCATTATGCCTCCAAATACCCCAACAAACTTTTACAGATGTATTGTAGAATAATTCTGGGTGCATCATGGCCTGGAATGGTAAATCCAACGCACAGGAATTCAAGAGGCTGCAGAGAGTGGTGGACTCAATGCAACCCATCACGGGCAATGTCCTCCCCTCCATCGGAAGTATGTACATGGGGCATTCCCTCAACATGATGGCATCTATCATCCACATCATCCGGGCCATGTCGACTCTTCACTACTACTGTTGGGCAGATTATGCAGAAGTCTAAAGTCCCACAGTATCAGGTTTAGGTGATTACTTTCCTCTAATGATCAGGTTCTGCAATCAACCTGCACAATCCTAATCCAACCTTGACGACAGAACTGACTTTATTGACTTCTAAACGGTCCTTCCTTACAGTCTCAAATCTCCAATCTACCTCATTGCTATCATTAGACTTTTTCACAGGAACTGTTAAGCTACATTGTTGGAGAACTATGTTCTGCAATTGGAATATTTCCCTTGGCTCTGCCTGTTGCAACTTTTGTTTGGCTTGAATGTAATCATGTAATATTATCTGATTTGATTGGCTAGGGCTCATGTTGTCGACCTCCCCGTGGTGAGCCCTGTCAACTGACTTCAGTCAGGCGAACGACAACAAACGGAGACAGCAGCAGCGCCGTAGCTTGGCGCCAACCCGAAGCATGCGCCCTTTTTAAGGCGGGCACCTACGGATGTCGAACCGGATGGCATCACCCTGCTGCGGACTTCTGTTGCCTCAAACGCAAGAAGAAGAAGAAGATTTGATTGGCTAGCTTGTAAACAACAGTTTTTCATTGTACCTCAGTACATGTGACAATAATGAGATCAGTCTGAAGAAGGGTCTCGACCCAAAACGTCGCCCATTCCTTCTCTCCAGTGATGTTGCCTCACCCGCTGAGTTACTCCAGCATTTTGTGTCTACCTTTGATTTAAACCAGCATCTGCACTTCTTTCTTATACAATAACCTTAACATATTATTGTCATGTGCACCGAGATACAGTGTGAAACTTTGCTTTTCCTATCCAGGTAAATCTTACCATACATTGGAATCCACCTGAAGGCACTGCAGAGTTGGTGGTAGATTTGAGATGGACTCACTGCGAGAATTGTGCTGTGAGATGTTGTAGAAGTACATAGCTTGTGAAATCTAAGAAATGGTTGCTCAAAGGAGCCTGCAAAGTGAGAAGAAAGAGGATTGTCAAGTAGTCTCAATGTTGCCCAGACAATGGAGTCAGCAGCCAAGCTAGTAGGGGATGTTCCACATCAGCCAGCAAAGCCTCAACATGCACAGATTGGAGCCAAGCTGCATGGCATGTTTGATAAAGGGAAATGCTGTCTGAAAAGAAAATATATTCATTGCAGTACCACAAAATGGTGTATGAATCGTTCCAATCACAAATATGTTTGATTGCCATATTTGTAATATCTAGGGAAGGCATAGAAACACCTAGTCCAGCAAAGTAACACCCAGTGTAAAGTACTGTATACATGCTGCAGGTGAAATATGGTGGTGACCACGATGGAATGTACAGATTCTTGGAATAAATCAACAACCCACAAACAGAAAAGCAGATCTTAATGCCAATATGTTTAGTTTAGTTTAGTTTAGAGATACCATGCTGACCAGTGATCCCCATACACTAACACTATCCTTCACACCTGGGGACAGTTTACAAGTTTTACCAAAACTAATTGACATACAAACCTGTAGGAGTGTGGGAGCAAACTGAAGCACTGGGAGAAAACCCAAGTGGTCACTGGGAGAACATACAAACTCCATAGTCAGGATCGAACCCAGGTTAGGGTTAGGCAGGAACTCTATCATTGCACCACTGTGTCTTCAACTCGAGAAAGAACAATATGAAGGCAGATCTTATGATCACCAATTAAAAATACAAGACTCACACGGGAATCTGTTATCTGGATGCATCAGTAAATGTATTGGGCTGAATGATAGCTTTAAAATAAAGCTTCATCAAGATAGCTTAAAACCTTGCTGTCAAGATGTTACTGACTAGTGATGACATTGCAGGGTAATCTGTGCTGCATCATTTGCAATCAGCAAAAAAAAAACTATCAGAGGGATAGTTTAACAAACTATCTAGTAAGTGGGAATCATTAGTCATATACTTTTGGTTACAATAAGCTTTGAGAGTGCATTCTAGTGCTTATTATTTCATATATGCTTTCAACCAAATTAAATGGGAAAAGAAATGATAAATCAGGCACAAAAGCTCGTGGGAGTTCCTTGCTGTAATTCCTTCATTATTTTGGGGATGAGTGTCATATATAAAATGTGCTTCTTACATGGAGGGATACAATTAAATTGTTGAATCCTGAGTGGTGTTTTAATTAAACAGTGCAATTATCATATATAGCAAAATTAATTCACCTATATATTCCAATGAATGCACATATTTAATTACAGCTGCCTGGCATCATTTTCCTTCTCTCTCTGATTGAGTTGTACACCACAGAAACAGGCCCTTCAGTGCACAACATCCATGCTGATTCTTGCCTATCTATGCCGATTCCATTTGCCAGCATCAAGTCAGTATCCTTCCATGCCTTGTCTTTTTAAGTGCCTACCTAAATGGTTCTTAAATGTAATATTGGGACCTAATTCCACCATACCTTTCAGCAATGAATTCCAGATATCAACAATTCTCTGTGAAAATCTTGCCTCTGAAATCCCTTCTAAAACTCCTACCTCTCAACTTAAACTTATGCTCTTGTTTTTTTAATGTTCCTCTCATGGGAAAAAAAGGATTCAGACTAACTACTTTTTCTTTGTTTCCCATCATTTTATCTACTTCTATTTGGTCACCCCTCAGCTTAATTTTTTTCTCACAAATATAAGAATTCTCTACACCTTATTTTAGTATGGTGACCAGAACTCCATACAATACTCCAAGTGCAGTCTTACCAGTGTTTCCAATAATTGCAAAATAACATCCCAACTTTTATCTTCTGTGTCCCAATATCTGAAGACATGCATATTATTAGCAATCTTTAGCACTTTGTGATATAACAACAGACTGGAGTTGCCACTTTCAGGGATCTACAGATATGAACCATAAGGCCACTTTGTTCCTTAGCACCTGACCATGATTTTTGTTAGGCAGTTCATTATGATCTTAGATGATTTACATGGGTTTTATGCAGTGTGTGGTGGTTAATGAGGCCAATGTGATAACCACAAATTCATCTGCAGATGTTAGACGGGATAAGGGTAGGTGATCTGCTTCGAGTAACTGCTCCTGATGTGTGGTTTCGATGTTCTCAATACACTGTAAAATGTTTATTTTCTACTTTGAGCAAGATGGGGCCAGGGATTGCAGCACACAGTGGGCGTGTTGCATTTCCTTCAGCCTTGTGCAAGCAGATACCTCCAAAAGGTCACGCAATCCCAGCACCCTTCCAGAAGAACGACAACGATCCTTGTGGGGGTAACCTTTTATAGGTCATCGGACCCTGTGGGACAGAACTACATGGGGGTGGCGTCCCCTACAAGCCAATCACACATATCGTTCACATTAATTGTAATACAGTTGTAATATTAATTAATACAGTAATTGACAGTTCCCCAACCCAATTACAAAGTGCCCCATTACAATGTTTCGACAGAAGCTTCTGGAAGGAAGTCAATTAATCAAATAATGCAATATTCTCCCAGGTTATGTAAACAATTCAAACAAGGCTTCACACTTCAGGACCTCACCTTATCTGATATATTAATCTAGGACCTAGACTTCCTGGCACCGGCTTGCAGCTTGTAGCTTTCCACAGAAAAAAGCCAAGCAGGCCCTGCAGATGCACAGATCCTCTATTTTATAATACTCTAATTTGGCCAATATTTATATTCCTATCTTTTATCATAATGATAATCCATCATTAATGATAACCAAAATACAATAGTGACTATATTATTCTAACATATATCTTAACAAAAAGATGCTGATATCTTTTCCCAGAATGTCATCAAGCTTCCCGGATTTACGTGGGTGTAGCTTCATGATTTCCATCTGATGAGTCTTCACCTCCTGAGCTTTCATGGGCGCAAATCCCCTCCATCCATCTTGATAATTTATCTGTGCTTGATCCATAGTAGAGTATGAAGTTTCTAAAATAATCTGGAATAAAGCAAGTTAGCCGTCCATATTTCCATTGATACTCTTCCAGTGGTGGAGATGTACCCATCATTCCTTCCCTTCTACCTTCAACAAAAGGCCTCTCACTATATGCTGCTTCTATTCTACAACATAACTCTTTCAACACTAGAGTCAAAGCTAGAATGTAGTCGGTCATCTCCGCAGTCACATGATGGAAGTTGATCATTTCCATTGCGTTTCGATTCTAGGGTATTCTCAAGGGTCTATCATAATGTTTTTAGCTGGGTTCAGTCCTGATTTCCCTACATGCTTTTCATTTGAAATAAACTATGGGAAGTAATTTTAATCAAACCAATTTCAGTCTCTGCCTTTAATTTTGCTAATTTAGTTTTCAGGGTCTGATTTACCTTTCTACAAGTTCAGCAGCCTATGGTCAATACTCACAGTACCATTGGTGCTGGATCCCCAGCTGTTCGCATAATTTCTATTAATTTGTTCTAATATGATGTGGATCATTATTTAAACTAAGTCGAAGAAGGATGCCAAATCCAGGGATAATTTCTCTTAATAACAGTAGCCGCTTTATTATCAAGGGATGGATATGTTTTGATCCTCCGGCCGAATGCATTGACTTGGACAACAAGTACCTATAACCCTGCCACTTCCTCGAATTTGATGTAATCCTTCTTATAATATATTGAACAGACATAGACAATAGTGGTTCTTTCTCATCATTTGTCTCCTCCTGCAACTGAGTAACTTTCTGGATGATTAGCATCGACCTCTCCGAGGGGGACTTGTTAGTTAAACTTTCAGTCTACCTCATCATTTTTATACCACCACTTTATATTAGCAGGATATTTTACTGTCAGATTAGCACCGCAATTCCTGATATCTGTTAGGGACTGTCCATTCCTTGATGATCACTAAACAGTCTTGTACCATTTCTTACTCTTTTTCTGGGGGTGAGACAAGAAAAGATACTAGGTCAATTTATGTACAGTGCCTAAATCATTTTAAAAAATTATTTCTGAAATAGATCCCATGTTATTCTGGTAGGAACATTGCCATGGACATGAATCATGTCTTATGATTTTCTAATAAAGAATCAAATTTGCAATTGGTTATAAACTGTTGTACATGTTAGTTAGAATTTAGGTGCAGAGTGGGTGTCCCCGGGCTACAGAGCAATGTCTATTCCCATGTTTATGTGTCAGACTTGAGATTGCCCATTCAGACATATTAGTGCAGGAGAGTTAGAACGGACTGTTGTACAATGATCTTTTCAAAGTTGGAGCTTGCCTCGGTGATCTATTTTAATCTCTGGAGGCTTCCTGTTGCTTCTTAATTCACTGAGACTCGATTCATCTTTGCTGGTATGAAGTGTTAGGTTCTTAATTTTCTGAGTTCAGATGTTAGCAGGGTTTGGCACTATTGTATGTATGGAGCAGCTTTAAAACTGAGTTCATTGTTAGATTTTGTACCAGTCTATATTTATCTTCTTCTTTCAGTTTCGGAACTGCAAGAGTAGGAATTGTTACTGTGAGGAGCATCCTTTATAGTACTTGTAGATCGACTCGTAGTTTTATTCTGCCATTCCCTGAATCAATTAGTTGATGCTGTTGGTGGCCTATAATAACCATATAACAATTACAGCACGGAAACAGGCCCTCTCGGCCCTTCCAGTCCATGCTGACCATTTGTTTTCCCCTAGTCTCAATCTTCTTGGATATTAAAGGAAAAGTGTTACCACTTTCTGGGGAGCTACTTGGATGGAATTGATATTTACACATCCTACCTGAGCTTTGTCTTCTGCCCATTCTCGAGGGTTCACATACTCATACACCACATTCCCCAAATGATGACGTAGGTAGTTAACACTGTCCTGACGCCCTAATAAAACTCAACAACATTTTAGTTAGATACATTTGCTTTACAATTGTTCGGGTCTGCCATAGTATTGGCTCCTTACCACTATTGCTCCTGCATCTCTTGCACTTACTGAATAATTTCTTTAATCTTACTGGTACCTCAGTGTATTCTACAGCTCCCTCCTCTCCTTCAACTAGTGCCAAATCTTATTCCCACCGAGTTCCTAACATCACCGCAATTACTTTGTCTCCCTTCTTAGTTTCTTTATTGCTTCCTGATTCCTCTTACACTCTGCTCTATTTTGTCTTCTTGCTGGGCATTCCTTGTTCTGATCACCTAATTGGTTACAAATATAACAAGCTCTCGAGATTACAATGTTCTTTGCTTTAAAATGTTCTCTGGGCGATTGTGAGACTGCTTACAGTTCCTCCTTGTATGGTCTTCAGTTTTCACTATGATAGTGCACCCAATTCTCTCATTTTGGTAAATTACTTGGGTGGGTCCAGGAGTAGGGGTCAGGTTACTTTGTCCATAAATTCTGGACTGACTGGTGGGTCAGGATTGTGAAAATGGGATGGTCTGTGAAAAAGGTGTTTATCTTCTTGGGCCCTGAGATTCTGACCAGCCTCCTCTTTGCTCTCTTAGATCCCAGAAGTCTACTGGAGTTCAAGACCTATAATTTCTAGGATATTGGATGTTTCTGCATCCTCTAGGATCCCGAGTGACCCTATGATCCTGGAAGTTCAATCTCTGACCCTTTCCTTCCATTCGTTCCCTAGTCGGACAGGCTCGACTCCAATGTCCTATCCCACCACAAGTATAGCACTGATTGGGTCTTGTTATTGGATGTCTTCTACCACTTGGTCCCATTAAGATTGGATCCAAAATAGGTGCATTACTGTAATAATGATCTGGATATTCCTGGGACTCTAATTCCTCCCATTCCATTCTTTGCTAACATTTGAGTACTCCATAGTTCTGAGTCAGAGCTTGGCACCTCATTTTTAACCACATTTCGATCTTTGATTTTATTGCAGGATGACCTTCCTGCTTTCTGACATCTTTCCATTGGTATCTCGCAGCTCTGGCCATCTGACTGGTGCGGTTATTTGACCAGCCCATAATATTAGTTCTGATTGATTCAGCCACATTGGTAGGAAGACAGTTCAACAATATGGCACAGTATTGCAGAGAATTTGCTCCATTCCGATAATTTAGATCACCTGATTGATTCAAGTATAGTTCTGAAAATCTTTACAAGAATTCACCTGCTTCCTCTCCCTTTCTTGGTTTTATAGCCAGGATTCTGGCTAAGTCAATTGCTTTATGTAGAATATGCATAAGGGCAGTTAAAACTGCATCTTACACCATTGTCTGCTATTACATTTGCCAGTGCTTCATGTGTCTGGTGTCCTAGGCCTGCTAGAAATATCATGTGTTCTGTTGGACTAATTATCTGTTGTATCTATATTTTATAGACTCAGGATCAGTTCCTGTGGATTGGAGGGTAGCTAATGTTATCACACTTTTTAAGAAAGGCGGAACAGAGAAAGGGATTTATAGACCAGTTAAACCCCTGTCTCGTGGTGCAAGTTGACCCACGAGTGACCCCGAGTTGTCACTCGCGGTAATCACGTAAACTAAACGTAGTGGGAACGTCGGAACTCTTGCGAGCAAATTAGCGACTCGTGGCGCTAACGGCAGGTACCCGTGAAACTTGGTAACTCGTGAAAAAAATCAAACATGTTTGATTTTTTCCACGAGTCAAATTTACAGTTCAAGTTAAAAATTGAAACATTTTAAACTCGTTTTTAACGTGGTGGCTCGTGCGTTTACCTTAGTGATTCGTGAGTCTACCGTGGGAACTCTTTTAACTCAGCGGGCAGGCAGCATCTCTGGAGAGAAGGAATGGGTGACGGGATGACATTTCCAAATTTCTCCAGCCCCATGTGTTCACTTTTTTCAACTAGTATCTGCCCTTTCTTGTGTATGACATTATTTGTATCTACAGTGCCTTGTGTCTAGGCAATTCATGATTCACACACACACAATGCTGGGGTAACTCACACACACACACACACACACACACAGTGCTGGGGTAACTCACACACACACACACACACACACAATGCTGGAGTAACTCACACACACACACACGAACAATGCTGGCGTAACTCACACACACACTCACACACACAATGTTGGAGTAACACACACACACACACAATGGTAAGGTAACTCACACACACATACACACAATGCTGGAGTAACTCACACACACACACGAACAATGCCGGAGTAACTCAGCGGGAGTGGCAGCATCTCCGGAGAGAAGGAATGATGATGTGTCGGGTCGAGACCCTTCCTTAGACCACTACCCAGAGATGCTGCCTGTCCTGATGAGTTACTCCAGCATTTCGTCCATCTTTAAACCATCATCTGAACTTCCTTCCCACATAATAACCAATGAGATTCCCCACTAAACTTCCGTGTCCTCATTGTTCCCCTCTCTGTCTTCCCCAGACCTCGGCTGCAATGTCACCGCTGGGCAAATCCGTTCATATCTCGTTCTACTGCCCCGCTTCCTCGGTGAAGCGGCTAACTTCATTTCAAAAAATTGGAATGTCACATTGGCGGCGCAGCAGTAGAGTTGCTTGCTCACAGCGCCAGAGACCCGAGTTCACACATGAAAGGGATAAGACAGTATAGTGGTCTGAGCTACATGAACTACACACATGAAAGGGATAAGACGGTTCTATAGTGTCTGAAGAACCGACCCAAACCTCATCTATTTCTTTACTCCAGAGATGCTGCCTGAGCCGCTGTGTTACTCAGCTTTTTTGTGTCTATCTTCGGTGGTAAACCAGCATCTGCAGTTCCCTTCCCGCACAATATAGTAGAACGTTGGGTTTCTAATCTGATACCACAATAGATAGGGCACCTTCCTCGGGCCAACCTGGTGTCAGGCCTGTAGGAAGCAGCTGCAGATGCTGCTTTAAAACCGAATGATAGACGCAAAATGCTGGAGTCACTCAGCGGGACAGGCTGCCATCGTCCCATATTCTAGTGACACTCAACACATTGTGTTCCCGTGCAGCTTTACACCAGAACAAAAACATTGAAGAAGGGTCTCGACCGAAATGTACAGACACCCATTCCTTCTCTCCAGAGATGCTGCCTGTCCCGCTGAGTTACTCCAGTTGTTTTATTCTGGTGTAAAGCTGCACGGGAACACCAATGTGTTGAGTGTCACTAGAGTATGGTTGGCGCTGCTGGATCACAAAGCTTTTCCACGTGGATCCCACTGAACATATGCAGATCTTATCGTTTGCAACGCTTATTTGCAATCCCACGTAAAAACTCATTCTCACGAAGTTCAATGCGAGGTGCTGCTGGCAATTCAAGTCTAGCCTGCCTTCCGAACATTGCACCTATAGATACCAGAATGAGACTGATTTAGTCACTTTACCATTGCACCACAGTCTCTGTTCATTTAGGTTTCTGTTATGTTTCATGTTGGCCGTATCGTGTTTTTTTTAATATCACTTACCGTGAACTTTCGCGGAGTCCTTTGTATATTTAAAACGCTTGCATTGTCAATAATTCGTACTTTTATTAACATAAAAAAGCTGATGCATATATTGTAAGTCGATTTAACGTCTAAAGGCCGCATTCCTTCTCAGCAGCAATTTAGATGAATTGTCCAGAATAGTTTTGCGAAGGTGGCTGGGCTATCGGCGGTAAACGGGAAAACATGCTTCCAGCACATTTCAACTTATTGGATGCCACAAAAAAGTAGGAGTTTCTGTTGTTCAAAACGAACATCTGTCATAATACTATAAATCTCATTGCAGATAGATGTTTAATCTTCCATGTTGCAACAGTCGCGCCAATCGCCGATCCTCTGCAAATGTCAGTCAGCGGTTAGTTGTCATTTCACTTGTTGCTTTCTCTCGTCTATTTTCTGACCCGGCTTTAAAAACAGGGCCAATTTAAATCCGCAGGGAATAATCAGCCCATTGAACAAAAAGCCTTCATTCACGGTTGGCTCAAGAATAACGGGAGAGGAACTTGGTAACTCGGGAGACGAACTTGCAACATCGCAGAAATGACATACCCGTGGGAACTCGGTTAAACACTTGAACATAAACTTGTAATCTCGTACATAACCACGAGTCTGTTTTTTTTCTTTCACTTGGAGTCACTCGTGGGTGGACTCGCACCACGAGACAGGGCCTTTAGCCTGACATCGGTGGTGGGGAAGATGCTGGAGTCAATTATAAAAGATGAAATAGTCGCACATTTGGATAGCAGTAACAGGATCGGTCTGAGTCAGCATGGATTTACGAAGGGGAAATCATGCTTGACTAACCTTCTGGAATTGTTTATTGATTGGAAAAGGACGTAACTAGGAAAATGGACAAGGGGAAAGTCAGTGGATGTAGTACCTGGACTTTCAGAAAGCATTTGATAAGGTCCCACATAGGAGATTAGTGGGCAAAGTTAGGGCACATGGCATTGGGGGTTGAGTGCTAACATGGATAGAAAATTGGTTAGCAGACAGGAAACAATGAGTAGGGATTAACGGATCCCCTTCAGAATGGCAGGCAGTGACTAGTGGGGTACCACAAGGCTCGGTGCTGGGACAACAGCTATTTACAATATATATCAATGATTTGTATGAAGGCATTCAAAGTAACATTAGCAAGGTTTACAAGGTTAATTCCCGGGATGGTGGGACTGTCATATGCTGAGAGAATGGAGTGGCTGGGCTTGTACACTCTGGAGTTTAGGATGAGAGGGGATCTTATTGAAACATATAAGATTATTAAGGTTTCCATGTGGTATGGACATCTATTGTACCGGGATTATTTGCACCCACTGCACTGGCCGGATCAAAGGAAGGATTAGGCATTTCCCTGACTGGGAACTGCCTATGTTACTTGTTTTGCTTTTGTTATTTCTGCCATATCGGGATCTATCTCGGTATCTTCAATTATTGTCTCACTCACAGATATATCTTCCTCTTCACTAGGGGGTTCACGGTACCTTCTGAATGATTCATTCCTCTTTCCTGCTACTCGTCTAATTCATCTAGGTTTAGGCTCGCAAAAATATTCTGGTGGCTGTACTATGTCTTAAATACCCTCCTTCTCTTTGAATACTGGGGCTAACTTCTTCATTCTACTCTTGGAATCGTGAGCTACTGGATTATCTGTCAATAGTGGAGTGGATAAAGTCAAAGAATCCTGTGCTCTGGTTGCTGCTGTTTGTGGAGCAGGCTCTAATGTGGAATCCGCAGGTGGTGTTAAAGGTACTGCAGGCTCTGGATGTCTATTGTGTGCACAAGTTATACAAGGTGTGGGTGGAGCCTGGGGAATGCAAGAGGAACATGGTGGAAGCTGCAAACTTCTTTTAATATCATCACTTGTCCAATCTTCCAAATATTTGTCTTCTCCCCCTTCAAAGTCAATGCCAACCATTGGGTCCTTAAACTCTAAATTTACAGGTGCTAGTTTCCCTTCAGGAGATCTATCTCGTTCGTTTTCCTTATACTTTCTTATATATCCACACCCTTCTTCCCTAGTGCCTGGAGGTCGACCTACTTCATCCTTTTTTGGTTTTATTCCAAGTTTTGAGATTGCTTTTTCTCAATCCTCCATTCTCATAACCTCTCTATTCACCTTCCATTCCTCATAATATTTCCTCCACAATCCTATTAACTCTTTTGCTATCTAACTATTACAATATTGCCAAATGATTTGTTCTATATATTTAGTCTTTCCAGATGCGGCAGAGGTTCACCTGCACCTCCTCCAACCTCATCTATTGCATCTGCTGCTCTAGATGTCAGCTGCTCTACATCAGTGAAACCAAGCGTAGGCTTGGCGATCCCTTCGCCCAATACTACCGCTCGGTTCGCAATAACCAACCTGATCTCCCGGTGGCTCAGCACTTCAACTCCCCCTCCCATTCCGAATCCGACCTTTCTGTCCTGGGCCTTCTTCATGGCCAGAGTGAGGCCCACCTGTAAATTGGAGGAGCAGCACCTCATATTTCGCTAAGGCAGTTTACACCCCAGCGGTATGAACATTGACTTCTCCAATTTCAGGTAGTCCTTTCTCCTCACCTTTCTCCTCCCCTTCCCAGCTCTCCATCAGCCCACTGTCTCTGCCTCTTCCTTTGTTCTTCCCGACCCCCAACCCTCACATCAGTCTGAAGAAGGGTCTCGACCCAAAACATTGCCTATTTCCTTCGCTCCATAGATGCTGCCTCACCCGTTTCTCCAGCTTTTGTGTCTACCTTTGATTTTCCAGCATCTGCAGTTCCTTCTTAAACATGTCCTATATACTTTATTCCCTTCAATGTTCTGACGCCTCCCTTCGGCCATAATTTGTCCCCTAATTTCTTATTCAATGCTCCTAAAAAGTTTCTCATCCCTCAGCTTTCTGTGGAAATTCATTTGATATTAATTGCAATGGGCTTTCAGAATCCTCAGTCATATCTCATACCACGTGATTCCCCATATTTGCAGACTATTGAGACAAACTCCTAAATCACTCACACCTCCATAACAATTCACTCCTCCTGCAATCTCTAGACTATCAAACTCGTTCCCGAACATTGGCCAAAATCTCCATAGCGCGTCACCAGTCTCGCACTTCTCACACACAATCAATCCTTTCAATCCAGTACCCAAATTCCTCTACAATCTTCCACAAATCCGCACAATTTCAACTTCTTCAATCGTCAAAAGTTAAAGTGCTCCAGGGAATTATCAAACACAGTCAAACACAATCAAACACGCTCCCGCAGCCCGTTTCCTATATCCAGAGTAATCTTAATCTAAACACATGCAAATGAGCCCCAAACACGCGAGCAAAATCGTACACAGACAAGAAATTATACCACTTACTATTATCATACAAAACCACATTCCCATATAAACTACAAGCATTCGCCTAATTTTGCATTCATTAACTGTACAGTTCCAAAAGCAAATCACAATATATTTTAATCCCTCCTCGTGGTGTTTTCAACCAACGGAACAATCGCCACCTCGGCAAAGGGATCGGAAGGATACGAACCTCTGGTTGAACAGCCATGAGTCGGACTCCAATTATAATAACACTCAATCAAATTATGTTCTTATACAGTCGATTCAAACCCTTATTACAACAGAGTATCTAACATTCAAAACTCTAAATCAAAAGCAATACACAGTAAATACAATGAAACCACAGCAAATCTTAAATACACTTTAAAATGTAGCTTCACAAACCTTAACTATCAACAATTTTAACAAAGTATTTATTATACACAAGTCATCTTGAAAAAAAAATGTACACTTTGAATTAACCAGCACCTCAATATGAGATCCTGAATTTGATAAATTTGGATCAAAACATTTTCAGCTTGTAATTTTCTTTATCCAATTATTTTTTAGTATGCAAATTTGAATTAAAAAAAATTATAAGCAAACGTCGTTATGATTATGAAATTCTCAGGATTGGTTAAAAGTATTTTCTGCCAATTATACTTTAACCCCTGAGTCCCCGGTACCTTTACAAGACTTCTCCCCCATCTTTTTTTTTTTTTTTTTTTTTTTTTCAGAGATCCAGATACTACTCACACAGGCGAGGACTCAAACCCTCGTAGGCTCACCCTTATGCCCCTGTCCACTTAGGAAACCTGAACGGAAACCTCTGGAGACTCTGCACCCCACCCAAGGTTTCCGTGCAGTTCCCGGAGGTTTTTGTCAGTCTCCCTAATGGTTGAAAGTGGTTTCCGTTTTAAAAATCGGTAATTTTTTAGTCGAAGCCAGTTGCGATTAGTTGAAATTTAATTGGTTGAAAAGTGGTTTTTCGGTAATTTTTTAGTCGAAGCCAGTTGCGATGCTAGTTGAAGGTGGTTGCCGGAGGACAAAAACCTCCGGGAACTGCACGGAATCCTTGGGTGGGGCGCAAAGTCTCCAGCGGTTTCCGTTCAGGTTTCCTAAGTGGGACAGGGGTATTAGGTTTCCTCCTTTCTACCTGCTTGATACCAGGTGTCAGCGCGTGGTTGCTTCAAGCTGGCAGTCGATGCCGATTTTTTTAAGTGCCTTTCCAATTTGCATCCCCAGCAACAACACAGTACTTCGCCTCTTAGTACTGTTTCGACCCAATCCTGTATATTCAAATATCCAGCCAATCTGATATCCCAGTCTGGGCAGGGCCTCAAACCCTTCAACTGCTTTTCGATGTCAGGCCAACTCAATGGTACCTAACATTTGGATTTTGCAACAGCTGTTGACTAATTCTAAAGGGCCTCAAACCCCAAAAAGGCAAGGATGCCCTCAGTGCTTCCTGGACTACTGTTCTCAGATCTCATTGGGACCCCAACCCAAGTGCGATCAAGTGTCTCTGACCAGCGAATCTGCTCTGGGAAAGCGACGCTGACCAGCGAACTGCACTGGGAAAAGCCGACGCGAAATTTCTCTCTCCCTGCACTGTGGCGCAATTTCTCCCTCTCAACTGCTCAACACCCTCATCACAAACTTAGTGTCTGGGGGTCACTGTTGAGATGAGCGCCTAAAACCCCCTTGGTCTTCTGCACTGACCCTCTAACAAGCTCCCTATAATACTATATCTATCCACCGCAGGGTCCAACCTATGCAGTTTGACCAGCCCAACAAATCGGCAAGCAATACTCCAAAGGTTATGCATCCCAGCAGCCTTCCAGAAGAGACAACGATCCTCGTTTTAAAGGGTCATCGGACCCTGGGGTCAGAACTACACTACAAGCAACACACATATCGATCACATTTATCAGATTGTTCCCCAACCCATAAAGTGCCCCATTACAATGTTTCTACAGAAGCTTCTGGAAGGAAGTAAATTAATCAAATAAAGATGTACACACAAGCGGCGGCGCGCGTGCTCCTCTTAGTTGCTACACACGCTGAGACATACAACCGAACCGAACTTATCAGCCTTAAACAGCACTGGACTGGCCTGGACCCCAGGAGGGTTTACTCGTTCAGTTGATGAGTGCTTGGAAAACGAGCCGGCATCAAAGCTAACCGCAAAAATCCGCATAAACCCAGTGCCAAGCGTTTTTACTCGGCCAACGTCCGCTCCCTTGTCAACAAGATGGACGAGATTTATCGGGGATGTTTAAACAACCGGTAGAAACATTCTGGTTAACAGAGACCTGTGCTGGCATGAAACACATTCTAGCCGTTAGAGTACATCTTGAGCCACCGACTCAGGCAAGACGGAGGGTACAGGAGGTGTTGCGTCATAACATCTATGAGAGAATGAGAGACACTGCTGTCCAGACCTGAGTATTTTACTGGTAAAATGGACCACCTGCCCAGGGAAACTCACTCAGCTGCTAGTCCACCCCGAGCTAAAGCTACGGCTATGAACTACATGGCACACAGCGCAAAACAAACACCATTCTTCATTGTGGCCTTCAAACCACAACCAACTTCAAAAAGATTGTGCTCCCCAGCAAAATGTTTAAAAACAAGGAAGGGCAGAACACTAGCTACACCAACATACCTACACCAACATAGAAGCCTACAAACCCCACCCCTCCCCCCACCTTGACAATCAAGACCCATCTTTCCCTGTGCCTGACACCAAGCCCTACAAGACACACACTTACAATCCCCTCATCTGCAGGAGCCACAGTACAAGACCATGCCAGGCTACACTAGCAGGACCACCATAGGAAACTGTTTGAGAACCAGACATTGAGCTCCACAGCTGGCATACATCACATGGACAATGTAACAATAAGGAAACAGGTCCAAATATCCCCAACCAAAAGCCCTGGTTACACCAACATTTAGAAGCACTTCAGGAGACACTACAGAACAGCCAGAGTGGACCTGAACGAGGCATCAAGGCTGCCACAGAGGGCAGATAGAGGCCCTTCCATGTGGAAAGATCGACACGATACCAACACCCCCCCCTCTCACTGAAGGCATCAACACCAGCAAAGCCCCCCACCCTCCAACAACACCAGGACGTAGTCCATAACACCAGCAACCACAGTCCCACCAGCCTGAAAACGTTGTGCCCAAAAAATGGGCTGAATGATTATCGGATCATGAAATGCCCTGGTTACAACATGTCAGGCCCATATCCACCTGGCTTTGACCAACATCAGTTCGCCTACAAGTCCAACAATCCACAGGCCATCTCCCATTGCCCTCCACTCCGGGTCCCAACACATATACAGGATGCTATTGTTTGACTTTAGTTCAGTCTGATTGGCAACTGGAATAAAAGGAACAGTATGTCAGAATACCTCCTCAACACCGGGGGCTGTGTTCTGAGTCTGTCTTGTAACACATACACCCACGACTAAGCCGTTGTGGCCAACACCCTCATCAAATTTGCTACAACCATTGTTGGACTGATTCAAAGAGATGAGGCACCAAACAGGGAGGATCGAGCACTGATCAGCGACAACCACCTCAACCTTAACACAAGAAGAACAGTAAGTGAACTACACTACACTCAGCCTGACACAACCGAGAAGAGGTGAGCGGTCAAAAACTTCAGACTTCATGGGCCTGGACTGTGAACACACCCACATTATTAAAAAGGCCCTGCAGCGCGTCTGTTCTTCCTGAGAACCTGAAGAGACACTCCCTCCAGCCTCTGCTGAAAACTTTTACCATTGCACAGATGTCCCTGACCTACGGATGCACGGTGTGGTAAGTGCACCGCTACTGCAGCGGTTCATCAAGACCCAGTGGATCATCACACGCTATCTACCTGTGGCCCAAAAAGATTGACCCCACCCACCCAGGCACCTCTATTCTCCATCCTCCCCTCTACATGAGAGAGTACCAACAGAACTGAAGACAGTTTCAGATTTCTGGAAGGGACACCCCCCCCCCCCCCCCCCACACACACAGCACACACACACACACATCATACATACACCCACACACAAACTACCACCTTCCAGCCACGGACAATAACTTCTGCACTTAACAATCTTCTTTTCATTCATTTTATCTAAAAATGTACTTTTTATTATTTCTTTATTTCTATCTCTTTTTACTATTTAACATTCTCGAAACTATTGTTACAAGTAAAGTATTCTAAGTCTGTAAATTCTCAATGTCAATTCAACAACGCTTCACACTTCAGCCATCAAACAGCAGCACAAACACTTTGCAACATTATTAACAGTATTTACAATCCCTTTGCAGCTAGCCAATCCTGATCATGCATCTGCAACACCTTTGAGCTCCTCTACAAAGTCCTCATACATTTTAACAATGGAAAGGACATCTGGACCTCAACTTATATATCAATCTAGGACCTAGACTTCCTGGCACTGGCTTGCAGCTCGTAGCTTTACACAGAAAAAGGCCAAGCAGGCCCTGCAGATGCACAGATCCTCTATTTTGTAATAACTAATTTAGCCAATATTTACACTTAAATCACATCCCCAGTATATCTGATATTCTCTTTCTGATCTGCTGGGCTTTTAGTTGTATTACCCAGAGTATGCAGAAAACATAGTGGGTTCTAGATCTCTGGTGGATTTAATTTCTTGTAATGGCTTACAGCACCAGAGACCCCGGTTCGATCTTGACGACAGATACTATCTGTACGGAGTTTTATGTTCTCCCCATAACCTGTGTGGGTTTTCTCAGAGATCTCTGGTATCCTCTGGTAGACTCTAAAGACGTACAAGTTTGTAGGTAAATTGGTTTGGTATAATTGTAAATGTGTGGGACGGGGTTTGGGGAGAGAGGGATATATGGGGCAGGGGTGTGTGTGGGGGAGGGGTGTGTGTGGGCAGGAGGAGGGTTGTGAGGGGTGTGTGGAAGGGAGGGGTATGTGGGTATGTGTGCATAGGTTAGTGTGTATAGGATAGCTGGTTGGCACGGACTCGGTGGGCCAAAGCTCCTGTTTCTCTCTAAACTAAATTACAAAACCTACCTGAAGCAGTCAGCATTTGTAAAGAGATCAGAGGACTTTACATTGTGATGCATCTTTGATCAAAACCAGAACAGAGAATAGATGATGGCTTTTACTGGGAAAAACTAGATCGTTGGGTCTCAGCCACCACTGGGGATGTGTGGTTGTGGGGGGGGGGGGGGGGGGAGGGCATGGTATGTGGGCTGGAGGGATTTTGGGGGGGGGAGTTAGGAGGGATGTGGGGGATGGGTGGGGGGGGTGGGGGGGGAAGAATGGGGATGGGGTGGTTTGGGGGAGGGTTTTGTGTGGGCGAGAATGTGGAGGGAGGGGTGTGTGTGTGGGAAGGGGTAGTGTGTGGGTGAAGGGGGTGTTGTGGGGACAAGGGGGGATGTGGGGGAAGGGGTTTGTTGGGGGAGGGGTTGTGAGGGCAAGGGGGGTGTGGGGGGAGGGGGGTTTGTTCAGGGCGGTTTTTGTGGGGGGAGGGAGTGTTGTGGGGGAGGGAAGTGTTGTGGGGGAGAGGGTGTGTGGGTGGGGGGGTTTAGTGGGGAGGGGTGTGTGGCATTGGGGAGCAATGTGTGGGGGGACGCATTGTCGGGTGTGGGCGGGGGATTGTGGGGTGCAGTGGTGTAGGAGGGGGGGTGTCTGTGGGAAGAGAGGTTGTGAAGGGTGGAGAGGCTGTGTGGGGGGGGTGTATGTAGGTGGCAGGCGGGGTTTGGGGGAGAGGGAATATTATGGGCAGGGGGTGTGTGGGGGAGGGGTGTGTGTGGGCAGGAGGAGGGTTGTGAGGGGTGTGTGGAAGGGAGGGGTATGGTGGGATAGAGGTGTGTGTGGGGCAGGGGGAGCGGTGTGGGGGTACAGGGGAGAGAACTCAAGAAAAGATGGGGTAGAGCCATGGGGGAGGCAGTATCACGGGGGGGGGCAGCGAGAGGGACTAGATGGGAAGGGGTAGGCGTGCGATAGGGACGCACAGCGGGTTTGGGTGGCTTTGCTGGTCGTTCTCCTCCGCCGGGAATCTCCACTTTCCATTTGGCGACATCAGTGCCATCTCCAACTCGGCGCTGGCTGGGCTGGGTCAGTTTGGGCCAGGCTGGGTCATCCAGAGCCTCCTGCAGCTGCAGTAAAGATGCAGAGGGGTGGGAGCTCGGGATGTGTGTGGGCAGGGGGAGGGTTGTGAGGGGTGTGTGGAAGGGAAGGGTGTATGGGGGGGGGGTGGGTTTCGGGTGTGGGGGGGTGAGGGGGAGGGGGTGGGGGCGGGGGGGAGAGAGCTCAGAGAAAAGACGGGGAAGAACCTTGGGGAGAGTGCGGTATTACGGGGGAGGGGGAAGGAGCCAGAGAGGGGGACCAGAGGGGAAGGGGTTGGGGGTGCAATGGGGACTCACAGCGGGTGCTGGGCGCTTTACAGGTCGTTCTTCTCCGCATGGCTTGCAGACTCAGACCCGCCTCCGGGGATTTATTCTCCTTGCCCCACCCGGTGATTAACAGCAAAGATTAACAGTGGGTGCCGGAAGGGGCATTAACTTCATGATGAATGACAGGCAAGAAGACCAATCTGCTGATCTCACGATTTATTTAACTTTCATAACTTTTGTAATTTTCCACCGATCGGAACAAAACTTGGTGGTTTGGAGCAGAGAACGGTGAGTAAAGTGGCGAGTAATCCTAGCGATATAATAGCAATGTTACGAAATTTTGAGATTTAAAAAATCAAGTCTGCAATATATCCCATCAGATAAAGCATAAAATTAAGTTTAATTTTACACCTAATTCACTATCATATCTTCAGTATTAATAAAGTTATGGCCATTTTCATACTCGGAAATGAGCATCTTGTTGCCTCTTGCTTTTCCATTGACAACACAAAAGCTGTGACGGAGGACAGTCAAAAGCCCATAACTTTCTTAACAATTAAGAAAACTGAATGAGATTTTCAGTTATTATAGATTGAAGCATTCAGAAACAAATATGAAACAATCTTGTTAAAGAAGGAACTGCCGATGCTGGAGAATCGAGGGTACACAAAAGGCTGGAGAAACTCAGTGGGTGCAGCAGCATCTAAGGAGCGAAGGAGACAGGCAACGTTTCGGGTCGAGACCTTTCTTCAGACTGGTCAGGGATCAGGGAAACGAGAGATATAGACGGTGATGTGGAGAGATAAAGAACAATGAATGAAAGACATGCAAAAAAGTATCGATGATAAAGGGAACAAACCATTGTAAGCTGTTTGTAGTGTGAAATGAGAAGCTAGTGCGACTAGGGTGGGGGAGAGAGCTAGAGAGAGAGGGAATGCCAGGGCCCGAGGGCTGAGAGAGAGGTGGGAAGGGGAGGAGACAGCAAGGGTTAACAGAATTGAGAAAATTCAATGTTCAAGCCCAGAGGATGCAGACTCCCCAAGCGGAATATGAGGTGCTGTTCCTCCAACTTGCGGTGTTGCTCACTCTGGCCGTGGAGGAGGCCCAGGACCGAGAGGTCAGATACGGAATGGGAGGGGGAGTTGAAATGCTGAGCCACCGCCATGCAAACGCATATCATGCACAAAAACATTCCATTGAACTTCACATTTTATATAAGTATATGAAAATGCCAATTATGATTCCTGATTAATTTTGTGCTTTCAATGAACCTGATCACACATAATGAACTTGCTGGATGATTTAAAATTCCTTTGGTTTATTACTTGGAAAATTTGTACTGCTCTTAGAGACATCGAATGTGAATCACAAACAATAAAATACAGAACACCTGCCTGAAGATCGAAATGGTACAAAGCATGTGCTAATTCAACAAATTTAGCTCAGGGAAAGAACATTGTGATCTTTGTATTCAGCTGACAAAAGCTCATCAAATTATATTTGACCCCTGCGGTCTGAACACGCATTAACTGGTCTTTTTTTAGAAAGCAGTCTCTGGTCTTGCCTTTGGCAAGTTGTGCTACAATTGTACTGTAGGCACAAGAGATAAGGAAATCTGAATTGAGCAAGTTTCAGGCATTATTTTGCTGAATAAGTGGCTGACAGTAAAGATCACAAGTAACGCTGGGAATTATTTGAGTAATTCATGTCATTTAACTCATTCAGAATCACAGCTACATTTTGTAATAAGTACTGACCGAAGCACTTAATGGTTGATTTCATAATCCTGGGTATCTCGCAAAGGATTAAGCTTGTAAAGTGATTTGGTAAAATTGGCCCGAAGGTGCTCAGTGCTGCCAGCTCTGAAATACTCTCAAATTGTTACCATCAAATTTATTCAATGAAAAACACTTGTCTATCTATTCAATAACTTCTCAATTTCCAAATTAATTTTCTGGTTCAAGAAAATGTGGAACTGGTGTTAAATGAAAATTCTCCATTCTGAAAAAAAAATCTTTCACTAAATTCAGAGAAGGAAGCGACAGCAAGATGACTAAAACTTTTCAGTGTACAACATGAGGCGGGTTGAACATTTTATAAACCAAATTTGTTAATTAATATTAGACAACAGGTAAATCAAAAATAAGTAGGCTTGCCTTTTGATTATAATTGTAGTCAGACCAACCTGCACTGTTATGACTCAGTCAGCTTATTAAAGAAGAGCTTTGTCACTTTATTATAACAGAGCAGAGAACAAAACAGCACAGAAACAGGTTTGTCAGCCCATAATGCATGTGCTGAACAAAAAGCCAAATTAAAGTTATCCCGTCTTCATGCATGCGATCCATACCCCTACATTGCCTGTATATTCTTGTGCCTGTCTGAGAGCATCTTAAATGTCGCAAATGTATGTGGAGCCTCCTGCTGAAATCGGTTTAAAATTGGCACCTGTGGGGTCATCAGAGTTTGGGTTCTGTGGCTGTGTGTCTCTGGTCAAATTATTTTGAGAAGATATGATAACAATTGGCTCTAACGTTTTGCTTGAATTATGAACATATCCTTCATTATAGATGTGCTCTATCACAATGCGTGGCGGGATTAACTTCAACAGGTAAAATTGAACATCTCTTGCACCTTCATCCATCACCAGAGTTGTTTACCCATGCTCTAAAAACATCTTTGACCTTTGATCCCCATTAAGCTAGGTGGAGGAGGGGACTCCATGAATGTTCTCATCCTGTATCGTAATGAAACACAGCACATGTGCAAGAAACACAGTTGAAATGTTTCAACATTAAATTGCAGACACTAAACATATCTCATATCCTTCCTGAGGTTTCCACCATTAGAAATGTCAATACCCATTCATTTTGATTCACCCTGTATCCCATTTGGTGGTAGATGAGTGCATTGTTGACTTCAAACATTACAGGCCTGATAACATTATATCAATGGAAATAGGTACTTTTCCTCAAGTTTCAGTACATCTATCACACTGTCATCTGCTTAACAGTGCAATGGGTTATGCAAGTATGATTCATGTAGAAATATTTCTACAATTGTTGCTCTTATCAATATTCTCCTGATCTTAGCAAGATCTTTGAAGGAATCACAAATTTGCTATCTAGTGCTATCTAATAATAATCTATATGCCGACTATCAGTTTATATTACAATGAAAACCCTGCTATTAAATGCCAGTACAGCCCTGATCCCGACATGGTTGCAAGTGTTGAATGCCAGAAAAGAGTCCTTGAGGAACTAAAAAACATGAGGCATGATAAGGTTAAAAAAAATTATCTCAGTTGGAAGGGATAAAAGGTTTATTTCATTCTGGAACAACAGAGCTGAATGAACAGCACACTCATGCTAAAGTGAAATATGTTTCCTGATATTTGCATATTTTCTGACAAACATTTCAGAAGTTATTTCATGTGCATTCAACTGTAAACATAATGGTCCATTCCAATTATTTATAGAATGATAAACACATGGAGAACTTGCCAAGATTATTTCCGTTAGTATTGCTGCTGGTACAGACCAGAGGTTCAAAATCTATTTGCTTTCTGTATGTTTGTGGATTTATCCCTGCAGACATTGAATATATACCTGCACTAACTGTGATCTTCCTTGTTATGGTGCTATGATGAATATTCGCTGTGCTGAGTAGTGGAAACTTGAGTATCCAAGGAACATTAGCCTGCTTGAAAATAAATTAAAGCATTTAAAAATGTATTCAAATGAGAAGTGTCAGTGCTAGAACATAGAATATGTTTCACTTTTTGATCTCCATGGGGTAGGGATATGATTGAGTGAACCATAATTTTAATGCCGCATTGGTTCCCCCATTAGGACCGTGAACTTGGTAATTCTGAGAGAGGATAGCAGATCCAACAAAGAGCCTTTGCCACTCCCTTGATAAGAGCATCATCAATTTGTCTAATTTCAGGTCGTAAGTTCATGTGATAGGAGCAGAATTAAGCCATTCGGCCTATCGTCAACTCCGCCATTCAATTGTGGCTGAGAGACATTGGACAATAGACAATAGACAATAGGTGCAGGAGTAGGCCATTTGGCCCTTCGAGCCAGCACCGCCATTCAATGTGATCATGGCTGATCATCTACAATCAGTACCCCGTTCCTGCCTTCTCCCTGTATCCCTTGACTCCGCTATCTTTAAGAGCTCTATCTAACTCTCTCTTAAAAGCATCCAGAGAACCGGCCTCCACCGCCCTCTGAGGCAGAGAATTACACAGATTCACAACTCTCTGTGTGAAAAAGTTTTCCCTCATCTCCGTTTTAAATGATTTACGCCTTATTCTAAAACTGTGGCCCCTGGTTCTGGACTCCCCCAACATCGGGAACATGTTTCCTGCCTCTAGCGTGTCCAAACCCTTAACAATCTTATATGTTTCAATAAGATCCCTTCTCATCCTTCAAAATTCCAGAGTATACAAGCCCAGCCGCTCCATTCTATCAACATATGACGGTCCCGCCATCCCGGGAATTAACCTGGTGAACCTACGCTGCACTTCCTCAATAGAAAAAATGTCCTTCTTCAAATTTGGAGACCAAAACTGCACACAATACTCCAGGTGTGATCTCACTAGGGCCCTGTACAACTGCAGAAGGACCTCTTTGCTCCTATACTCAACTCCTCTTGTTATAAAGGCCAACATGCCATTTACTGTCTTCACTGTCTGCTGTACCTGCATGCTTACTTTCAGTGACTGATGAACAAGGACCCCCCCCCCTAGATCCCGTTGTACTTGTCCCTATTCCCAACTTGACACCATTTAGATAATAATCTGCCTTCTTGCCACCAAAGTGGATAACCTCACATTTAGCCACATTAAACTGCATCTGCCATGCATCTGCCCACTCACCCAAAATGACACCCTGCACCCTCATAGCATCCTCCTCACAGTTCACACTGCCACACATCATTGTGTCATCTTGCAAATTCGCTAATGTTACTTTTTCCTGTCTGCCAACCAATTTTCTATCCGCATAAGCACTCTACCCCCAATACCATGTGCCCTAATTTTGCCCACTAATCTACTATGTGGGACCTTATCAAATGCTTTCTGAAAGTCCAGGTACACTACTTCCACTGGCTTCCCCCTTGTCCATTTTCCTAGTTACATTCTCAAAAAATTGCAAAAGATTAATCAAACATGATTTCAACTTTGTAAATCCATTCTGATTCAGACCGATTCTGCTACTGCTATCCAAATGTACTGCTATTTCATCTTTTATAATTGACTCCAGCATCTTCCCCACCACTGATGACAAGCTAACTGGTCTATAATTCCTCGTTTTCTCTCTCCCGCCTTTCTTAAAAAGTGGGATAACATTAGTTATCTTCCCATCCACAGGAACTGATCCCTAATCTATATGAACACTGGAAAATGAGAATAAGTGTCAGGTAAAAGGAGAGTTTAAACTAGTCATAAAGACATACAGCCTGGAAACAGTCCCTTTGGCTCAATTCATCTATGCTGACCAAGATGCTCCATCTATGCTACTCCAATTTGCCTGCATTTAGTCCATATCCCTCTAAACTTCACTTACCTGTTCAAGTGTCTATCAAATGCTGTTACATTATCTGCTTCAACTACCTTGTTCCATATACCCACCACCCTCTGAGTGAATTGTAAAATCTAGAAAATGTTTTTAAATGGAGGGAAATAGGATCGAGAAGGATTAGATATGGGAACATTGCAATTATCAACAATCCCTGTTTATTTGTCAAGCATTGTCACTATGGCAGCCAAACATATGGTGGAAAGATATCCATTCCTCAGTATAATTAAGTCTGTGGGGAAAGTAAGGCCCAGTGTAACTGACTGGATTGTACTGTTTCCCTTAGAAAAGGGAAGGAAGAGTGCACTTGAACTGCTGCAAGCCTGGGTAATGTGACTCATTGTTCAATAGCTGGAAAGCATCCAAGTGTGAGATATCTAGTTTAGGGGTAACGTGAGGGGGAACTTCTTTACTCAGAGGGTGGTGGCTGTGTGGAATGAGCTTCCAGCAGAAGTGGTGGAGGCAGGATCGATTTTAACATTTAAAAGTAAAGTGGATAGGTATATGGACGGGAAGCGAATGGAGGGGTATGGTCTGAGTGCAGGTAGATGGGACTAGGGGAAAACAAATGGTCGGCACGGACTGGAAGGGCCGAGAGGGCCTGTTTCCGTGCTGTAATTGTTATATGGTTATATGGTTATATATCTACATGGGCACCATTACGTCCTGTTACTAATTCTACACATGCCATTGATTCAAGCATTAGTGCTACCGCATAGTGTGATATTGCAAGACACCATCACTAATCCAGGCAAGTGGCGAGTATTCCATCACACCACTGACTTGAGCATTGTAGATGTGGACAAGCTTTGGGGAGGTAAGAGGTGAGTTATTCACCACAGGATTCTCTGTCTCTGACCTGTTCTTTTATTGCTTCTCTAGTTCCTTGTGAAGGCAGAGAACAGGATAATGTGTGAAGGCAGAGAACAGGAGTGGCATTTAGACAGCCTTTTACAATTCTGCATGTATTGTGTTCTCAATGTGCCTGTTGTAACTTGAGGTGAATGAGACAAACTCAGCCACAGAGAAGCAAGGAGGTAAGACCGTAAAGTGTAGGGAAGATTAATTTTCTACTCATTTGGAATCTGCAAGTTGTTCCGGTGACTTTTTCTGTAGTATTATATATGTGCTTTTTGTAATCATACATGGCCTTGTTTATCCCTGAGCATTCTTATTGTTTCTGTTGTTCAAAAAGTCATAAATGTGTGAGGGTGTATTGGACCTTATGAATGTTAGTGAAGGGTATAATCTTATTAAGATTGTTATTCAGTATGGTGCAATCAGCAGCATGAATGTGGTTGTGCAGTTTTAGGACGATGGGATTTGCTGCTATTTTCATTAACCTTGATAATGAATGCCATAAGTCAAAAGGTCATAAGTGATAGGAATAAAATTAGGCCATTTGGCCTATCGTCTAGTTCACCATTCAATCATGGCTGATCTATCTCTCCCTCCTAACCCCATTCTCCTGCCTTCTCCCCATAACCTCTGACACCTGTACTAATCAAGAATCTATCTGTCTTTGTTTTAAAAATATCCACTGACTTGGCCTCCACAGACGTTCTGTGGCAAAAAATGTCCTTAACTTCTTCCTACACAGGGTCAAAAATAGCTTTAAACTTTAAACTCTAAACATGAACTTGGTGCATCACTTCAGGGCATTCATCCCTCTATCAACTTCATCCAACTGTGTCTTCACTTTGATAGCTCCAAGAGCATGTCTTTTCTTGTGCCAACCGCTTCTTTAATAGTTACACTCAATGTCCTAGATACGGGGTGCCTGCTCGCCTGTCTGGCTTGTTGGGGCTAATCTGAGTAGTTCCTGAGCTCTCCAACATTGTCCTTCAGCAGTTGTAGTCAGATCTCTCTTTCGAGAGACACTCGAGCAGCTATAATCACAGCAGTTCCCTTTCAGCTTTTGAAAGAGACTTGAAATTACTCATTTTTATCACGCACAAATGCAATAACACCCCCATGAACATACAAATCATTGCATAAGACGCAGACAAGAATTCCTTCAGCTAATTACATTGGGATCAATTATCAGAGCACTACTTTAGTGCATATATTCCAGTGCAAATTTATTTCTGCCCCAATATCTGGACTAATTTCAGAAATAACAAGATGAAAAGTACACAATAAAATTTCTAATTAACTAATGGATTCCAACACAGTTAACAGTGTAGTGTTACAAACCCCACTCCCCAGACACCAACACCATCCCTTTCTGAAGAGTTCAGAGTTGAGAGAGAGCATGGAAAGAGGCCTTTCGGCCCACCAAGTCCATGCCAATTAATAATCACCCGTACACTAGTTCTATCCTACACACTGGGGACAATTTATTGAAGCTAATTAACCTGAAAACTTGTACATCTTTGGAGTGTGGGAGGAAACCTGAGCACCCAGAGAAGGTACAAACTCTGTACAGACAGCACCAATAATTAGGATCGAACCCAGGTCTCTGGCTTGTAAGGCGGCAACTCTACCACTGTGTCAATCAAGTCACTATCTGACACTGAACCTGACCACACAAGACCTTTGGGTCATTTTAGTGCGGAGCTTCCTACCCCATATCTCTTCCATTATTAAGACTGTTTTCTGTAACCATGCCTTTCATTAAATCATCAAGAAATAGAAGAGGGATAAGAGCCAAACTAGTGTAGTTGGAGAATCTTGTTCGGCATGGGCAAATTGAACTGAATCTGTTTCTGTTTCCTCTCTCCATCATTCCCTTCGACATCTGTGCTTTGCTTTCAGTTCATAATTAGCTCTGCTCCAACAATTCACCAACCTTGTTGTTAAATATTCCCTTGGCTTTATTATTCTGTCTTTTTCCCATATACCCCAGCCCAAGTGATATAGCATGGAAAAAAGCCCTTTGACACAACTTGTTCACGTCGACCAAGATGTCCTGTCTAAGTTAGTCCCATTTGACCATATTTGGCTCATACACCTCCAATTCTTTCCTGTCTATAAACCTGTCCAAGTGCTTTATTACTCATTTCCTTTTATCCAGGTGCTCTCGGTTTCCTTCCACATTCCAAAGAAGTGCAGATTTGTACATTAATTGGCTTCTGTAAATTGCCCCTAGTTTACAGGATGTATCGGATGCAAACGGAATAATGGAGCTAGTGCATAGGTGATCGTTGGTTGGCTGGACACGGTGGGCTGAAGGGCCTTCTTCCACTCTGTATCTCTGAAAAATTGCTGTTATAGTACCTGCCTCAATTACCTACTTTGGCAGCTCATTTCATATACCCACCATCCTCTGAAAAGTTTGGCCCTCATGTTCCTATTCAAACCTGTCCCTCTCACTTTAAACCTATGTCCTCTGGTTCGTGATTTCCCAAATCTTGCATGAACAGGTGAGGAACAATTTCAAGTCTTCAGTTAATCATCTTACGTGGGATGAGTAGAAAACAAAACGACTAACTGCTGATAAAATCAGTGTTCCCATAAAAATTGAATATATTTCAGATTTAAAATGAATCATTTATGTTACATCAATTTGAAATATTAACTAATGATTGCTTTCTACAAGGTATAAGTGATCACTTTATTTAAACTATTAAAATTCAAGATTTATTTTCAATTATATAGATTAAATTTTCCCGTTGCTATTACCAGAAGAAAACATCACACTTGACATGTACCAGGTTTTGTTTCTCCTGAATTAAATTTATATTCCCAGCCCTCTTCTGAACTTTTTCCACAATATTATCTTTTGCTTTATCTCTGGCTATTGTAACTCAGTGACATCAGATTCCAGATGTTCCTCCCCAAATTAGTGCCTTGGTGCCCCATGTAAATGCTGGCCATCAAATACCTATCCATATCAATCCCATTTATCTGCACTTGTTGTCAATGGCCTTTTATGTCTTGACAATTTAAGTACCTGTCTAGAGAGTTCTTTAGTGTTGAGAACACCTGCAATTCACAGCTCACCGCTTCAGTACATTCCAGATTTCAAGCCTGAATCTGAGTCAGAGAGTCATACAACACAGAAAAAGGTCCTTTGGACAAAACCTGTCAATGCCAAACAACATGCCCCATCTACGCTGGTCTCATTGGCCTGTGTTTAGCCCATTTCTTTCCATGTACCTGCTCAAGTCACTATCAACAGCATCACCAATTTTTGTATTATCTGCAAACTTATCAATTATACCTCATATGATCATATTCAATTTATCCATGTATCTGAGAAACACAAAGGATACAAGCACCAAATTCCCATGTATACGTAATTAAATATATGCAGGATTCAAAGATTCCGATCAATGAATGGAGGAAGCACATGGTGAAGATCACAAATAATTATATATTAAAGCAAACACAAGCAAAACATAAGTAGAAACACTAAAGTAGAAACAAGTAGAAATCAATAAAGTAACAATACAAAATAGCAGGTTTCATGCTCCTCTGCTTATTCGAATCTCCTGTCAGCACTGGCTGGCACCGCCACACACCACGGTCCAAGCTCTTCCTCTCTCTCTCTCCTTGGTGAAGCTCTTTTCTCTCCCCGAAGATGAAGCTCATGCTCTCATGGTAGAAGCATGTATTTATATAATATTTGTTATCTCTAAGAACAATGATTTTACTTCGGAGTCACGTGAGTGACTACGTGAATAGAAGCCCGTACAGCCGTTGGTGCGTCATGACGTCAGACGCTGGTGCAGTCGGCCGGTTGGAGCAGCAGCGCTCCTCCGAGCGGTAAGTTTAAACCGCAGGTTATTCGAAGAGCTGGAGAATTCGGCGGTGCAGCAGCATCTAAGGAGCGAAGGAGATGGGCGACGTTGCGGGTCGAGACCCTTCTTCATACTTCACCCTCGATTCTCCAGCATTTGCAGTTCTTCGTTAAACAAGTTTAAAGAGGTAAGGTTTTTTTTAAATTTTACCGCATGTTCAATTTCTGCG
Organism: Okamejei kenojei; assembly: GCA_035221665.1. NCBI lineage: Eukaryota > Metazoa > Chordata > Chondrichthyes > Rajiformes > Rajidae > Okamejei > Okamejei kenojei. Next base: position 48,926,090 of record CM069143.1, on the reverse strand, counting down.
ACGGTTTGGGTAGAGAATGTTGCAAGAAAGGGAAGAAAGGTGTCGGCGAGGCGCTCCCGGGGGTTAGAAAGGAAAAGTGGCAGGAGAGTGTTGAGGATGGAGGCCCGTCTGGTACACCTGGTCCGGTGCTGGCTACACAGCCAGTGGTTGCGGACCACTGCCGGGGGGCAGTGGAGGCTTGTCAGTACGGGTGGGAAGGCCACTGGCAAGTCTCTGTGGCCCGTTAAATGAGTCTGGCCTGGAGGTTATACCCTCCATAGGAGAGTCCGTATGCTCACAGCTCTCCCACGTCGAGATTTCTATTTCAAAAGAATGCTCGACAGGGACCAGCTCCGTGGGGAGGAGTGGTGCCCAAGCCAGGCTGATGGAGAGCTTGTGCTAGCAGCACCTGTTTCAGGGCTGCAGAACTATCCTGCCTATGAAGAGGATGTTCCAGCTCCGTGAGGAGTGAGTGGTTCCCAAGCCCAGGCTGATGGAGAGCTTGTGCTAGCAGCACCTGTTTCAGGGCTGCAGAACTATCCTGGCCTGTGAGGAGGATGTTCTATCAGGGGCAGTTTGCTGACACTGTTTCTATGCTGGGGGGGAGCAGTAAAGGTGTTCGGTTGGAAGTAAATTCGAACATTGCTGGGAAGTTTGCTGAGTGTAGAGGCAGGAAAAGGCGATTGATGTAGAATTGCCGAAGCCATTCAGTATATGCTCTCCCATCAGTTACAGGAGCTAGCTATGGATGAAGTAGCAAAGAACTATAAAAGCTCCTGTTAATTGTGATTCCTGAAGGTACCGGTGGTTAATCACCAAATTTGCATAGATGGGTTTGCCTGCTAAGGCCCAGGAGATGAAGTTTTAAAAAAAGTGCTTAAAACTGTTTGTCAGCAGGTATTACAGCTGTGGTGAAAGTTATTGATACAAATGATATGTTGAAGCACACCAGGATGAACTGGGGACTCCTTTGTAATGCATTTGAAATTAATAATATCGGGGAGGGCCGCTATTAGGCCAGTGCTAACCCGAATTTGGCGAGTTGTGCAAACCGACCAGTGTACCACACGAAATCTGTTGTTTGTGGTAACCTTGCAAAAAGGGTCAAAGACTATTATGAGGTTGTTATAACCATGGCCCTCATTAAGCCGCTGGAAGCAAGGCAAAAAAGGTTTCTCTACAAGAAGTCGAGGACAACAAGGCCGCAAGGAAAGATGCTGGTAAGGAATATAAACATTGACAGACGAGAATTAACTGATAGTTCCTGTTCAAATTTGGAAGGTTAAAATTGTTCTCAAAACAATGGCAGCAAGTTGACATCAGATTTGTTCATACTTAGTGTATTGAAGGAGTTTTAAAATTGGATTTTACTATAAGGACAGTCTACCTAATCAACATTTTCCTAGTCATAAACTTATTTTTCAGATGAGGAAAATGTTGCTTATTCAAGCAGAGATTCAGTCGTTACGTAAGAAGGGGTAATTGAGCCTTCTGTCTATCAAAGTCAACAATTTCTGTCAAGTATATTTCCCAGATCTAAAAAAGACTGGGGGATTGTAGAATTATTCTGGATTTATCGAACAAATTTGTTTGTTATAGGCATTTCAAAAATGGAGACTTTACCAGGGCAACCATTGATTTAAAGAATGCGTATTACGCAGTGTCTATTCATGGTGATGATAGAAGATATTTGAAATTTATTTGGATGACTGAGCTGTGGCAATTCAGGACATTGCCGAATGGATTAACTTCAGCTCTAGGTTATTTACTAAAATTGGTAAAACCTGTGTTAGCATTACTTAGAGTCAGGGGCATGTGGTAATGGCCTATTTAGATGATTTCTGATTGTTGGAAAGACTCATGCTTAAACTCAATCATCAGTTTCAGTTTGTTAAAATCACTTTTGAACAAATGGGATTTGTTATTCACCCACATAATCTAAATTATCACCAGTCCAAAATTATTGATTATCTGGAATTTACCCATTAATTCCAATCACATGTTGGTAACTTTGCCCAGGGATAAATTGAATCAGTTAATTGGGACTGTGTTAATCTCGTTGGAGAACACGGCCTTCGATTAGACAAGTAGCCAGTTTTATTGGGAAGTTGTTGCAGCCTTTCCAGCTGTGCAGTTTGGGTCCTCTGCATTATCCAACAATTACAACCATCAAAGGAAACAGCACTGAAAATACAAAGGGGCCATTTTTGATAGGCCTATGCAATTGTCAGCTGGGGGCGATTGCTGACATACAATGGTGGATAGTACATGTTTAAAAAATTTAAGGAAGGTTTGGTGGAGTCACCGTCACTGATATTACAGACTGATGTATGTGCACTGGGTTGGGTGCAAACAGATATGTCTTCTAGTTGTGGAGGCAGATGGAATGTGGATGAGACATCGCTTCCTCAATTAAGAGAGATTAATTATTTAGAGTTGTTGGGCACCTGGTATGAGCTCAAAGCTTATTGTTTCTACAAGGAGGGATCTGCATGTGCAGGTCAGATTGACAACACCACAGCAGTGGCATATGTAAACCACATGGGTGGAGTTAAGTCACAGTCTTGTTGATAGACTGGCTAACCAGATTTGGAGCTGGTGTATTGACCAAAATATCTGGCTTTCAGCACTTTTATTTGCCAGGAAGAGGCCACGTCAGTTTAATGACAACATTGAATGGATGTTAAATCAGGATGTATTTAACCAAATGATTGATCAGTATGCATTTCCAGATATTGAACTTGTTTGCATCTCGATTAAATATCAGTTACCTAGATATGTTTTGGTAACCAGATCCTGGGGCATTAGCATGGATGCATTTTCGCTGCATTTGGGGGGAGGAATGTTTGTGTATGTATTTCCTTCCATTCTGTCTCATCAGCAGATGTTTGCAAAAGATCAAGGAGAGACTCCGCTTCAGGGGTATTGGTAGTGCCAGATTGGCCTACACGAGCATGGTTTCCCGTTGTATTAAAATGGCTAGGGAGCCTTACATGCTTATGCCCAAGAATAAAATCTACTGGTAAATCCAGTCACTGGGAATCAACATCCTTTATAGGATCGTATTGATTTGCTTTAATTTGCAGATTTTAAGGAGGCATATCTGGGGAGAGGACTGTCTCATCGGACAGGTGGATGTTCTCACACGGCCTGCAGGGATAGTACACAGCAGCAATATATCACCTATATAAGGAAGTGGGAGCAATTCTGCCTACAGCAGGATATTGTATTATCACACTGCAGGGATCCACGGATGTATTGGAGTTTGTCAACTCTTTATTTTGACCAAAAAATTAAGTTACAGTGCGATTAATTCAGCAGAAGTGCTCTGTCTTCTTATTTACCTATGAATACAGAATTGCATACAGTATAGGGACACATCGGTTTGTTCAGATTCAGGGAGTTTTCAATTCTAATCCTCCTAAACCCAGGTATGCGTATTTGGAATGTGAGTGAGGTTCTTATGCTTCTTCGCCAGTGGGCTCCGGTTTACAAGCCATATCTATAGCCAAATTAACTATGAAGGTGGTCATGCTTATGGTGGTGGTTTCAGCCCAACGGTGTACAAACATTGCAAAAGCTACGGCTAGATAGAATGCATGTGTCGGCTGCTGCCATTATATTTTATGTCTATGATTTGCTTAAACATAATAAAAGAGGCATGACATGGATGTAAGATTGTGTTTTCAGCATACCCGCAGGTGATCGCTTCTGTATAGTCTCACATTTTTTCTCGTTACATGAGATTACTAAACCTCTGAGAGGAACAGAGTTGGCTTTGTTTATTAGTCACAAAAAACCACAAAGTAAGGTGTCGGTGCAAACGATTTTCAAGGTCCTCGCGGCCGCAGGATGGTCAGTGAGCTAACTTTTCAGAGGTTTTATCACAAGCCGATTTCAAGGCTCGGGGTGTTTGCTGATTCTGGTGTCAGTACTGTTACATTTTTCCCCTGAGTTAGAGGGGTTTGTTATGATTTGTTGTAAATAAACTGTTATTTCATTTAACAAATGTATTACTGATTGCATGATTGATTGTTAACGACTTTTGAGTCAATCCAGGCAGTAGTGAACGTCGGATTTGAGTCTGCGGCGTGAATTCACAGTGCTTTGAAGTCTTCACGTAGTCAAACTCGTGACTCCGAAGTAAAATAGTAAGATTAAATGAGAACTTACCAGTTTGAAGTTTGATCTTTATTTTATGAGGAGTCGAGTTGAGGGATTACGTGCCCTCCGCTCCCACCCTCATAGATCTCATCTGGTAGTTCTAGTTTTATCATCTTACCGTTATACTTCGGTCATTGTTAGCTGTGAATTCATTCCGCTGCTTTGAAGATTGACGCACCAACGGCTGTACGGGCTTCTATTCACGTAGTCCCTCAACTCGACTCCTCATAAAATAAAGATCAAACTTCAAACTGGTAAGTTCTCGTTTAATCTTACTATTATGTGTCAATCTAGATATCCTCCTTGGTACCATAATGGCATGAGTTATGTGTCCTATCAGACACCGAGCTAGTCTCGGATGTCTCTGGGAAACCAACCTTATCTTAGTGACCTCGCAGGCGTCCTATTCTACTGGTCCCTTTGAATTAGCCCAAGCATTCTTCGAAAACATCTACTTATTTTCCTAAGCAGGGTTTGAAATGTGGTGCTGCTAATTTAGCTGACAACCATTTTAGCTCACATAGCCTGTTTATCCCTTACATTACAATACTTCTGGACACAGGCTCAACAGTAACAGCAGGACCATCTGCCTCCTACTACCAAGCCTGTTTTGGATCTGATTTGACAATCTTGCCTTGGAGTCCATGGATTCTAACGTATTCAACCAGTTTCCCTTATGTGACTATGTCAAAGGTTTTACAGATGTTCATGTAGATGCATTAACCACAATGCCCCCATCAATACATTTTGTGACTTCAAACAGTTCAATTAAATGGATCAAGTAGGATCTCTCCCAAACGTAGGCATGCCAGCCATCATTGATTTATCCCTGCTTTTATACGTTTAAATCAATCTTGCCTTTCAGATTTGTTTCTGTTAAATTGCTTATCACTGACGTTAGACTCACATGTTTATAATGTACCTAGCTTATTCCCGCAACCCTTCCTGAATTGCTCAGCTTCTTTAAGCTCTAAAATTGTTCATTAAATCCTCACCACATTCTAATTTCTCTTTATGTAGCTTTGGTTTCCATTTTGTCTTGTAAAATTCCCATGGAGCAACTTGAGATATTTTACTACCTTAAACAGACCGAGTGAAAGCAAGTTTTTTAAAGAGGCAAAATCATCAATGCTGAGAAAAGTTATCCATTATGTAATATTTGTGGATAAATGTATTCCTACAGCCTGCCAGAAATTGGATGGTTGGGTGGTTAAGATTAGATTACTTGCCCGAAGAAGACTCCAGGATATGACTGAATGGAATTTTAACCTACCTTGTTATCACAAGCACACTCCCCAAATCCAAAGAGTCCCTCAATGAGACCTGAATGAAATACTGAAGGTGACTGGTGAAGTCTATTGTCAGGTGACCGCAACAGAAAGAACATCTGAGGTTAGTAAAGGCACAGGCAGGTACATTTTGTTTGCTTTCCATGGAAGTGAGTAGGAACTAACTGCAAATGCAATTAGTTACTCACAGTATCAGTTTAGTTTATTGTCATGTGTACTGAGGTATAGTGAAAAGCTTTTTGTTGCATGCCAACCAGTCAGCAGAAAGACAATACATGATTACAATCAATTCATTTCCAGTGTATAGATACATGATAGTGAGGTGTCCAAGCCATTGATGTTCTATAATTTTCCACTATTTTCCTCCTTTTCATATCTGTCAACATCTATGGTAGGAAATAAATAGATAAACAGAAGTGTTTTTCAGAACTGATTTTCAGTAGCTGAGTTTGGCAACATATGCTATCTCTCTGTTCCTTCCCACTTTTGGATTTGTATTCAGTGTACACTCCCATACATTGTTTCTCCTCACAAAATGTAGCTCCTCTGCATTAAATCACATGAGCTACCTGCTTGTGCACTAATCTGCCCATCTAATCTAAAGCATTTGGTACTTGCCAGATCACTGTCAATGTCAATGATTTAGAAATGCGTAAGTAGCTCCATTCCTAACATGTCACGAGGAAACAATGGTTTGCTACTTCTGCTATCAAATCTCAAAAAACCAGAGCCTTGTAAAGAGCTGCCATTTTGACTTAATGCTGTTAACACAATTATCTCTGACCAAAATAGGGTTCATGGACCAAGGGAACAGGAAATTGGTCACACTAAAAAATCATGAGTATTCTGCAGAGCAGAATAAAGTCCCATTGCACTGAGCTGTCAACTAATATTTCTTACAGCCCTTTAACATACTGAATCTCTACTCTATTATGTCACATTGCCAATAGGCATGGGGAAACAATATTTTCAGCGAAGGTAAGCTTCAGATAAAATTTCAGAGCTGCCAAGGGTGTTTTAGAAAACATAACACAATAAAGGACTTGGACTATATAAAAATGGATCAATTATTCTAACAAATGCGTGCTATATCGTAAGGTTTTTAAATGGCTTTTGCACAGTACTTTTCCTCTTCCAATTGACATATGAAGATTGAGGAAGTAACTGTTTAAAATTGCATTTACCATTGCGACTAATGACCCAGGAAGAACGCTGATTTTGGAAAAATGGGAATAGATAGGATGAATGCACAGAGTATTTTACCCAGAAGAGGGAATCAAGGACCAGAGGACATAGGTTTAAGGTGACAGAGGAAAGATTTAATCGGAACCCAATGGCACCTTTTTTCCACACTAAGGGTAAGGGGCGGGGAGGGGGGTGGGGTAGCCTCTATCGAGAGGAGGGGGGTAGTTGAGGCTGGGTGGGTACTGCAAAATACGGCGCCCGGCGGGATAATATGATAATGTTTAAAAGACATTTAGACAGGTACATGGATAGGAAAGGTTTAGGGGGATATAGGCCAAATGGGGCAGGTGGGACTAGCGAAGATAGAGCATCTTGGTCAGCATGGGCAAGTTGGGCCGAAGGGCCCCTATTCGTATTGTATGAGTCTATGATTCTATGACATGAGGATGGTTCATATTTTGTCTTTATTTAAGAAGGGTTGTAAGGACAAGGTAAGGTATTGCAATCCGATGAGCTGAACATTAGTGGTGGGAAAGTTACTGAAGGGGATTCTGAGAGAAAGGATTTATTTACATTTGAAAAGGCAAGGACTGGTTAGTGAGTCAGCTTGGTTTTGTGCGTTGAAAATGATTTATTGCTAATTTTACTGAGTTTTTGAAGAAGTGAGCATGAAGGCTGACGAGAGCAGTGCAGTAGATGTTGTCCATATAGTGTGACCTTTGACAAGGTCAGATGGTCTGGAAAATGAGAATACATGGGATACAGAAGAAGCTAGTGAATTGGATGCAAAATTGACATGACGATAGAAGGCTGTGTGTGGTGGAGGAGAGTTGTTTCTCAGAGTGGAGGCCCGAGACCAGTTTTGTGTTAAAGGGATTGGTGCTCTGATGCCTGTTATTTGTCATAGAAATCAATGATTGGATAAGAATGTTGGAAGCGTGATTAATAATTTTACACATTATTCCAAAATTGATGGTATAGTGGTCAGTGAAGAAGTTTGTCTAAGGTTACAATGGAATCCAGATCAATTGGGAAAGTACATAGAGGGATAGCAGATGGATTCTAACTCAGGCAAGTGCTGCATCACTCCATTACTCTAATGTCAGGGTGATTGATGTTTAATGTCTACAAAGGCCGACAATGCCAGGGGCTCCAAAAAGTCCAAAGAGATTGAGTTAAATAAAATAAAGCAGCCATAAGGACCACAGAAAGATAGTTTTGGTAGAACATATGTAGGTTGTATCTGAATCATCTCCATTTTAAAGATCTCTCATTGTCCATTGTTGAACTACAATTTTGCCAGCAGCTCTTTGATTCCAAATTTCAAATCCCTGGGCCAGATTGCATCTCATCCCATAAAAATGGTCATGTTCCAGATGAGTGGTCTACATCCTTTTCCATAGTTGTTCCATGATAGTTGCCATGAACGCCGCACCCCAAATATTTCCTTTCTGATTGTTGAACCATTTGGTCGGATTCATTCCCCAGAACAATGTCCAACAATCCCTACTTCCTCATTCAACCAGAAATTTGCCGGCTAGGAATGTTTTTGTGAACACGGATGTCAGATTAATACTTGCCCTTTGAATTCAGGGGCATTGTAAACTCGTGTGTTCTCAAGATCCTTGAGAATCCTTGTTAATATGGTCTTAAAACATGTTTTAAAGGTGAAGCACAATGTTTGAGCAAAATAACTAAGGAGATCCCTTGAGTTTCAAGGAATTTCTAAAGGCAAAGATTGCGGAGTAGGGAAAACTGAAAAATGCTGTGTCAAGAGGAGAATTACAGGCTACTAATGAACAACAGCTTTAGAAGCCATAGCATATGATACGGAAATGGGAGGATCACAAGAAATTGAAGCTCTTTTGTTCCTTGACCTATGCTAAGGTGTGTTGAGGAACAGAGAACTTGAGAAGTTTCAGAATATTGCACTATATGTTTGATTGAACAACATGTACTTCTTGGTGCCAGTCAATCCATTGAGCCCAAATTTTGCCAGTCCTGAACTCACATTCGTAAAATCTAGGAGCTAAACACTGCAAGGTTCAACCTATTATTGCCAGTCCATTGATCTCTCCAGTCATCAATCACTTTTCCCTGTCCCAAGACTTGAACTCAGCCCCTCTAGGCACAAGATTCAATTTTTCCTCCCTGGACTCAGGGTTGATCAGATTAAGGTTCAATGTTTCAAGGTCAAGGCCAGTTTATTGTCACATGTACCAATTAAGGTACAGTGAAATTTGAGTTGCCATACCAAGTGAGAAGCCATGTGGTCATGGGGAGAACACACAGCCACATGAAATAAAAGTTAACATAAACATCCACCACAGCGGCTCCCCACATTCCTCGCTGTGTTGGAAGGTAATAAATTCCAAACTTCTCCCTGTTTATTCTCCCACGGGCTAGGCTGTTGAACCATCCGCAGTTGGGGAGATCAAAGCTCCCACAGCCGGCGATCCGAAACCCTCGTGTTGGGGTGATTAAAAGTCCCGCGTTGGGATGGTTGAAACTTTCCGTGGCTTGGATCTCCCGAATCGGTCTCTAAACAGGGACTGCGGGCTCCATGGTGTTAAAGTCCACAGGCCCGCAGTTCAACCACCCTCCTTGCAAATTCGCCACCATTCCTCCATTCCACCTATCATATTCCTACCGTCAACAATAGCTTCTTCCCATGATCAGCATGGGCAGCACAGTGGCACAATGGTAGAGTTGCTGCCTTACAGCACCAGAGAAGTGAGTTTGATCTTGACTGTGGGTGCTGTACATCCGGAGTTTGTATGTTCTCCCTGTGACCACATGGGTTTTCTCCGGGTGCACCGGTTTCTTCCCACATTCTAAAGATGTACAGATTTGTAGGTGAAGTGGGTTTGGTAAAATTGTAAAATTGTCCCTCGTGTGTAGGATAGTGCTAATGTACGGGCATCGCTGGTCGCCGTGTACTTCGTGGGCCAAAGGGCCTGTTTTCACGCTGTATCTCTAAAATAAACCAAACACCACTTGCCTCAGATATTAATTCATCTCTGGCTATATATCCTGGGCCAGTCATTCTTTTTGTTCACTTTCCAAAACAGGGCTACCTTTCATGATGTCATTCAACCAAAGTTGATAATAATGCAGTCACAACACCTTACATGGATAGGCCAGGTTTGGAGGGATCTGGACCAAACAGGGGCAGGTGTGACTAGTGTAGCTGGGACATGTTGGCTGGTGTGGGCAAGTTGGGCCGAAGGGCCTGTTTCCACACTGTATCACTATATGACTCTGTGACCTCTTAAATGAAAGTAAAAAAAGCTACAGATCCTGGAAATCTGAAACAAAAAGTCAAAACTCTGATAGCACATTAGTGTGCCGAATTGATGACTGAATTAATTTACATATTCACCACACATATTAATATGCCTGACTCTAGCTGAGGTCAATAAAGGTGTCGCCTTAGATTTACCTAAAAATACCCCAGGATTTTGGAAAGACACAAAATGTTGGAGTAACTTAGCGGGTCAGGCAGCATGCCTGGAAGACATGGATATGTGATCTTTCTGGTTGGGACCCAAACCAAAACGTCAACCCATGCTGCCTCCCCAACTGAGTTACTCCACCATTTTGTGTCTTTCCTTGGTAAACTAGCATCTGCAGTTCCTAGTTTATACATTTTGTCTGCTTTACTGCAAACCCCCCTCAAGGTATGCCTATTTGGAAGAAGTTCTCCCCCTCTCTCCATTAGAGAAGGATCCCAAACCAAAATGACACCTATCCATGTTCTCCAGGGATGCTGCCTGACCCGTTAAGTTACTCCATCAATTTGTGCCTTTCCTTGCTGAACCAGCATCTGCAGTTCCGCATTTCTACAGGGATTTGGGGTTTGTGAAATTGTACATTTCTGAATACACAGGTACCTGAGGAATTTGGTCGCTCCAGACACAAAAGTTAAACCTTCAGCTGCTTCTGAATATAATTTATTTTCTTTAAAATGCGACCTTGGAGTAAAACCAGTCAGTGGCTCACCTCCATCCTCTATACAATGTGACAAAACAGCGTCAATGCCATAAGACGATGCAAAGCAGAGCAAGAAAAACAACTTCTCTGAATCATAATAATCAAGAAACTATAAACTCAGCAGTAAATTCTTTGACTCTTTTTGTTTCTATATCATTCCACTTTGTATTGTGACCCAGCAATTTGTGACAAGATGGTAAGAAACATCCATTGTCATTGATAAGTGCTATGCAGGCCTTCAGTTTTATCCAATTGGTTACAATGGGTGCTCAACTGTGTAAATTCCTTCAGCATCTATCTTAGGACTGTCAAAGACTATGTTGGAGGCGGTAAAGATAGATTTGTCATTTATGAACTGTACACCTGTTTTTTTTAAACCGCCGATATACATTTTAGAGATTCTCCTCGTGTTCCTGTTGTCTTCACAGACACCAAGATTTTGTCAACACGGCTTATAGCACATGACAGATGGATCAAAATAACAGTTGTTTTCTGGAAAATGTTAAGAGCTGAAGCTACTCCAAATGAAAATCTGTTGTATTGGAACTGTTCGATTTGAGTATTAATCATTGAGTACTCTTTTGAACCTCTGTCAGACTTGATTTGCTAGTAAGGATTTAATGTGTCTAGGTTTATAAAGATCTGTCCTCCTCCTAGCTGAGCAAAACAAATCATCAATCGGAGATAAAAGTCTGTCTACTTTTGCTTCTCTGTTGACTGTTATCTTATGATCTGCACAGATCTGAATGTTACAATCTGTCTTCACTCTTGGGTTTTATTTCTTATTTATTCAGTTTTTTGTGATCTAGGTATAACTGATGACATCAGCCTATTCCTAATTGCCATTAAGAAGGTAATGGTGGGTCATCTTCTTGAACCACTGCAGTCCTCCTGGTAAAGGTAGTTCCATGCTGCTTTAGACTTAGATTCACAGCATGGAAACAGGCCCTTCGACCCACTGTCCGTGCCAATCAGCGATCCCCCCATGCACTAGCACTATCCTACACACTGGGGACAATTTACAATTTACAGAAGGCTATTAACATCCAAACCTGTATGTCATTGGAGTGTGTGAAGAAATCAGAGCATCCGGAGAAAACCCACGCAGTCACAGGAAGAACATACAAACTCCGTATGGAGAGCACCAGTAGTCAGGATCGAACCCAGATCTCTGGTCCTATAAAGCAGCAACTCTACGGCTGCTAATAGGTAGCGAGTTCCAAGAATTAGGCTCAGTGACGATGCGCCTGTAATACATTTCCGAATCGAAATGGTGACAACTTGGTGGGACATGCAGGTGGCAGTATTCCCCTGCACTTGCTGCCCTTGACCTTCCAAGTGAGAGGGGCTGCCAATTCTGGAGGAGCTATTGAATTGTCTAGATAAGTAATGGCAGTACATTTTGAAGACAGAATACTGCAACCACAATGATGAAGGGATTGTCCAGGGTGGTTGATGCAGTGCCAAGAAGTAGGCTGCTTTATCCCAGATGCTAAACTTATTGAGACTTGTTGGAAGGACATTCATTCGAACAAATAGAAAGTGTTGAAGCACTCTCCTGACGTGCCTTATAGATGAGGAAATGCTTTGGATGTCAAAAAGGAAATCACTTGCCCGTGCTACTTAGCTAACCTCTAACCTGCAGTTGTAACCACAGATTTTATACGGTTGATCTGGTTAAGTATCTGGTCAATAGTGACCTGGATATTAATAGTGATTAATTGATAATGGCAATGCCATTGCAATACTCTCTTGGAGGAGATGATCATCACCTGGCATTTTTGTGATATGGATATTATTTGTCACTTATCCGCCTACACTCAAATATTGTGCCGGTCTTGCTGTGAAGAGCACGCTTATGGGCCTGTCCCACTTAGGCGACTTTTTAGGTGACTGCAGGAGACTGTGCAGTCGTCACATGGTCGCCACATGTTCGCGTGTGGTTGCCGGGGAGTCGCCTTCATGGTTGTGAGGAGTTCCTGCATTCTGGGAACTAGGTGCAGACTCATTATGGTCTGCGCAAATGTTTCAACATGTTACACCAGGGAGAGTAGCGAGAATTCTCGTGCCGTAGGTGGGTCGCCAGAAGGTCCTAGTGGGTTGCCAGGAGGTCGAATGTTCTTGTAGGTTGTAGCTGGTGTTGACCGGTGAATTTCATTGGCTCATTGGAGAAAAAAAAACCGAAAGCAGTAGTTTTCAGAACCAAGGATATCCGACCGGTAATGTTAAATGTCAGCCGAGCTTCACACCTGTGCATCTCTGGCTTTTTAAAAGTTGTCTCCACTCTTTCTCCCCCCTTCTCTCCCCTTCTCCCCCCCCCCCCCCTTTTAAAGGATTTACTGTACACTGTGTTTTAGCCGTCTTAATTACAGCGCCAACCTTGCTGTTTATTGCGGTGTGTGTCTGTATCACCTTGGCTTTACACCGTGTGAATTTCAGACAGCACTCCCAGTGCTTACCCTGTGCCCTGCCTGCGATGTGTTTGTGTGTGTGTGTTCCACTCTGACAGTTGCCAGCAGTCACCTGAAAAATCGCCTAAGTGGGACAGGCCCATAAGGCTGCTTTATTTGCTGAGGAGTTGAGAACAGAATTGAACATTGTACAGTCAGTGAGCATTCTTCCTTATGACCTCACAAGGGCAAGGAGGTCATTAACACAGCGAATTAGAAAATCTGGTTCAATGTCACTTCTTTCCATTTTTCTCCACACCGCCTCATTTGAATCCTGGTATAGTACTCTCCTTTCACCAAATCTTGCTTTCTATGCCCTTTATGATTTATTCCAAATTTAGCTCAAAACACCTTGAAATACTTACTGTCAAACACAACCAAAAAAAAGATGATGTTTTTATGCTCTTGATCCATCCCCAAACCGGCTTTATCTTTGATAGTTAGTTCTGTCTTAGCAAATTAAATCCTCACCCAGAAACACTCAGGAGCTTGCTTCATTCTAACTGTTTACTACTCCAATATCATTGATCCCTGTCACCAAGATATCTGCCGCTGTGTAGATCAGAAAGATGGTGAATGACTGATATTCAGTATACTATTTGGCCAATTTTTGTGATTTAAATTCCTGCTCACATCATCTCAGTTTGTAGCACTCGTGTCATTTTCCACTGGCACAATCGTTCTTTCAGTGTGCACTGTCAAAGGGCAATGTTCAGGTATTAAGGTTTACTGTCTGCAAGCCATCAGGGTCACTACCTATTCTCCCTCTCTCATTATTCCTACCTTAATGCTTTACCAAAACGAGTTGTTTGACATTTCTTGCTCTCAAGCAAACTCTTGGTAAATGTTCCTTGATAACATAACAGATTATTGTGTCTGATTTCATTAACTCAATGTCACTTACGCCACAATGACAACATCTCACTTCAGTTTGTTTTTCTGAAGACGACAAAAAGATAAGTTCTATCTTGTGAACAGTCTTGGTCTCGGCAAATCTTTCTTGTCTGCTGTCTCCGCTACTGAGGCAATATCAAAGACCTACTTCAAATTCACTTTCCTATCACATAACAGTATTCTGAGTCCACAATTATGCAATCTTGCAATGTCTCCTCCAAATTATTCGCAGCATACTCTTAGGTACTATCATCATCTTTGATCGCACGATCCATTTATTTTCAACGACTGTGTATTTTTCCAACTCTATGCAAATGCAGTTTGCTGTGTTTTATATATTATGTAGGTACCATTTTATTTTTCTCATTTTTCAAAGCACTGCATAAAAGGATGCTTTTGCCAGTTGTAAATGTAAACACAAAAGTTGTCCTTTCTGCCTTTCCGAATCAGCCACCATAAACACAGTAAATGAGCCCTACTCCATATTGAAACCTGTACGGATGGGATCCTGTTAGAATCTCATCAGAACCTACATGCTGAGCGTGTGACAGGGTTGTCCAAGCGATCACAGTGCTGTTTTGTTCATTATAAACTACCTTCCTTCTCCCAGGCTATCTAAATTGCCCCTTGAGCATTTGCAATCGATGATGTAATATATATGTATATTCAACTTGGAGCTCGTTCAATAACAGATAGCTTGTGATTTTTAGTTCATAAAAGTTAGAGAAGTCTGTGTTTTAAATAAGTTTGAGTTCTAGTGCTGAGAATTGGGCAGCATGGTGGCACAGCAGTAGAGTTGCTACCATACAGCGCTTACAGCGTCAGAGACCCGGATTGAATCCCGACTATGGGTGCTGTCTGTATGGAGTTTGTATGTTCACCCGTGACCGCATGGGTTTTCTGCGAGATCTTTGGTTTCTTCCCACATGCCAAAGATGTACAAGGTTTGTAGGTTAATTGGCTTGGAATAAATGTAAAATTGTCCGTAGTGTGTGTAGGAGAGTGTTAATATGTGGGGAACGCTGGTCGTTGCAGACTTAGTGTGCTGAAGGGCCTGTTTCCGCGCTGTATCTCTAAACTAAACTAAGAAAGAATTGCTCTCAGGTTAATGGGATATTTACATTCTGGGCTTGAATTTCCAACAGATGAGTTAAAGCAGCATAGAGTCACAGAATTATACAGCATGAAACAGGCTCTTCAGCAAAAAATGTTCATGCTGATATAGGTGCCTTCCCGATTTGCCTATGTTTGGTCTATATTCCTCTAAACCTTTCCAATTCATGAAGCTGTCCAATCATACCCATCTATACTGTTTGGTCTGGCAGCTCGATCCATATACCCATCACCCTCCAAGTGAAAACACATGCCTCACTTCTCCTTTAATTCTTTCCCCACTCATCTTAACCCTATGCACTATAGTTTTAGATTCTACTACCCTGGGAGTAAAAGTGTAACTATACTCCTCATCTTTGGCCCTCATGATTTTTTAAATCTCTATAAGGTCATCTTCTTTGTTCCAGGGAAAATAGTCCCAGCCTCTCCAATCTCTCTTTATAACACAAACCTTCTAGTCCCAGCAACATCCTTGTGATTTTTCTCTACACTCTCTAGTTTAATCGCATCCTGCTTATAGTGTGGCAACCAGGATGGCACTCAATATTGTAATTGCACTCTTAACCATGTCTTATACAGTTGTAATATAACATCATAACTCTTATACTCAGTGCCATGACTGATGAAGACATGCGTACCATACGCCTTCTTCACCATATTGTCTACCTCTGTGGCCACTCCCAGGGAAGTGTACATGTACACCTCGGTCTATATTCTGTAACACTCCCTTGGGCCCTGTCATTTACTGTGCAAGTTCTGCCCTGATTTAATTTCCCAAAACGCATTGCTTCACATTTAACCAAGGTAAATTCCACCTGCGATTCCTATGCCCACTTTCCCAGTAGATCTAGATCCTTGGACAGCCTCCGTCACTTCCATCTCATCACCAATGTTGGTATCTTCCACTAACTTACTAATCATGCCAACTACATACTCATCCACTTTGTTAATATATATGACAAGCAGCACGGGACCCTTCACCTATCCCTGTGCTGCACCATTGGTCACAGGCCTCTGATTCCTTCCACCTTGTTATGAAATTTATAGGCTAATTTGTGCAGAATGAATGAAACAAATGCATTTGCTATTTTGCCTGTTTTTCATCTCAATGAAAGGGAATTAAAATTACAGTATCATCCTGCATGGACCCATTTTTTTACATTCAAATGAAAACTATAATGAATTATGAATATTTATTTTCAATCAAACATTATATTATGAAGAGATGCTATTTGAATGCAAATGTGGTTGGATTTAATGATGGAAGAAAGCACTTAACTTTCATAATTTCTGAATTTCCACAGTGCCATAAGAAAATAAATTCTTGCTCTTGCACACTATCTTTTGCGGCTCTGTTCAACATGTTCCAATAAACATGTACATCCAATAATTACTTTTGATGTGCAATCATGTGGTATGGAAGCACAAATCCATCAGGTGACAGTGCAAATTTAGAAATACACCACGATCCTAAGTTTATTAATAGCGACATACAGTACAAAAGCAAAAGCAAAGTTCACATATGGAACTTCTACAAAATACCAGTTGTACCACATTGTATTTAAATGTGGACCACAATTTAGGAAAGATATAAAGGTCTCCGAGAAGCTGCATTAAAGATTTACCAATCTCTCAAAGTGACAATTTATGTGGAGTAGATTAGATTTATCTCTGTAGATCAGTGTCACTCATGTTATGAGTCATGCTTTGGTAGTTACGCCCACTTGCTTTTACAGTAGTCCTTCTTGCCTGTTCCCAGTAGAATTAGAAAGACGTGCTAGCATGAAGTTATATATGCTATGTCGTTATTAAAGTCTTTGGACCTTTATCATGGTGTAAGGCTTCAGTTATTACAACAGCCGAAACACAACATTCTCTTACTGGATTGAAAGGCGATTTGGTAGAAGTGTTCAAAATCATGAAAGATTAAAAGAATAAAGCAGAAATGTTCCATTTGGTGAAAGTATCAATAAACAGGGGACACAAATATAAGATAAGTGACGTGAATCAAAGAAGACATACAAAAAGCTTATTTCTGCAACAAATAGCAATGACCTGTATTGAACATTCCAAAAGGTCAATATTCTAAAAATAATTTTCGATCAGTCCTTGAAGGGGAAAATAAAAATGCAGCGGTACAGAAAAAAAGTCAGGAATGCAATTAATTTGTAAAGGAATAAAGTAACATGAGAAAAAGTCACTGCAGGCTTCAAGGGTTAAAATGCACCGTTCCATGATGTTTAATCAGGTCACCTAAAAATAATTCACAATTTGGTAATATTGGCAATATTGCAACAACCATTAAATAAATAGAGGAAATTGAAATCATAGTGACAGAGAAACAGATAAATCTTTCCAGAAAAATGCATTGAGTTACACGTAAATAACGAGCTCAGAAATTGATCTCAGTCACTTACAGTAATATGTTGATCACCAGGAAACAAAGCCAATCATTCACACTACCTAGCTGCAACTTTGTTGGAAGATACAGTCTTTTAAGTGAAATCACCATGGTGATTTAGAAACCTCAGAAAAAAACGGATTATGATGATCAGGTAACTATGTCAGTAATGGATAAATGCTAGTTTGGATGCTTCAGACTATCAGACTAGGATTTGTTTAATTTATCTGCATAACCAGACAGGCCTTCAAGTCACTACTGCATTCAAAATGCAAGATATTACTCCCTCAGTAATTGTCTGGATGCCAGCCTGAATTTATCCATATGCTCAGATCCCTGGAATGGACCAACTCAATCTATTGCAGCGCTTTTAACTGAATTAACATTTCACAAAGACAATCAGTTGCACGTTTATTGTGTCTCTTCAGTTGCTTTGGTCACAGTGTTCTAGAGTAGCAGGCCATACACTCACAAGGACCAAATCTTTTATGCAAAGATCCCCTTTAATAGAATCAAGAACAGTGACAATGGGATAGATGGTTTGCTGTTTCATTTACAATGTCGTTATAATATCAGTTCACTTGGTGACATGAAAATAAAATTCTAATCTGTCCCAGTGGGATGATAAGGGGAATGAAGAGAGTGCACATTTTTTCCAGGACATTAAGGGCAGCACGGTGGTGCAGCGGTAGAGTAGCTGCTTTACAGCACTAGCAGTGCCAGAAACCCGGGTTCGATCCCGACTCCGGGTGCTGTCCTTCTCGTGACCGGTGTGGGTTTTCGCCGAGATCTTCAGTTCCCTCACACATTCCAAAGATGTACAGGTTTGTAGGTTAATTGGCTTGGTATAAGTGTAAAATTGTCCCTACTGTGTGTTAATGTGCGGGGATTATTGGATGGTACAGACTCAGTGGGCCGAAGGGCCTGTTTCCATGCTGTATCTCTAAACATTATAGAAAGGAACTTAGAAAATTCTAGCTAACCAGGCAGTTGACATGCCTTTGTGAAAGAGAAATCACATTTGACCATATTGCTTTGAAAGCTCATGGCGCAGAAGGTAGCATACTGGCATGGGTGGGAGAGTGGCTAACTAACATGAAACATTACTAAAACTTCCATATTTCATGAATGATACATACTACAGAAAGTGGGAGACATTTCACTGATGCAGCACTGAAGAAGGATTCCCTCCCAAAATATCACCTATTCACGTTTTCCAGAGATGCTGCCTGACCTGTTGAGTTACTCCAGCACTCTATGTCCTTCACTGATGCAGTAGCCAGTTTTGTGCTGACTGCCTCAACTGCATTGTGGATGCACTGACTTCACCTTAATTCATACCACAACCGGCCTGGGAATGGAATGCGCTCAAGATGAATATCTAAAATGGAAGCTACTCATTTTCCCAGATTCTTTCCTTAATGTAAAATATTGATGCAGGAGACAACTCACAAAAACCACTGCGATTCTGAGAATTTAATAAAAGCTTGCTCTTTCAAAATTACCCGATGAAATTCAAAATAGCACAGAATCTGTGGATCCATCTGCAATGCTGCAAATCAATATTGAATATCAAAATACTGACTTTAGGAATGTAAATCATGTGATTAAATCTGTAAGAAGTTGGTTATTTCCTGGGTTCATGGAAATATATTGACAAGTTCATGTGGAGAGAAGAATTTGGCAGCAAACCAACCTCATCCTCAATTTTCTATGGGACGGCTGCTCGGTTGATTTGCCCTGTGCTGCAAGAGAATTTCAAAATAATCTGCCAGTGATTTAATTAAAAAACGTGGTTTCAGTTTCTACATGTTATCATCTCATCTCATCTCCTTTTACTTGTTAGATTGTTCTGAGGAATGATATTAAAATATAAAACTCCTATTAAAAATTAAAACATGTGCCATCTTTATAAGCTTAACCAATTGGCCCATTTCCAACTACAAAATTGGTCACATCCTGTCACTGCTAAGAGCAGAATTGGGCGAGAGGGATACCTGCTTTCATATTCTGAACCAACTCAGAGTATGTTTTGCATCCCTGATAATTCATTTATTTTCTTTGCCTCCTTAAAATGGTGCCAGGGTGCGGTGACATTTTGCCAGTAGCCATTGCATCCATTATGTGTGTAAAGATGGAACAAGCAAGAATTTCATTGATCCATTTGTACCTGGTACAAATAACAAACACTCTTGACTCTTGCATGTATTCAGCAGGGATACTAATCTAAACTAGATTACCAATGGGGTTAGTACGATTTCTTGCCCCATAAATAATGTGAGAAGAAACAACACAAATCAGTGTTGTAATTGATCAGCAGGGGATGCAATCTCTCTGACTCTTCACTCGGTACTGGACCATTTGGACATCAAAAGCACGTATGCCAGGCTGTTGTTCAGCAACACCGTTTGGCATTCAACACTAGCATGCCCTCCAAACTTATCATCACCTCAAAGAATTGGGTCTATACTTATCCCCAAGTAATTGGATCCTCGACAGACCACAATCGGTATAAATTGGCAACAACACTTCCTCCTTGATAACCATCAATATAGGAGCAACTCAAGGCTGTGTGCTCAGTCCTCTGCTCTCACTCTACCCATGATTGTGTAGCCAGGCACTCCAATACCATATTTACATTTGCTATTAACAACACCTTTTGTTGGTTGAATAACAGGCAATGGTGAGTCAGAGCACAGAGGAGATTGAACATCTGATTGAATAGTGCCAGAACAAAAATCTTGCTCTCAACATCAGCCAGTCCAAGGAGCTGATTGTTGACATCTGAAAGGGAAAACTACGAATTTTGAACACGTTTGAACAAGTTTATTCATGATAACCCCTTGAGATGAACAGTCATCTTGTTTTCGAGGGGGTCCAACATAGAACATACAGCACAAGACATAACATACATAGAGGCTCTCATTGACACACCTACCCACACACCAATCCCAAAACCTCTCCATCCCCACATGTTATAGTTTATGACAATTGTTAATTGACTTTACATATCCAATAATAATAAGTTATGTGTTACAGCATAATGTTGATGCATAATACCATATACCACCTATCATGCATCGTACGTTATTATTTCATGATATATTTCATAGTATTGTGACGTAATATTGTTACACTATGCAATACAATAATACATAAGTAATTGACAGGACAGCGGTGGAGTGTTCCTGGCCATGCACATCTCTGAAGATCTGTTCTGGGCCCACCATATTGAGATAATCACAAATAAAGCTCATCAATGTTTTACATTGTTGTATGATTAAGGAAATTCGGTATGCCGACATATACTATCTTGAACTTCTACAGGTCTATGATAGAGAGCATATTGTGTGGTTGCATCATGGTCTAATTCTTACCTTTGTAGGAGACGCCGTTGAGTATGGCTGCCCTGCCAGCAGCTGTTAGTCTTTTCACCCTTTTTTAAAATTTTTAGTGAGTTAAAAGTGTTTGTTTTGGAGGTCTTCTAGTCGTTTATGTGGTGGATGGGGGGAGGGGAAGGGGGAAACTTTATTTCCTAGTTTCTACCTGCTTGGAGAGGCGGTTTCCCTCCGAGCTGCTTCTTCGCTCCTTCCTCGCAGCCTACCATCGGACTGCAGCAGAACCCCAGCTTCGGCGGCGGCACAGTGCTGGGACACCGTCCCGGAGCGGGCGATCCCTTGCCCGGGTCGCCATGCGGTGGGCTCCGGAGTGCTGTGGCCGCCGACTACAACATCCGAGGAGCTGTGGCTGCGGGCATCAGCTGCGGGTGGCACTGGATATAAAACACCGCGGAGCCTTGGATCCGTGATCGCCAGAGTCGGAGCGCCAACCAGCGTGGCCTGTGGACTTTGGGTGCCGCGGTCTCCGCGGAGGAAGCGGCCGCTCCAGACATTCGAAGCCGCTGAGGATTGTTCGCCCAACGATGGAGCTCCATGTCCCCGGTAAGAGGGCCTGAACCGCCCGACTATGGGTGAACAGGGGATGGGACTGGACTTTGCTGCCTTCCCCCACAGTTGAACCATTGTGGGGGGATGTTTTTATGTTTGTTGTGCACTGGCAAGTCAAATTTCACTACACCAATTGGTGTATGTGATAATAAATGTCCTTTGTATTTGTATTTTACTTCGGAGTCACATGAGTGACTACGTGAAGAACCCCATACAGCCGTTGGTGCGTCATGACGTTAGACGCATTGGTGCAGTCGGCCGGTTGGAGCCGCAGCGCTCTTCCAAGCAGTAAGTTTAAAAACGCGAGGTAAGTTTTTTAATTTTTTCCAGTGGTCATTTTCTGTGATGGTTGGAGGTTTGTTGGAGAAATGTTGCAGAAAATGATGAAGGTGTCGGCGAGGCGCTCCGGAGGTAGGAAGGAAAATGACCAGCAGAGAGTTGTTGATGGAGGCCCATTTGGTACACCTGGTCCGGTGCTGGCTACACAGCCAGTGGTTGCGGACCCACTGCCTGTGAGCAGTGGAGGCTTGCCAGTAGGGCGGAAGGCCACTGGCAAGTCTGATAGGCCCGTGGACCCTGAGTCGGACCTGGAGGTTATACCCTCCATAGGAGAGTCCGTTTGCTCACAGCTCTCCCAGGTCGAGATTTTATTACAAAGAATGCTTGACAGGGACCAGCTTCGTGAGGAGGAGTGGTGCCCAAGCCAGGCTGTGGGAGAGCCTGTGCTAGCAGCCCCTGTTACAGGGCTGCAGGAATATCCTGCCTGTGAGGAGGATGTTCCATCAGTGCAGTTTGCTGACACTGATTCTATGGTGGGGGAGAGCAGTAAAGGAGTTCAGTTGGAGCTAATTCCGAATTTTGCTGAAAATTCTGCTGTGCCTAGAGAGGCAGGAGAGGCGATTGAAACAGAATTGGCTGAAGC
Source organism: Okamejei kenojei (assembly GCA_035221665.1). Classification (NCBI taxonomy): domain Eukaryota; kingdom Metazoa; phylum Chordata; class Chondrichthyes; order Rajiformes; family Rajidae; genus Okamejei; species Okamejei kenojei. The sequence goes on along the minus strand of CM069143.1, from coordinate 48,903,753 downwards.
AATTCAGTATATGCTCTCCCACCAGTTACAGGAGCTAGCTATGGATGAAACAGCAATAAACTATGAAACTCCTGTTAATTGTGATCTCCTGAAGGCACCGGTGGTTAATCACCAAATTTGGTCACAGTTGGGTATGCCAGCTAGGGCCCAGGAGATGAAATTCCAAAAAGTGCTTAAACTGTTGTCGGCAGGTGTCACGGCTTTTGTGAAAGTTATTGATACAGGGAATATGTTTGAAGCACACCAGGATGCACTTGGATTCTTTTGTAGTGCATTTTTTGAAATTAACAATATCAGGAGGGCCGCTATAAGGCCAGTGATTAATCCTAACTTGGCGCGTTTGTGCAAACCGACCAGTGTACCGCCATGAAATCTGCTGTTAGGAGGTAACTTTGCAAAAAGGGTAAAAGACTGTCATGAAGATGTTAAAAACATGGCCCTCATTAAGCCGGCTGGCAAACAAGGCAAATGTTTTTTCCTTATCGGAAAGGCACTAGTGTGGATGCATGAGAAGGAACCAGTCATTTAGGTCTTCAATATCGGAACTGGCAGGCTGCCACCGGTATGAAGGGGAAGGTGCCTTTCTCTACAAGAGGTCGTGGACAACAAGGTCAGCAAGGACAGATTCAGGTAAGGAATATACCGTTGACAGAAAATGAATTAACTAATGTTGCTGTTGAATTGGGGGGAAGGTTAAAATTGTTTCTCAAACAATGGCAGGAGTTGACATCAGATTTGTTTATACTTAGCAGTATTGAAGGGGTGAAAATTGAATTTTACTCTAATGACAGTCCACCTAATCAACATGTTTCTAGTCGGAAACTTATATTTTCAGATGAAGAAAATGTGCTTATTCAAGCAGAGATTCAGTCATTATATAAGAAAGGGGTAATTGAGACTTCAGTCTATCAAAGTCGACAATTTGTGTCAAGTATATTTTCCAGATCTAAAAAGACTGGGGGGATGTAGAATTATTCTGGATTTAACGAGTTTTAACAAATTTGTTTGTTATAGGCATTTCAAAATGGAAACTTTTACCACGGCCAAACATCTAGTTTCCAAAGGGTGTTATATGGCAAGCATTGATTTAAAGGATGTGTATTACTCAGTGTCTATTCATGGTGATGATAGAAGATATTTGAAATTTATTTGGATGACTCAGTTGTGGCAATTCAAGGCATTACCTAATGGATTAACTTCAGCTCCTAGACTATTTACTAATTTGGTAAAAACCTGTGTTAGCATTACTCAGAGCTCAGGGGCATGTGGTAATGGCCTATTTAGATGATATTCTGATTGTTGGAAAGACTCATGCTGAAGCTCAGTCATCAGTTTCAGTTGTTAAATCCACTTTTGAAAAATTGGGGTTTGTCGTTCATCCAGATAAATCTAAATTATCACCAGTCCAAATCATTGATTATTTGGGATTTACCATGAATTCAAATCACATGTTGGTAACTTTGTCCATGGATAAATTGGATCAGTTAATTGAGGACTGTGTTAATCTCCTTGGAGAACAAGGGCCTTCAATTAGACAAGTAGGCAGGTTGATTGGGAAGTTTGTTGCAGCATTTCCAGCTGTGCAGTATGGTCCTCTACATTATCAACAATTACATCGATCAAAGGAACAAGCACTGAGAATACAAAGGGGCCATTTTGATAGGCCTATGCAGTTGTCAGTTGGGGCAATTTCTGACATACAATGGTGGATAGTAAATGTTTCAAAAAGTTTTAGGAAGGTCTTGGTGGAACCACCTTCAATGATATTTTATATTGTGTTGATATTGTATCCTGTGTAAGGGGGGAGTATGAAGGCCAGGGCAGTGTACAGTTCTGGATGTCAGATGTTGGAGGTCAGTGAATCTGATAGCCCTCCAGACGTCCACATCTGCGCCAGGTGTGTCGAGATAGGGCTCCTAAAGAACTGTGTTAGGAACCTGGAGCAGCAGCTCGATGACATCCATCTGGTCAGGGAGAGTGAGGAGGTCATAGACAGGAGCTAAAGGGAGGTAGTCACTCCCAGACCACAGGAGGCAGACAAGTGGGTCACAGTTAGGAAGGGCAAAGGGCAGAGGCAGGGGCTAGAGCGTACCCCTGTGACCGTACACCTGGAAAATAGGTACTCGGGTTTGAGTACGATTGGAGGGGACAGCCTAGCTGGGGGCAGCAACAGCGGCCGGGCCTCCGGCACAGAGACCGGCCCTGATGCTCAGAAGGGTAGCAAAAAGAGGAGGGCAATTGTAATAGGGGACTCTATAGTTAGGGGGTCGGATAGGCGATTCTGTGGACGCAGTCGGGAGACCCGGATGGTAGTTTGCCTCCCTGGTGCCAGGGTCTCGCATGTGTCAGAACGTGTCCAAAAGATTCTGATGAGGGAAAGGAGCCTGATGTTGTGGTACACATAGGTACCAATGACATAGGCAGAAAAAGTGATGAGGTCCTGAAGGGAGAATTTTGGGAGTTGGGGGGAAAGTTAAGGAGAAGGACCAAAAGGGTAACAATTTCAGGATTACTGCCTGTGCCGCATGACAGTGAGAGTAGGAATGAAATGAGGTGGAGGATAAATGTGTGGCTGAGGGACTGGTGCAGTGGGCAGGGATTCAAGTTTCTTGATCACTGGGACCTCTTTTGGGGAAGGCATGATCTGTACACAAAGGACGGGTTGCACTTGAACCCGAGGGGGACCAATATCCCGGCAGGGAGATTTGCAAAGGCTACTGGGGAGACTTTAAACTAGAAAAGCTGGGGGGAGGGACTAGGGTAGAGGGGGCTAGGGGTCAGGGTGTGGGGCAAGAGGCAGAGAAGGGAAGCACTCGGACCCAAAATGTAGGCGAGAAAGATGAAAAAGATAATAGACAGAGAATAAGGGATGGTGGGTTTCTAAAATGTGTATATTTTAATGCTAGGAGCATTGTAAGTAAGGTGGATGAACTTAGAGCCTGGATTGACACCTGGAATATGATGTTGTGGCAATCAGGGAAACATGGTTGCAGGAGGGCTGTGATTGGAAACTAAATATTCCAGGATTTTGTTGCTTCAGGTGTGATAGAATTGGAGGGACCAGAGGGGGAGGTGTTGCATGCTTGTCAGAGAAGATATTACAGCAGTGCTTTGGCAGGATAGATTAGAGGGCTCGTCTAGGGAGGCTATTTGGGTGGAACTGAGAAGTGGGAACGGTGTAGCAACACTTTTAGGGGTGTATTATAGACCGCCAAATGGGGAACGAGAATTGGAAGAGCAAATATGTAAGGAGATAGCAGATATTAGTAGTAAGCACAAGGTAGTGATTGTGGGAGATTTCAATTTTCCAAAAATAGACTGGGAAACACATTCTGTAAATGGGCTGGATGGTTTGGAGTTTGTAAAATGTGTGCAGGATAGTTTTTTGCAGCAGTACATAGAGGTATCGACCAGAGAAGGGGCAGTGCTGGACCTCCTGTTAGGAAATGAGGCAGGTCAGGTGATGGAGGTATGCGTTGGTGAGCACTTCGGGACCAGTGATCACAATACCATTAGTTTCAATATAATTATGGAGAGAGTCAGAACTGGACCTAGGGTAGAGATTTTTGATTGGAGAAAGGCTAACTTTGAGGGAATGCGTAAGGATTTTAAAGGAGTGAATTGGGACACTTTGTTTCATGGGAAGGATGTAGAAGAGAAATGGAGGACATTTAAAGGGGAAATTGTAAGAGTACAGAATCTTTATGTCCCTGTTAGGTTGAAAGGAAATAGTAAAAATTAGAAAGAGCCATGGTTTTCAAGGGAAATTGGACACTTGTTTCGAAAAAAGAGAGATATCTACAATAATTATAGGAGGTGCTAGAGGAGTATAAAGAATGTAAAAAGAATCTTAAGAATGAAATTAGGAAGGCTAAAAGAAGATATGAGGTTGCTTTGGCAAGAAAGGTGAAAGTAAATCCAAAGGGTTTCTACAGCTATATTAATAGCAAAAGGATAACGAGGGATAAAATTGGACCATTAGAGAACCAGAATGGACAGCTATCTGCAGAGCCAAAAGAGATGGGGGAGATATTGAACAATTTCTTTTCTTCGGTATTCACCAAGGAGAAGGATATTGAACTCTGTGAAGTAAGGGAAAAAAGTAGAGTAGCTATGGAAACTATGAGATTCAAAGAGGAGGAAGTACTGACACTTTTGAAAAATATAAAAGTGGATAAGTCTCCAGGTCCCTAGGATATTCCCTAGGACATTGAGGGAAGTTAGTGTAGAAATAGCAGGAGCTATGACAGAAATATTTCAAATGTCATTAGAAACGGGAATAGTGCCGGAGGATTGGCGTACTGTGCATGTTGTTCCATTGTTTAAAAAGGGTTCAAAGAATAAACCTAGCAATTATAGACCTATTAGTTTGACGTCAGTGGTGGGCAAATTAATGGAAAGGATACTTAGAGATAATATATATAAGCATCTAGATAAACAGGGTCTGATCAGGAACAGTCAACATGGATTTGTGCCTGGAAGGTCATGTTTGACAAACCTTCTTGAATTTTTTGAAGCGGTAACTAGGGAAATTGATGAGGGTAAAGCAGTGGATGTTGTCTATATGGATTTCAGTAAAGCCTTTGACAAGGTTCCCCATGGAAGGTTGGTTAAGAAGGTTCAATCTTTGGGTGTTAATGGCGGAGTAGCAGATGGATTCAACAGTGGCTGAATGGGAGATGTCAGAGAGTAATGGTGGATGGCTGTTTGTCAGGTTGGAAGCCGGTGACCAGTGGGGTGCCTCAGGGATCTGTGTTGGGTCCACTGTTGTTTGTCATGTACATCAATGATCTGGATGATGGGGTGGAAAATTGGATAAGTAAGTATGCAGATGATACTAAGATAGGTGGTGTTGTGGATAATTAAGTAGGTTTTCAAAGTCTACAGAGAGATTTGTGCCATTTGGAAAAGTGGGCTGAAAGATGGCAGATGGAGTTTAATGCTGATAAGTGTGAAGTGCTACATCTTGGCAGGACAAATCAAAATAGGACGTACATGGTAAATGGTAGGGAATTGAGGAATGCTGTGGAACAGAGGGATCTAGGAATAACTGTGCATAGTTCCCTGAAGGTGGAATCACATGTAGATAGGGTGGTAAGAAAGCCTTTGGTGTGCTGGCCTTTATAAATCAGAGCATTGAATATAGGAGTAGGGAAGTAATGTTATAATTGTACAAGGCATTGGTAAGACCAATTCTGGAGTATGGGTACAATTTGGTCGCCTAATTATAGGAAGAATATCCAAAATAGAGAGAGTACAGAGGAGATTTACTAGACTGTTGCCAGGGTTCCAGCAACTATGTTACAGAGAAAGGTTGCAAGAGGTCTTTATTCTTTGGGGCGCAGAAGGTTAAGGGGGGACTTGATTGAGGTCTTTTAAAATGATGAAAGGGATAGACAGAGTTGATGTGGATAAGCTTTTCCCATTGAGGTAGGAAGATTCAAACAAGAATTAAGCAACTGGACCTGAGTCCAGGTAGATGGGACTAGAAAACAAATGGTCGGCACGGACTGGAAGGGCCGAGAGGGCCTGTTCCGTGCTTTAATGGTTATATGGTTATATGATATTACAGACTGATGTACGTGCATGCAACAGATATGTCTTCTAGTTGAAGGCAGATGAATGTGATGAGACATCCCTTCTTCAATTAAGAGGGATTAATTATTTTATGGGCTTAAAGCTTATTGTTCCACCTGCAGGTTCAGATTGACAATTGCCTCAAGTCACAGTCTTGTGATGACTACTAACCAGATTTGGAGCTGATGTATTGACAAAAATATCTGGCTTTCAACAATTTATTTGCCAGGAAGATTCAACACTGTAGCTGACACTAGGTCACGTCAGTTCAATGACAACAAAGAATGGATGTTAAATCAGGATGTATTTAATCAAGTGATTGTACAGTATGGAATGCCAGATATCGACTTGTTTGCATCTAGATTAAATCATCAGTTGCCCAGATATGTTTCAAGGGAACCAGATCCTGGTGCAGCAGCGGTGGATGCGTTTTTCCTGCATTGGGGAGGAATGTTTGTGTATGCATTTCCTCCATTCTGTCTCGTCAACAGATGTTTGCAAAAGATCAAGCAGGACTCCGCTTCAGGGGTATTGGTAGTGCCAGATTGGCCTACACAAGCATGGTTTCCTCTTGTATTACAAATGGCTAGGGAGCCTCACATGAGTATTCCCAAGAATAAAAATCTACTGGTGAATCCAGTAAATGGGGATCAACATCCTTTACATGATCGTATTGATCTGTTGATTTGCAGATTTTAAAGAGGCCATACCTGGGGAGAGGTCTGTCTGATCGTACTGTGGATGTTCTCACGTCGGCCTGCAGGGATAGAAAACAGAAGCAATATATCACCTCGAAAAGGAAATGGGAGCAATTCTGTCTACAGCAGAATATTTCATATTAAACTGCAGGGATCACAGACGTATTGGAGTTTTTGTCAACTCTTTATTTCGACCAAAAATTAAGTTACATTTTAAGTTACATTGCGATCAATTCAGCCAGAAGTGCTCTGTCTTCTTATTTACCCATGAATTCAGAATTGCATACAGTAGGGACACATCCGTTAGTTTCTCGATTCATGAAGGGAGTTTTCAATTCTAATCCCCCTAAACCCAGGTATGCCGGTATTTGGAATGTGAGTGAGGTTCTTATGCTTCTTCGCCAGTGGGCTCCGGTTACAAGCCTATCTATAGCCAAATTAACTATGAAGGTGGTCATGCTTATGGCGTTGGTTTCAGCCCAACGTGTACAAACATTGCAAAAGCTTTGGCTAGATAGAATGCATGTGTCGGCAGATGCCATTATATTTTATGTCTATGATTTGCTTAAACATAGTAGAAGATGCATGACAGGATGTAAGATTGTGTTTTCAGCATACCCCACAGATGATCGCTTGTGTGTAGTCTCACATTTATCTCGTTACATTGAGGTCACTAAAGCTCTAAGAGGAACAGAGTCTGCATTATTTATTGGTCACAAAAAAACACACAGTAAGGTGTTGGTGCAAACAATTTCAAGTTGGCTAAAGCAGGTCCTGGCAAGTGCTGGAATTGATACTGATAAATTCAAATCTCATTCCACCAGGGCGGCATCAACTTCCGCGGCAAGGGCGATGGACGTGCCAATAGACCATATCCTCGCGGCTGCAGGATGGTCCAGTGAGCTGACCTTTCAAAGGTTTTATCACAAGCCGATTTCAAGGCTGGGGGTGTTTGCTGATTCTGTTTTGAGTTTTGTTATAGTTTCCCCCTGAGTTAGAGGGGTTGTTATGATTTTGTTTGTAAATAAACTGTTATTCATTTAACAAATGTTATTATTGATGCATTATTGATTGTTAACGACTTTTGAGTCAATCGATGCAGTGTGAACGCCGGATTTGGGTCTGCGGCGTGAAATCACATTGCTTTGAAGTCTTCACGTAGTCACTCACGTGACTCCGAAGTAAAATAGTAAGATTAAACGAGAACCTACCAGTTTGAAGTTTGATCTTTATTTTATGAGGAGTCGAGTTGAGGGACTACGTGCCCTCCGCTCCCACCCTCATAGATCTCAGCTGGTAGTTCTAGTCTTTGTTATCTTACCATTAAACTTCAGTCATTGTTATCTGTGAATTCACTCCGCTGCTTTGAAGATTGACGCACCAACGGCTGTACGGGGTTCTTCACGTAGTCCCTCAACTCGACGACTCATAAAATAAAGATCAAATTTCAAACTGGTAAGTTCTCGTTTAATCTTACTATTTTATTTGTATTCAGCAACTCAAAAACCTGGAATACAGGAGGCTACAGACACTGCCCGGACCATCACGTACTGACCTCCCAGCCATCAAAGGGATCTATAGGTGACCCATATCAAAAACCCAGACTACCCTGGCCTAGATCTCATTTCATTCCTCCCATTAGAAAGACAGTATTGGATTCTTCTCAGCAACCACTTGGCTCTTGGTTTTTGCACTATTGTGGTTACCTAATATTACAGTTATTCATTTATTGTATAGTTGATTAACAATGTCATTGTTCCATTGTTGGTAAATATGACAATTCAGCACTTATGGCTCTCTTGACTCTTCACAATGTGAAAGAACCTACCTTCTCACTTCAGCAGCCCTTGCCTCCCTTCAGCCATCCAATTTTCCAAGCACTGGCTGATCATGGTTAATTCTCCAAAACAAGTTCAATTAGTTTCAGTAATTTATGTTAACTGAAATGAACAGGTCCATCTACCTCCTATGACAAGAATGTCTGGCCCTTCCTTGCCTCTCCTCCATTGAACTCAGAAACGAATAGGTTAGAGATAAAAGTAAGTTTTATGGAGTTTCAAAGTCTAGCCATATGATTTCCATGGCTTAAATTATAGTCACCCACGAGATTTCATTAGTCTCAAATATTTCTTAAATCTAAATGAACTTTTGCTAGTCTTTTCATATGAATATTCTTTTCTCTTTACTCATCCACAGTTCTGTGTGACTCATAGAGTCATAGAATGATACAGTGTGGAAACAGGCCCTTCGGCCCAACTTGCCCACACTGGCCAACATGTCCCAGCTACACTAGTCCCACCTGCCTGCGCTTGGTCCATATCTCTCCAAACCTGTCCTATCCATGTACCTGTCTAACTGTTTCTTAAACAATGGAATAGTCCCAGCCTCAACTACCTGCTCTGGCAGCTTGTTCCATACACCCACCACCCTTTGCATGAAAAAGTTACTCATGGATTCCTATTAAATCTTTTCCCCTTCACCTTGAACCTATGTCCTCTGGTCCTCGATTCCCCAACTCTGGGCAAGAGACTGTGCATCTACCCGATTTATTCCTCTCATGATTTTGTACACCTCTGTAAGATTACCCCTCATCTTCCTGCGCTCCAAGGAATAGAGATGCAGCCTTATAGCTCACACCCTCTAGTCCTGGCAACATCCTCGTAATTCTTTTCTGAACCCTTTCAAACTTGACAATATCTTTCCTATAACATGGTGCACAGAGCTGAACACAATATTCTAAACGTGGTCTCATCAACGTCTTATACGACTGCAACATGACCTCCCAACGTCTATATTCAATACTCTGATAGATGAAGGCCATTGTGCCAAAAGCTATTTTGACCACTTTATCTACTTGTAACTCAACCTTTAAGGAACATGAACCTGCACTCCCAGGTCCCTCTGCTCTATAACATTCCCCAGAGGCCAACCATTTACTGTCTAAATCCTGCCCTTGTTTGACATCCCAAAATGAGACACCTCACACTTCTTTGCATTAAATTCCATCAACCATTCCTCAACCCACCTGGCCAATTGATCCAGATCCTGCTGCAGTCATTCACAACCATCTTCACTATCTGCAAAACTACACACTTTTGTATCATCAGCGAACTTTACAATCTTGCTCTGTATGTTCCAAATCATTGATGTAGGTGACAAACAGTAACGGGCCCAGCACCGAACCCTGAGACACACCACTAGTCACAGGCCTCCAGTCTGAGAAGCAACCTTCCACCATCATCCTCTGCTTCCTTCAATGGAGCCAATTTACCATTTTTACCAAAGCCAATTAATCTACAAACTCCAGCCAATGTTTTGCCACATTCAGCTATCTCTCCTTGGATCCCATGCGATCTAACCTTCCAGAGCAGCCTACCATGCAGAACCTTGTCGAATGCCTTACTGAAATCCATGTACACAACATCTACAGCTCTGCCCTCATCAACCTTTTTAGTCATGTCTTCAAAAAAATCAATCAGATTTGCGAGACACGACTTCCCATGTACAAACCCATGGTGACTATCCCTAATCAGCCCTTGCCCATCCAAATGCCTGTATAACCTTTCCCTCAGAATACTCTCTAGTAACTTTCCAACTACAGATGTTAAGCTCACCGGCCTATAGTTCCCAGCATTTTCCCTGCAGTCCTTCTTGAAAAGAAGCACATTTGCCACCTTCCAGTACTTCTCCTGTATTTAAGGACGACTCAACTCATAAACTCGTCACTGAAGAAGCATTGCATTTTATCTTCCTTGGACTGAAGGTGAATAACATCAAGTCAATTCTCCAGGACACTGGAAACCATGTAGTGTAATGTGTAAATGATGATGAGAAGGTGAGCAGACATGGGCCATCAAATTTAGAATTATGTGGTTAATAAATAATGGAAGCGGGCAGGTTGGCAAGTATTGATGATTTAACCTGAGATTTATGTTGAGGGAGCACTAGAATAAAGAATGCCAGCTTTCTAATCCATGATCATTAGCCAGCCATCATGCCAGATTTTGTATTTCAATCAAGAACAGATGGCGCTTGAGAACCTGATGTGGTAAGACTTCAGAGTGATGCCTCTGAGACTATTTTGCAAGCCTTGCATTAATTTTAATCTCTTTTAAAAATCTAAATTCACATTTTAATTACTCACTGTGAATGTAGTATAAACAGAATTGATGAGGAAGAGCCATGGTACATTATTTGGGGTATTCTGATCAAAGCTTCTTCATGACTTCTCTGCAGTTGCATGATATCAGGTGGCTAATTTGTGGATGTAATCCCTTATTCCTTCTCATGTATTATTTAAGATTCACTCCACAATGACACCTCTTGACGAACTAATCATTTCCAGCAGGAATTAAAGAAAATTCCTAATTAGCAGGTGGAATTTTTCGCTAATTCATGTGATATAAACAGTTCCGTGGAAGATTTGCAGGAGATTAAAGCGTTCATGCTTTCACAGTTTTGCACAATTACGTACACACAACCAGTAAAATAACCAGGGTGGCAGGATGGTGCAGCGATAGAGTTGCTGCCTTGTAGCACTTGCAGCACCAGAGACACGGGTTTCGATTCTGACCACGGTGCTGTCTGTGGGGAGTTTGTACGTTCTCCCTGTGACCGCGTGGGTTTTCTCCGACAACTTCGCATTTTCCTCCCACACCCCAAAGACATGCAGGTATGCAGGTTAATTGGCTTGGTGTATGCGTAAATTGTCCTGAGTGTGTGTGGGATAGTGTTAATGAGTGTGGGGATCATTGATCAGCACGGACTGGGTGGGCCGCGCTGTATCTCTAAACTAAACTAAAATACTAAAATATTTCCACTGAGGAATGCATATTTGATGCATAGTTTGCCAGTGCATGTCTTATGCATCAGCACAATGTTGGGAAAATCTTCCATACAAAAGGCCAGAGGTTTGGACATAACTGTATTGGCCTGTTCTGCTATTAGCACCCAGATTGCAGACAATCAATTAGAGAAGGACCACAAAGAGATTATTTGCAGCAGGAAGGGCTGGGAAAGAAGGGCAGATTGGTTCATGTGTGGGTTTGGACATCGGTAGTAGGAGGAATTATAATTTGCTGATGTGAGTGTACAGAAGGGTGGGAGACCATGTCACAATCATTAGCATAGACTTTCAAGTTTGAGAGATAGGGGTCAGCACTCATGAGAGGAATAGATCAGGTCGATGCACACAGTCTCTTACCCAGAGTAGGTGAATCGAGGACCGGATAACATAGGTTTAAGGTGAAGGGGAAAACATTTAATAGGAATCGGTGGGATAAGTTTTTCTTACAAAGGGTGATGGGGGTAAGGAACACACTGCCAGAGGAGGTAGTTGAGGCAGGGACTATCCCAACATTTATGAAACAGTTAGACAGGTACATGGATAGGACAGGTTTGGAGGGATATGGAACAAACACAGGCAGGTGGGACTAGCGGAGTTGGGACATGTTGGCTAGTGTGGGCAAGTTGAGGCGAATGGGCCTGTTTCCACACGGTATCACTCTATGACTCTATGACATGATGACGCAACCTGCCTAGAATACAGTGTTTCGGGACGATGCAAGGAAGACTGCAGCAAGAGGGGAGCACATGTTTTCACTAGCGGGAGTCTAGGATTAGAGTAGGATTAACGGGTCCCTTTCAGAATGGCAGGCAGTGACTAATGGAGCAACGCAAGGCTCGGTGATGGGACCGCGGCTATTTACAATATACATTAATGATTTAAATGAAGGGATTAAAAGTAACATCAGCAAATTTGCAGATGACAAAGCTGGGTGACAGTATGAACTGCTATGAGGATGCAGGGTGACTTGGACAGGTTGGGTGACTGGGAAGATGCATGGTAGATGCAGTTTAATGTGGATAAATCCATCCATTTTGGTGGCAAGAATAGGAAGTCAGATTATTATCTGAATGGTGTCAAGTTGGGAAAACGGAAAGTACAACGAGATCTGGGGGTCCTTGTTCATCAGTCACTGAAAGTAAGCATGCAGGTACAGTAGATAGTGAAGAAAGCTAATGGCATGTTGGCCTTCGTAACAAGAGGAGTTGAGTATAGGAGCAAAGAGGTCCTTCTGCAGTTGTACAGGGCCCTAGTGAGACCACATCTCGAATATTGTGTGCAGTTTTGCTCTCCAAATTTGAGGAAGGATATTCTTGCTATATAGGGAGTTCCACGAGGTTAATTCCCGCGATGGCGGGACTGTCATATGTTGATAGAATGGAATGACTGGGCTTGCATACACTGGAATGTAGAAGGATGAGAGGGAATCTCATTGAAACATATAAGATTACTAGACTAAGTGGAACCCCCTGTCACACAGGAGGTTAGGTCCCCCAATGCAATATTCCACCACTCACCCATAGCCCACAACTGCACAGGCACAGCTCATTTCCCCTCATCCCTAGCACTCTCTCCTCCTCTTCACATTCTCTCTTCTTTTCCCTCTCCTCCTCCCCTCCCCAATCCCTCCCTCACCTCGCTCCCTCTCCTTTCCCCCACCCTCAGTCACTCCCACCCTCCCTCCATAATCCTCTCTCCACTCCTCACCTCCCCTATGCCCCCCCACTATCACTCCTCACCTCCCCCACTGCCCTCCTCTCCATCTATTCCCCTCTTGCTACCTCCCCCACCAGCCCCTTCCTCTGCTCCCCCCTCCTCTCCCTGTATTCCCCCTCTTCCACCACTCTCTCCTCACCTTGTCCCTCTTCTTCAGAATCAGAATCAGAATCACACTTTATTCGCCAAGTACGTTTTGCAACATATACGAGGAATTTCATTGGCCAGGCCAGTCATACAATTAAAAGTAACAGATCACTCAAAAACACATATCAACATGAATATCCACCACAGTGACTCGGCCTCACCCGAGACTGCGACCTCTTGGTGTTGGTTCCGTGGTGGTCACGGTGGGAGTGAGCCCAGGCAAGGGATCAGCTCTGATGCTAAGTCCGCGCCCCGCGATGGGGCTCACGACAGTCCGAGGAGGCTTCCAGCTCCATCGATGTTAGGCCTCAGAACCCGGAGGATATGATTCGAAAATTGATCACATCTCCGGGAAGGTAAGAACATGAAAAAAAGTTTGCCCCGATCCCCATCTCCCACCCCCCACATAAAACAAACCGAAGAACATTAAAACAAACCTTTAACTCACTAAAAAATAACAAAAAGAAAGAAAATACGAACAGACTGCCTGCAGGGCAGCCATCTCCCCGGCGCCCCTGGTGGTCATTTCCCTCTCCTCCACTCTCCCCAATCCCTCACTCTCCTCTCCTCTCCTTTTCCCCACTCTCAGTCACTCCCTCCCTCCATAACTCCTCTCCCCTCTCTACTCTCCTCCTCTCCCTCTATCCCCTCTCCTCCCCGCTCTCCTCCCGTGAATCTCGAGGTTGCTGCTCCTCTCCCTTCTTGCGTGACCTGGAGGAGCATTGCCGTCGGCGCCCTCAGAGCCAGGCCTTGGATCGGCCTGGAAGCAACAGCAGCTATGGCCGTGCCATCGTGTGGGCGGGAGGGGAGGGGGGAGAGCTCAGTTAAAAGACGGGGGAAGAGCCGTGGGGGAGAGGGGGGTATCACAGGGGAGGGGGGAAGGAGCCAGTGAGGGGAACCAGAGGGGAAGGGGCTGGAGCTGCGGGGCGTTGCGATGGTGGTACGTTTGGGACTCACAGTGGGCGCTGGATGCTCTCTCCTCCACCGGGATCAGATTGGCTGCTTTCGGTTTGGCGACATCGCCACACCAGGCCGCTTCCTGTCCCTCTAAAAATTGTGTCCGGTTGGAGACTTCCGCCGCCACCAACAGCGTCCCTCAACTCCAGTAAAGACACGATGGTGCAGGAAGGGGCGGACCGTCCCGGGGAGTGACAGGAGAAGGGACTAATCCACGCGGCGTTGACTGGCAGGAGAGGAGATTGATCTGTGCATGCGTGGTTTTTAAGATTTTTAAACCTCGCTAACTTTTACAATTTAACACCTTTTCGGAACAAAACTTGGTCACTTGCAGCACAGGAGAACGGTGAGTGAGCTGACGAAAAATCATAGCACTTCACCTACCGTTTTTGTGCAAATAGAAAAAACGCGCAAATCTGGAAGATCACAAGATCAGAGTTGTAGTTATGTATAGATGATTAAGAGTTTGGACACGCTGGAGGCAGGAAACATGTTCCCAATGTTGGGGGAGTCCAGAACCAGGGGCCACAGGTTAAGAATAAGGAGTAGGCCATTTAGAACGGAGATGAGGAAAAACATTTTCACCCAGAGAGTTGTGAATCTGCGGAATTTTCTGCCTCAGAAGGCAGTGGAGGCTAATTCTCTGGATGCTTTCAAGAGAGAGCTAGATAGAGCTCTTAAAGATAATGGAGTCAAGGGATATGGGGAGAAGGCAGGAACGGGGTACAGATTGTGTATGATCAGCCGTGATCACAGTGAATGGCAGTGCTGGCTCAAAGGGCTGAATGGCCTACTCCTGCACCTATTGTCCTTTGTCTATTGCCTATTGACCAGAGGTCATAGCTTCTGAATAAAAGGACGTACCTTTTGAAAGGAGATGAGGAGAAATGTATTTAGCTGGAAGGTGGTGAATCTGTGGAATTAATTGCCACAGAAAGCTGTGGAGGCCAAGTCAATGGAAATTTTTAAGGCAGAGATTGACAGATTCTTGATTAGTAAGTGTGTCAGGAGTTATGCAGCGAAGACAGGAGAATGGGGTTGAGAGGGAAAGATAGATCAGCCATGATTGAATGGCCTAATTCTGCTCCTATAACTAATGAACTTATTACTTTAAGGAGACCTACCTGGAGATGATTCCTCGCCAGACTCCTGGGCTAGAATTTGATCAGGCAGAACCTTGCATTCATAGTGAAGGCTTTCTTTCATATGATAAACCAATAGTGACATTGTTGCCATGGATAAGCAGTCAAGCTCAGCAGATGTCTGGACAACTTTCTGCATGAGTGGAACAAATGCCATGAAAAATTGGAGAAATTTTAATGAGCTTCACAAAAGACATATTAATGTGTGTTGTGTGTTACCAAGGTCTAAATGCTGTCTTATGTAGTACTGTCACCTGGGTATGGCAGTGACCACCGAACCTCGCAGTAGGTGAACATGTGGGATATATTTTACTTACACTGGTAAGGAATTCCAGGACCGCATGGGGAGTCCCTCACAGTCAGAGCACATGTGCGGCAACTCTGCCAACCCCAGCCTTGTCCCAGCATTTTAGTCCTGGTCTTCAAAGGAGGAGACATGGTGATCTCGGGCTTCTTCCTGCAGTTCACTCTTGCCTCAAGAGGAGGCACTGCCAGTCTCGGGTTTCTTCCTGGTGGCTCAACTTTGGGGCCTGAAGAGGTGATGCTGGCAATCTCTGGATTATTTTAGTGGCTATGTCTTTGCCTATATGTGTGGGTACAGTCCCTCATTGTCTATGGGCAGAATGAGGCTCTGGCATCTCAGGTTTGTCCCCCCACTTGGTCTTAGCCTCAGTGTAGGCGCTGGCTGTCTGGAGCTTCTTCCAGGCACCTCAGTCTTAACCACATGGTGGCACTGGTGGTCTCAGTGGCCCAGTCGTACTCAAACCTGCAACAGGGGAAACACAGCTAGCAAGGCGGTGCCTATCTCTCTTTCTCTGGTGAGAATGCCAGGGTTTTAGAGGGAGGAGGCGGACACGATCAGAGTTTTAGTTATATATAGATGGGGGGGGGGGTCTCGGGCTGGAACCAGTGTGATCCCACTCTCCTGCTCCATAAAGCAGCAGGGACGCATCAGAGGGGAGCAAGACGAACCCTGTCAGAATTTCCATAGTCATTGTTATGTCAAGGATGTTCATTTCATCTGTTGGGCACCCTGTTAGCATTGGTCGACCATGAGTGCTCAATAGAAAAACCCTGGCTATAAGGCTAACAGAATTCAGCATGAAGAGTAAGGAAAGACGAAGAGCAGTAACAATGGCTTACTGCCAGTCCCCAGAATGAGCAGTCTTCGGAGAAATAATTGCATGAAGAGGCACCATAAGAAGTTTTGTTGCATTAGCTAATTGGTAATATGTTCATCACTACTGCTTTTTATATACTTCACGATTATCAGGATTAATCAAAGGGAATGTGGGCATTTTTCTGGAAACTATAATTTGATGTGAATGAAAATAAAGAGATATTAAATAAAGTTTGCACTGTAACAATTAAATATTCCATAACTTAGCTAGGAAAGATACCAAAAGCATTGTGTTGTTGTAAAATAAAAACCAGGCAACGTATTATTATCTTGGACAGTGCACAAGTCATGATCTGATTCAGTGCACAGCTGACTGAAGACTAAAACTTGTTCTGGGGTGATTTCAAAGTAAAGGCAGGCTTTACATCAAGAACCACTTCTAATTCTTGGCAAGGAATTGAAACAAAATACATAAATGCTAACATAAATGGGGATCAGAAGATTTGGGTTATGTTAGTTGCCTTCCTGACTACTCTTCCTCCTCTGCTAAATTTGGCAACTCATAGACTCCATTGGTAGCAAGAGATTGGATGACTCCCTCAATACCCATGACTGTGTAGCCAGACACAGTTCCAATGCCATCTGTAAAGTTTCTGACGATACCACCATTGTTGGACGAATAACAGGTAATGATGGGTCAGAGTATCAGAGGGAGATTGAAAATCTGATTGAATGGAGCCAGAGCAACAATCTTGCTCTCAACGTCATCAAGACCAAGGCGGTAATGGTTGATTTTATAAGGCAAAAGCTGATGCTCCCACGCCTATCTTCATTGAAGAGTTGGTAGTGACATGTCGTGGGGTGATGCCTGTTTGGTCATGAGTAGTGGCCCAAAGAGTTGTACTGCTTTCTGGTCGCCGATGGATTTTCAACATTTTGAAAATTTTAAGGCGACCTGCTGTGACTATGACGGGTGGCGGCAAGTCGCCGAAAAAATTGCTTAAGTGGGACAGGCCTTTCTCAAGCGGTAATGAGGCCACAGGTGATGGAACCTCAGACCACCAAACTTAGAACATTCTGACGGCTTGTTTACAACTAACTGCCGGCAAAATCCGTTCAACTGGATATCTGTTAAGGATAGAAAAGGTTTGGAAAGATACAGGCCAAATCCAGGCAGGTGGTACGAGTGTAGATGGGCAACTTGGTCGGTGTGGGAACATTTGGCTGCAGGGCCTGTTTCCATCGTGTATGGCTCTATGACTCTACATTAACTATTTAAAAAATTTCTGATCATCAGTTATCTAAAAATAGTTCACTTAGATTTATATAATTATTTAAAAAATGTAAAATAGTAAATTTACTTGAAACCAACATGAACTAATAGAACTTAATTAAAAACATAAAGATATGACTCCAGAAAGTAACGTATAAAAACCAAGACTTTACAATGCATTTACAGTCAAGGTCAGTAAGTCCATTTAAATGGTCATGGTTCAGCATTAATGCCCTTCACCCTCATCAGACCAAATCATCGCTGATTACCACATCGGAGAGAATAGGTGCAAAAGTCAGAAAAAAGCTGTTATATGTGACAGGGATCATAAGGTCATAAGTGATCGGAGCAGAATTAGGCCATTCGGCCCATCAAGTCTACGCCGCCATTCAATCATGGCTGATCTATCTCCCCCGCCTAACCCCATTCTCCTGCCTTCTCCCCGTAACCCCCAAGATACCTGTACTAATCGATAGTTTGCCTTTAAATATCCATTGACGGACTCCACAGCCTTCTGTGGTAAAGAATTCTACAGATTCACCACCCACAGTGTCACCAGCAGCCCTCGAGAGAACTGCCAGCCACATTAGAACAAATTTCAGCTTTGATTTCATTTAAAGTGAACATTGAAATAAGTAGAGAAGGCCACTGGCTCACTGTCACCTCTTTATGACACAATGTTAAGTTCTATCTCAATCAGTCATAATACAAGAATTAAATCACTAGTCACTTCATGCTGAGAATTAGTGGAAATCTGCACTGACTCCCTAACTCAGATTGATAGGCTTTTGTTTGGTTATGGTGTCACTTTCTCATGAATCAAAACCTCGGTGGATTGTACCAGACCCAGCCCCCCCCCCTTCCGCTCACTTTCAGCCAAAACAGGAAATGCTGGAAGAAGTCAGCAGGTCTCGAGAATCCATAAAGTGAGAGACTGAGTCAGAAATTCAGGCACTTGCCTGTGTCAGAGCTTGGAAAATGAGAGGAGTGTGTTTTAGGTTGGGGGTGTGAGTTGGAGAGGACTGTGGTAAAGTCTATGATGGAGTACAGTCTAGAATCATCAAGGTAACCAATACATTAAGTTCTGGCTGCTTAAAATGGAAAGATAAAGAAACAAAGGAATATATTACACCTAAAATATCCAGCATTATGTACAGAGAGAATAAAAAGAGACCAGTCATCTGAAATCTCTGAATTGAATATGTGTGACTGAACATGCCATTGCCAGAGATGAGATGCAGCTCCTTGTGTTTACAGTGTGCCTTGGTGAACACTGAGGGTGCAGTGGGAGTGGGAGTGGGTTGCAGGACTAAAGTCACAGGCAATCGGAATCTCAGGGTCATCATTTTGGACAGAGCGGAGGTGTCCTGCAATGCGGTGACACAGTATGCATTTGGTTTCTCTGATGTTAACAAGAACTCATCATGACCCCACAGGTGGATATGGTTGGATAATTCAGATTCAATTCATCATTCAGATTCACCTTGTTCCATTGTTCAAGGCAACATCCTCATAACTCTTCTCTGTACCCTTCCAGCTTCACAACATCTTTCCTATACGACGGTGCCCAGAACTGAACACAATATTCTAAATTTGGCCTCACCAATGTCTTAGACAAATGCAACCTGACCTCCCAACGTCTATATATAAAGAAGACGTATATAGAACAGAACTTGTGAATATGACAGGTTCAATTATCCAAATAATTTGTTGAAGGAGACTTTTGCTGGGACTGGATGTTGAACAAACACTGACAAACTTTAGAGGTAATGGAGGATTCAAGGAAAATGGGTACCCAATGCCCTGAATGTAGATATGAAAACTGACGTGATTTTCAAATGATATTTTTGAGGGGCAACATGCTCTTAAGAAACAGATAGGGCCCAAGGATAGATCTTGTGATCCTTACAGCAAATATTACATCTGAGGACATACCAGTAAAGAAATATATTGCTCATCTTCCATTTCCATGAAAGAAAGTTAATTTGGGAATGTTCCTTCACAGCATGTGCTTAAGCACACAATAATCTCTTGTCATATCCCTGAGCCTTCAACAGCAGAAAGAAAGTTAGAATGTGTGAACATGTTTTATAAAACATGTAGTATTGGATAAAAAATAATTTGCCTTGCTAGATGTAACCAATATTTTATCCCACCCCTAAGGACTGCACTGTGCCCCCAGATCGACTCCCCGACAGGTTCCACAGCAAATTGATCTCATTGCAAAAGATTGGGTATCAGCACAAATCCCTGTCTCATCTCTTTAAAAATGCTATTAGGTCAGAAATTGACCAGAAATAAACCAGTGAAGGTTGTAGTTTCTACAACAGAATGCTCATTATTGCAAAGATGATAGCAAACACACTGAATCCATCATGCATGAGTAGAAAACGTTATTTCAAAGGAACTCTACAGCAAAACATTCATCAAATAATAGAAAGGCAACAGGGAGCAATGTTTATTCTATGTAGGTTCAATCTGTTTGTCACTATCTTCACTATGCTGCTATGGAGGCTTATTTTGTGGGAGGGAAGGACCCCTTGTTACACCATATTGTAACAGCACTCATGTATTTTATACAGGGAAGTTGAATTGATTGATGATTTGACATCTTGGATATTTATGTGTTTATATGCACTGGATAAATTTAGTCCATTTGGTGCAGAAACAGAAAAGGACTGATTTTAACTCGTGATGAAAGGTGCGGAGCATGTAAGATGAAGCAGTTAGTGAACTGACCAGACCCAGTCAGTCGTGCGGACTAGAAGATTTTAACTCTCAGACTTGAGTTATTAATGTGGAATCTGCTTCCTTCCAGAAGTTGACTGTGTGCCATAATTAAAGTCAAATTTGGTATAGAGGAAGATGGTCGTAATGGGGATGTGGCAAGTAAGATCCAAACATAACGTATGGCCTGACACAAGTGTGTTCCATTGAATCTTTTTTGGATATTTCAATGTGTATACTCAAGTGGACATGCTTGCAGGCACACCCAAAGACAGGGAGTGAGATTGAACAGATAAGAAAATACTGAGGCTGAGCCAAATGTAACAAAATAGAGAACGAACAGTGTTGTAGGAAAGATGTTTTTAAGCTGGAATGGGCGCGTGGAAGATTTATAAGGATGTTGCCAGGACTCAAGGTTGAGCAGGCCAGGACTTCATTCCTTGGAGTGCAGTAGAAAGGGTGATGTTACAGAAGAGTATACAATCATGAGAGGAATAGATCAGGTAAATACAGTCTTTTCCCCAGAGTAGAAGAACCGAGAACCAGAGGACATAGGTTTAGGTGAGGGTGGGAAGGATTTAATAGGAACCAGAGGGATAACTTTTTTACACAAAGGTGCTGGGTATATGGAACGATCTGCCTGAGGAGCTAATTGAGAAAGGTACTATCATTGCATTTAAGGAAAATTTGGACAGGTACATGGATAGGATAGATTTAGAGGGTTATGGGCCAAGTGCACACAGGTGGGTCTAGTGTAGATGGGGCATATTGGTCGGCGTTGGCAAGTTGGGTCGAAGGGCTATTTTCACGCTGTATGACTATGACTGATACATGTTCCTATGCCTCTCCAGCATACATATCAGCTTCATGTGGACAAATATTGCCATTTTTCTATTATCGCTGAGTGGGTTGGCAGTGGAACTCACCACATCTTGGCATTTTGGAACATATCCCCAAGAAAGATGCTGTTGTTCAAGTGTTCAAAGAAGCCAGGTCTGTGGAACCATGGCCATTCTTACCACTGATGCCCAAATACACTTCCTTAAAACCTGTAATGAGACCATTTTAATTTAACATATCCATTTTCAGTTGTGTATGATGGTCAAATAATTGTGGATTACACGCAACGTAGGGAACTGTGTATGAAGTAAAAAAACTTCAAATAGGTTGAGGGTAGACAAAAAATGCTGGAGAAACTCAGCGGGTGAGGCAGCATCTATGGAGAGAAGGAATAGGCGATGTTTCGGGTCAAAATCCTTCTTCACACTGATATCGGGGGGGGGGGGGGTGGTTGAATTCGTAACACTTTCAATTTCTCGGAAATGTGGAGAGAGAACTGAAAAAGGAAATAGTGTGTTGAAATATATAATCAAGCCTCTGAAGGGATACTAAGATTTGACAGTGTATTGATCAGACTGTACTTGGAGTATCATGTTCAATTCTACTTACCATCTCAAATAGATAAGTACAGCATAGGATGCAATGAAGAGCTGCTAGGAATTTCCACCCATCAGTTTGGAGATGCTGAATCTCTGTAGTTTAGAATGTGTACTTTTGGGAATCTCTTGAAGATTATTAATAATGAATAGCTTAACAAGGTACACCTTAACATAGAACTTTACAAGGAACTGCAGATGCTGGTTTACACAAAAGGACACAAAGTGCTGGGGTAACTCAGCGGGTCAGGCAACAGTGAACAGAGTGAACCTTGGTGTGCTGCTGGTAAGCCTTGAAAATATATTTTGAAGCGAGGATTCCTCAGAGAGGCTGAAGTGTGTGAGGAACATAGAAGGGTCATGAGTTGTATATTCAGTGCTGTCCTTCCTCTATGACACGGCATCTACTGATCAAAGCTGAATGAGGAGGTCATGTTGTGATACGATTCCATGAGTGGGTTAGTATGAATGTGATCATGCTGCGATGGAAACTCCATTATTGAGTTCCTGAGACTGGTATTGCTGTTAGTTTGCCATTATCAACAGTACCGAGATACGGTGAAAAAATTTGTTTTGAGCGTAACCCAGGAAAGTCGTACCAGACATGAGTCTGTCAGGTCTCCATCAGGTGGCGCCACCGCAGTGGCTGCCTCGCCAGCAGCTCGTTAGTCCTTTCACCCTTTTTGTTATTTTGAGTGTGTCTAAATGTATGTTTTTATGTTTCTTAGTTTGTCTTATGTGGGGAGTGGTGGGGGGGGAAATACGGGGGGGAACCGTTTTTCAATCACTTACCTGCAGTGATGGAAATGGGTTTTAGGAACTAGGGGTACACTAAGGTCCGTGAGGCTGAGGTTGGGAAGGAAGGAGGTGTGGGGGAGTTAATAATTTTGTGTGCAGTCAGACCCATGTAAGAGTACAAGAATGCATCACTTGTTTATTGTGTATTTATAATATAGTTTATCGTGTATTATATGTCATTGCTGCATTCTTGCTTCTCTCCCTCTCTCTGTCTCTCCCTCTCTCCCTCTCTCCCTCTCTCCCTCTCTCCCTCTCCCCCTCTCCCTCTCTCCCTCTCTCCCTCTCTCCCTCTCTCCCTCTCTCCCTCTCTCCCTCTCTCCCTCCCTCCTGCAGCCATCGTCTGCTTCGGTGAGGGAAGCAGGTCAGTGATTGATCAAACGGCCCCAAGGAGGCTGTGTCTGATTGGCCGCCGAGTGACCAGTGCATGATGTCATTGGACACAATGCCCTTGGAAACTTCGGCTGATTGGACAGGAGGAGACCAATTTGTTGATTGGACAGGAAATTTTAAGGGAAGCTGGTTGATGATTAGACTCAACCTTCTTAGAGACAGCGGTTGATTGGCCGCCAAATAATCGGGCACAAAAAAATTGAAAATAGGAAATCAATAAAGTCGGAATTACGATTTAAATCGGAAGAATACCATGCCTGATCTGCAGCAAATATACTAGTATCCGCTCTAGTATCTTTGATCTGCAGTTCCTTCCTATTGAAAAAGAACCCTGGCCCGAAACAACTCCTAATCCGTTCCCTCCACAGATGCCGCCTAGCCCGCTGAGTTCCTCCAGCACTCCTGTGTTTTTTATTTAACTCTTGAAATTGAAGTTAGACATAAAGCTGAAGTAACTCAGCGGGACAGGCAACGACTCTGGAGAGAAGACCCTTCTTCAGACTGAACTGAACTCTCGTTGGAGAGAGTGCTTGTGATTGTCTGCAGAAGGGTCTCGCCACCCACTTCCCAAAGAAGAAACACCACCCACTTCCCAAAGCTGCCAACTGTCCTGCTGAGCCACCCCAGCCCCCCCGTGTCCACCTTCAACTCCAGTGGCAAACAAAAAACACAGATTGCTGGAGGAACTCAGCGGGCCAGGCGGCACCCGCAGAGGGAACGGACCAGGAGCCACCACGGGCCAAGGTTCCCCCCCCCCCCCCGAACAGGAATGAACTGCAGATGCAGCCGTCCCCGCAAAATGGAGCGACCCCGCCCTCCTTTTTTTTGTTAAACATCTATTTCCTTCCATTTTTAAATAAATTTCCCCTTTACCATTTCCGTACTTTTTCAATAGCTGCCATGACCCGTTTGATGTGATCCTTCGCCCTGCTCCTTGTCACGGCCCGCACCGATCTGCTGGACATGTGTGTGTGTGTGTGTGTGTGTGTGCGTGTGCGTGTGCGTGTGCGTGTGATGAACAAAAACAACGATCATAGAGCGGAATAGGTGACATTTCGGATCGAGACATTTCTTCAGACTGAACGTCAAGGGAAAGGGAAATGGGAGGTATAGGCATATCTTCCATTAATTTGTCCTTAGTACCATCAATATCTCTTGTTCCTCTTTTCCCTGACTTAGTCTGAGGAAGGGCCTTGACCCGAAATGTCACCTATTGATCGTTGCTTTTGTCTATCTGTCCGCTCGTTCACTCTCCCTTGGATTAAGTAGCGCAGGATAAAGCTGCAAATTCACGCACAGGATTGAAACTGGAAACTGAAAACTATGGGAACGCTGTCCCCCTGAGTACCCCCCCATTTCCAACACTGCTTAGCTGGACGGAGATGCGTCTTTTCTCTTTGTCGTATCTTCGTCCCCCCCTCGCGGCCTACCAACTGGATTGGCGTGGCCTTTCCTACCGGTGACCAGCCAGAGCTTCAGCAGCAGCTTCAGGTTTGCGGAGCTTCTAGTCGCAGGTGCGTTGCTGACTTTAACATCACGGAGGCCTTGGATCTTTTGCCGAAGATCGCTAGTGTTCAGCTCCGTCCAGCTTGGCTTGTGGACTTTGGAAGCCGCGGTCTCCGGTAAGAAGCGGCCGATTCGGAAACTCCAAGCCGCAGAGTGTGTTCCTCTGTTCCTCTGTTCCGACGCCGGAGTTTCAATCATCCCGGCGAGAGGGCCTGTACATCGGGCCGTCCGTAGCAGTGACTGCGCAGGGTTCAAAGAACCCGACCACAGGTGAACAAAGAGGAGGATAACTGAACTTTATTGTCATCCATCACGGTGGATGTTTATGTTAAACTCTATTGGTGTATTGTGTTCTTTTTATTCGTATGGCTGTATGGTTTGAGTTACAATTCACTGTAGCAATTGGTGCATGTGACAATAAATGTGAACTTTATCTTGACCTTGACCATGAGTCTGTCAGGTGGTGAAAAGAGAAAATGCGCAAAGTGCAGAATGTAGCATGACAATTGCTGAAAAATACTGATAAAAACGTGCAAGAGCCTTAACAAGGTATATTGAAAGATCAGGAATTTAGCCCTAGCATATGAGAGGTCTGTACAAGAGTCTGATAACAGACTCATGAACATGTGAGGCAGAAGCTGTTCTTAAATCTGGTGGTATCTGCTTTCAAGCTGTTGTATCTTTTGCTCTACAGGGGAAGAGAGAAGAGAGTTGAAGTCATTGAGCCAATTGGACAGTTCAAGTGTTGGTGTAGGTGATGCTTTATTATGGTGGCTGCTATCAACAACCTAGTGTAAAGTATAGATGAACCCTATGGTGGGTTTGGCTGGTTTGTATGATGGACCGGACTGTTCAAAACTCTCTGCAATTCCTCGCAATCTTGGGAAGTGCAAATCGGATAGGCTGCTTCCTAGAGTTTAGTTTAGTTTAGAGATAAAAACTAAAATAGAATGAAACTATCATTGCTTGTTGAGTCATAGAATATACAGTACAGAATATACAGGACAGGTAAATTTTAAGACAAGAATTTAAACTACTTTCATTTGAAATATTACTTTCAATAATTGAACAGGTTGTGGACAATATTACAAAATAAATCGGTTGTAGTTCTTTATGCAGCTGAATTTTATGTTGTCATCCGGTCATCTGCGAGATGGTGGTGTGGCTTTGACATTGTCCTGCTTGGAGCGGGGGATGTTTCTTCTGTGGTTGCATTTCCTGCTGTGCCTGACTAGGCCTGTCCTTGAATTTTATGTAACAGGAAAACTTCTTGATTAGTACAGGTGTCGGAGGTTATGGGGGAGAAGGCAGGATAAGGGGGTTAGGATGGAGAGGTAGATCAGCCCTGATTGAATGGCGCAGTAGACTTGAGGGTTGAATGGCCTAATTCTACTCCTATTCCTTATGACCTTAAGACCAGGTACATTATTGGCTTGAATTTAATGCTTGGGTTTTGAATTGCAGATTATCAAATCATTTTTGTAAATCCATTTGTTTTCTTTCACCTACCCAGCCTATTACTGCCCAGACAAAGCCAAAATAAATTCCCTGTCATGAATCCATTTTGATGCTTCACCATCATGCTTTGACTTTCTATTTGTCATTTTGCCTGGTCTGCAGTGGGGTGGAAGATTGCAAACTTCACGTGGTCCTCCCTGTTTCGACTAATGCAATCAACTCGACGTGCACAAACAGAAGATCAAATAAAACAAGTTGTCCTACAACTTTAGGCTGTGCACGCCACACGAAAGAAGAAGAAGAATCATAGAATCATAGAATCATCGAAAATCGGTGCAGGAGTAGGCCATTCGGCCCTTCGAGCCAGCACCACCATTCAATATGATCATGGCTGATCATCCAACTCGGTATCCTGTACCTGCCTTCTCTCCATACCCCCTGATCTCTTTAGCCACAAGGGCCACATCTAAATCCCTCTTAAATGTAGCCAATGAACTGGCCTCAACTACCTTCTGTGGCAGAGAATTCCACAGACTCACCACTCTCTGTGTGAAAAATGATCTTCTCATCTCAGTCCTAAAAGACTTCCCCCTTATCCTTAAACTGTGACCCCTTGTTCTGGACTTCCCCAACATCGGGAACAATCTTCCTGCATCTAGCCTGTCCAACCCCTTAAGAATCTTGTAAGTCTCTATAGTCTATCCAGTCTATCCAGTCTTTCTTCATATGGAAGTCCTGCCATCCCAGGAATCAGTCTGGTGAACCTTCTCTGTACTCCCTCTATGGCAAGAATGTCTTTCCTCAGATTAGGAGACCAAAACTGTACGCAATACTCCAGGTGTGGCCTCACCAAGACCCTGTACAACTGCAGTAGAACCTCCCTGCTCTTGTACTCAAATCCTTTTGCGATGAATGCCAACATACCATTCGCTTTCTTCACTACCTGCTGCACCTGCATGCCTACTTTCAATGACTGGTGTACCATGACACCCAGGTCTCGTTGCATCTGCCCTTTTCCTAATCGGCCTCCGTTCAGATAATAGTCTACCCTCCTGCTTTTGCCGCCATAGTGGATAACTTCACATTTATCCACATTACACTGCATCTGGCCATGCATTTGCCCACTCACCCAACCTATCCAAGTCACCTTGCAGCCTCCTAGCATCCTCCTCACAGCTAACACTGCCCCCCAGCTTGGTCTGAGTCTGCAGTGAAGGTCTGCAGTAAGAAGGTCTGCAGTGACAGATTCTGCATTCTCCCTCACACTGTGTCAGGCAAACTGGTGCACAGTTCCCTTTTCCCTTTTTCCCCAATTATCCCGTAAATATGTCAGGCTGTTATTCATTGATTACAGCTCGCATTTAAAACAATCATCCCCTCCAAGCTGGTTACCAAACTCGCAGAACTGGATCTCTGCGCATCCCTCTGCAATTGGATCCTCGACTTCCTCATTCACAGACCACAGTCTGTTCGTATTTGTGGAAATATGTCAGCCTCGATAACAATCAGCATGGGAGCACTTCAAGGCTGCGTGCTCAGCACCTTGCTGTATTCACTCTATACTCGTGACTGCGTAGCCGGTCATAGTTCGAACTCCATCATCACGTTCGCTGACGACACCACTGTTGTGGGACGTATCACTGATGGGGACAAGTCAGAGTATAGAAGAGAGATCAACCGACTGACCAAATGGTACCAGCACAATAGCCTGGCCCTCAACACCAGCAAAACTAAGGAACTGATTGTGAACTTTGGAAGGGGTAGGATGGGGACCCACAATCCCGTTTATATCAATGGGTCAATGGTGGAAAGGGTCAAGAGGTTCAAATTCCAGGGTGTGCACATCTCTGAAGATCTCTCCTGGTCCAAGAACACTGATGCAATTATAAAGAAAGCACATCAGCGCCTCCACTTCCTGAGAAGATTACTGAGAGTCGGTATGTCAAGGAGGACTCTCTCTAACTTCTACAGGGGCACAGTAGAGAGCATGCTGACCAGTTGCCTCATGGCTTGGTTCGGCAACTTGAGCACCCAGGAACGGAAACGACTACAAAAAGTAGTAAACACTGCCCAGTCCATCATCGGCTCTGACCTCCCTACCATCGAGGGGATCTATCGCAGTCGCTGCCTCAAAAAGGCTGGCAGCATCATCAAGGACCCACACCATCCTGGCCACACACTCATCTCCTCGCTGCCTTCAGGTAGAAGGTACAAGAGCCTGAAGACTGCAACGTCCAGGTTCAGGAATAGTTACTTCCCCACAGCCATCAGGCTATTAAACTCAACTCAAACAAAACTCTGAACATTAATAGACCATTATCTGTTTATTTGAACTTTGTCTGTTTATTTATTCATGTGTGTATATATTTATATAATGGTATATGGACACACTGATCTATTCTGTATTCATGCCTACTATATTCTGTTGTGCTGAAGCAAAGCAGGAATTTCATTGTCCTATCTGGGACACATGACAATAAACTCTCTTGAAATCTTGAAATAAGGAAAAAAAGTTAGATTCGATGGGTACCACATACCATTCTAGGAACAGCTTGCAATTACACAGGCAGAACAGCACTTCATCAACAAGAGTGAGCTGTGAATTGGACATGAGCAACAAACCATAAAAATAATTCTTGGCCCAGCCGGCCAGTCTATTTGACTCTGGCACCGTTCAATAACCAACTAAAATCTGTGATTTTGTATAAATATATCTGATTGATTTTTCTAAATTCTAAACAACACTCTGAGTCATTTACTGATGTGGCTGGGCATTTATTGCCACCTGCCATGAGTTGGATTTGCTTGTGCCCCTTCACTTCTGCCCATTACGCTGCCGAGCGTGTGAGCTGATAAAGGTACTTTGTGTGTACACCAGGGCATCTAGGACCTTAGTGTGGAGGACAACCAGAAAAAAAATAAGAATTGTATTAGACTGACTGAGAAGAATAGATTATTAATGAGGATGATTCCAATGTTAATATTAATTTTATGAGAAATAGTGAGGGGAACTAATATTTAATTAAGGCAGAATTGGAGACAGAAATGAAAAGTTTAAAAAAAATGTTATTTTTAATATGTCCAGCGATTAATGCCTGAGGGAATGAGACCTCATTCGTCATTATCGATTTGTAGTGTTGGTGTTAGGCAGTGATCTACACTTAACCAACTTGAGGCCTGATCTTGTGCTCTGGTCGAACTGTCAGCACATGGTGTACTTTGTGGAGCTCACAGTCCCTTGGGAGGATGCTGTGCAGGAAGCCTTCGAAAGAAAGAAACTGCGATATACAGAGCTTGCAGCAGAGGCAGAACAGCGGGGCTGGAGAGCTAAGATCTGCCCGGTAGAAGTTGGATGTTGAGGATTTGTGGCAACATCTACTTTAATACTGATGAAGGACCTGGGGATCAGCGGACAAGCCCTACGCCAGGCCATCAAAGAAACATCACGGGTAGTAGAGCGGAGTAGCCAGTGGCTCTGGCTGAAGAGGAAAGACCCCATTTGGTGTCCCAAGTAACCGACTAGACAGATGCAGAGGGGGGTGGTTCTGCGACGCCAGAATGCACCGCTGAGCCTACTGGAGACGTCGTGGGTTCAATCAGCGAAACGTTGATGAAAGTAGGTGCCCACTTGATAACCTCAATGACGTGTCTGCCTAGCCTTTCTCAACATCGGAGGAGCATAGGTGAGTGCAGAAGGCTCCCATCACCATCGGGAGAAAATTGATATTTGGCACCTTGGATTTTAACATCTAGTCCTGTGTATTTGCAAACATTGAATGTGTATTTAAGTCTAGAATGGCCTTTTATTCTGTGATGCAGATGCAGCAATCTCCCTGCATTTGTTTTATTTCAGCGGCAAGATACATACACAACCTCAGAATTTAATGACGTACCTTTAGAATGATGATGAGCATGAATTTCTTTAGCTCTAAGGTAGTGAATCTGTGGAATTCATTGTCACAGACAGCTGTTGAGGCCATGTCATTGGATATTTTTAATGCAGAGATTGGTAGTTTCTTGATTAGCAAAGGTGTCAAAGGTAATGGAGAGAAGGCAGGAGAATGGGGTGAAGCACGAAAAATAGATCAGCTATTTCGAATTTGCAGAAACGTACAGAGAAATGGCAGATAACGTTGAAACCGAGAAGGTGTCAGGTGTTGTACTTTGGGAGGTCAAATGCAAGGGGAAAGTGTTCAGAGAATGACCAGACCCTGAACTGCATCGATGTACAGAGATATCTTGGGGGTGAAGTCCCTACCTCCCTGAACGTGGCAACACAAATTGAGTGGCAAAGGAGGTGTATGATATTATGTCTATGTCGGACCGAGCATTGAGTATAAGAAGTCACTTTGCAGCTTTATAGGTGTTTGGTTGGGCTGCATTTGGAGTATTGTATACATTTCCAGTCAGCCCATAACAGGAGGTTATGGAGGCTTTGGAGAGTGTGTAAAGTGTGCAGGGTATGGGGGGCGCTGCCAGTCGGCTACCCCACCAGCAGCGTGTTTGTTTTTTCTACTTTTTTTTAGTATGTCCAAATGTTTGTTTTAGTGTCTCTCGTATGTCATATGTGGGGGGTGGGTGGGGGGGGGAGGAGGGGGGAGAAAAACCGTTTTTCAGTCACCTTCCTCGACGGGCGGCGAATTTTTTCATAGTCTTCTTCGCCTCCCTCGAGGCCTCTACAGCTTTGGATGGTCTCGGCCCTTTCCGGAGTCAGGCCGAGAGCTTTCAAGCACGGGCGCAGCGTGAAATTTTCTTTGCGGAGTGGGAGGTATATCAACTTGCCAGGGGTTTCCAGAAGAGGAAGTTGCTTCCGATCACTGGCCTGGGACTTTGGCACATCATGGGGCTGTGATCTGCGGACCTTTCTAGCCGCGAAGGCATTACTACCATCAGGAGCCGGGATCCCTTGCTGGGGATCGCCTGAAGAAAGAGCTCCGACAGCCAGCCTGCAGCTATGTATCCATCCTGAAAGTCGCGTTTCTCCTCCGGTACAAGGAATGTGGCCAATTCGGGAGTCGCGAAGTGTATTCGACCGTCCCGAACACGTCGGAAGTTTTTCAAATCATCCCAACCACAGGGCCCTGTATATCCCGGCCGTCTGTAGCGGCGACTAAACGGAGGTGCTCCAAGGCCAGACCACGGGTGAACAAAGTAGACTGACGAACTTTATTCCTTCCACCACAGTGAGAATGCTGTATGATCTTATGTTAAATTCTATTGTGTAATGTGTGTTCTTTTTTCAATTGCATCGCTACATGGCAAATTCATTTCACTCTACCTTAGTTGGTGCATGTGACAAATAAATTTGAACCTTGAGGTATAAGGGGACATTGATAAACTTTGATTGCTGTCTCTGGAGCATTGGAGGAAATTATGAGATGCAGAGATAGGATAGACAGTCGGAACCTTTATCCTCAGGTGCAAATGTCAAAGACTAAAGGGCATAGCTTTAAGCTGAGATGGGAAAGTTTAAAGGAGATATGCAGGGCAAGTCCTTTTCATAGGGGTGGTGGTGGAAGCAGAAACTGTGGTGGTGTTTAAGGGGCTTTTAGATAGGTACATGGATATGCAACGAATGGAGGTTTTAGACATAGTCAGAGAAGAGATTAGATAAACTTGGCATCATGTTTGGCATGGACATAGTGGGCTGAATAGTCTGTTTCTGTGCTGCACTAAAAATCTTTTCACAAACAAAGAACTCCATAAAAGTTTTAATTGCTTTAGAAAGCATTCAGAATAATTGTTGCAAATTATCTCTGAGTTCTTTAATTATTAAGAAGTTGTTTCGGCAGTAACTTTGATGGCACTTGAGTTGACTCCTTGGAGAGAAGCTTGGCTTGCTTTACATCATTCAGTTTGCCATCTTTGGACATTTTGTGACTTACAGCACAATATGAGAAATACTGTGCTGGTAAGTTTCTCTTGCTGCAAACAAGCTTTTATTATCGTGCCAAGAATGAATAGTTAGGTTTGTTGTGATTCACATATATAGCGGCAATGGGTGACATGGGATAAGCCTTCACATTTGTTTCAGTTTGGTCCATGAAATCAATTTTAAAATCGCTGTTGGTCCTTGCAAAAGCTCAATGATTTTATGATCACAATGTGCTGGTGTAGATAATATAATTTTAAACTTTTAAAGGACAAGGATGCATAAAATTAGGCTCTTTGGCCCACCGAGGCATGCTGACCATCGATCACCCATTTAAAATCAGCTGTATGTTGTTCTACTTTTGCATTCACTCCCTATACAATAGGGGTGATTTTACAGGGGCCAATTAACCTGCAAATCTTTGGAATGTGGAAGGAAACCAAAGCAATCGGAGGAAATCCACATAGTCACAGGGAGAGTGTGCAAACCTCAAACAGTCAGCATCCAAGGTCAGGATCGATCTGTGTGCTACGAGGTACCAGCCCTACCAATTGTGCAACCCTTGGTGTATTATCTGTTCATAAAATCTGGATTATCAGCACTAACAAAAGGAATATTACATTATTCCACATTAAGCATCAACATTAAACATCGGTGCTCCCAGAATGGATCAGTGAGGGTTTACTGCATTGATGTGGAGCATGTTATTTAGATATGATAAGAAGTGGCAATACTGAGATTGGGGTTGAATATATTGTTGAAGGAATACAGTGGTACAGGCAAAATAAAATAACAAAGAAGGGTCTCGACCCAAAACGTCGCCCATTCCTTCTCTCCAGAGATGCTGCCTCATCCGCTGTTACTCCAGAATTTTGTGTCTACCTTCGACATAAAATAACAAAGACTCCATTATCCAAACAATAGATGTTCATTACAGAAATCCAGCTTGTGCACACTCTAGATTCTCCCAAATAAAATCCCTATATCCTTTCATTGGCAACAAGACGGCACAGAGGCGCAGAGGTAGAGCTACTGCCTTACAGCACCAGAGATCTAGGTTCGATCTTGA
Organism: Okamejei kenojei; assembly: GCA_035221665.1. Classification (NCBI taxonomy): domain Eukaryota; kingdom Metazoa; phylum Chordata; class Chondrichthyes; order Rajiformes; family Rajidae; genus Okamejei; species Okamejei kenojei. The sequence goes on along the minus strand of CM069143.1, from coordinate 48,871,021 downwards.
CTACAGGTGCTTGTCTGTATGGAGTTTGTATGTTCTCCCCGTGACCTGCGTGTGTTTTCTCCAAGATCTTCGGTTTCTTCCCACACTCCAAAAGATGTACAGCTTTGTAGGTTAATTGGCTTGATATAAATGTAAAATTGTCCCTCTTGTGCGTAGGGTAGTGTTAATGTGCGGGGATCGCTGGTCGGTGCGGACTCTGCGGGCTGAAGCTGTATCTCTAAAACTAAAAACTAATACTAAATCTAAAAACTAAAACAGCCTGTTACTTGGATAGTTGGAGCTCACAGTAGTGTGACTGATTGGATCATGCATCAATTTTTCAGATGGCATTTTAATCTCGGTGAAAATTAAACTTCAACTCTGTTTTCTGAAACAAGTGCCACTAAATTAGGTTTATTTATAGCCTGATACTGCTGTTTCATTCCAATTTGTTTTCTTACGGCATATTTGAAGTTGGCCAACAGAATGGATATCTGATGGACAGAGTGTTGTCTGGTTTATTTTTAAATCAAAACATAGAATGCATAAAACCAGGAGAGAATGGGAAAAGAGGCAATGACTCATGATGCATAGTTGTTTATGGATTGCAACAAAAAAAAGAAAGATTGCTTGTTTTCAATTTTTTGCATTAAAAAATGTTTTTTTTCTTTGTATATTGGATGACTGCATGATATAGACCACAGTAAGTTCCAATAAACTCTTCACCTGTTTTTCATCTCGTATGCCAATAGACTCAAAATTATATATCTTTACCGGTCAAAGCCGCATCATCAAACTCAACAGTGTCTCATGCAAATATGATGTACTCAAAACGAGCAATAGCTTGATAAAGTGCACGTTTAACCATCTCTTCATGGAAATGCAAATGTCAATAGATCTGCAGACCAAAGATCTGTAGTCTTGACACATCATTTGGAGTGGCAGTGGAAATGTTAACGGTGATTTGGCTCAAACACAACACGAAACTCAAAGATAATGGATACATATAAAATTCTTAAGGGATTGGACATGCAGGAAATATGTTCCCGATGTTGGGGGAGTCCAGAACCAGTCACAGTTCAAGAATAAGGGACAGGCCATTTAGGACTGAGATGAGGAAAACTTTTCACCCAAGAAGTTGTGAATCTGTGGAATTCTCTGCCACAGAAGGCAGTGGAGGCCAATTCACGGGATGTTTTCAAGAGAGAGTTTGGGCTAACGGAATCAAGGGATATGGGGAAAAAGCAGGAACAGGGTACTGATTTTGGATGATCAGCCATGATCATATTGAATGGTGGTGCTGGCTCGAAGGGCCGAATGGCCTACTCCTGCACCTATTTTCTGTTTCTAATTTTCTATAATGGGTCCCAGCATATGAGTGCCAAAAGCAAGCTCACACATTCATAACGATCACCAGATACAACCTGTGGGATCACCCATCAGACGTTTTGGTGGCACCGTGGTGCGGTGGTAGATTTGCTGCTTACCGTGCCAGAGTCCCGGATTCGATCCTGCCTACGGGTACAGTCTGTAGGGAGTTTGTACATTTTCACTGTGCCCGCTGGGTTTTCTCCGGGTGCTCCCGTTTTCTCCCACATTCCAAAGACTTGCAGGATTGTAAGGCCTCACCATATCCCCTGACTCTGCTATCTTTAAGAGCTTTATCTAGCTCTCTCTTGAAAGTATCCAGAGAACCGGCCTCCACCACCCTCTGAGGCAGAAAATTCCACACTCACAACTCTCTGTGTGAAAAAGTGTTTCCTCATCTCTGTTCCAAATGGCTTACCCCTTATTCTTAAACTGTGGCCCCTGGTTCTGGACTCACCAAGATCGGGAACATGTTTCCTGCCTCAAGCGTGTCCAAACACTTAATAATATTATATGTTTCAATAAGATAGCCTCTCATCCTTCTAAATTCCAGAGTATACAAGGCCAGCCACTCCATTCTCCCAGCATTTGACAGTCCCGCCATCCCGGGAATTAACCTTGTAAACCTACGCTGCACTCCCTCAATAGCAAGAATGTCCTTCCTCAAATTAGGGGACCAAAACTGCACACAGTTCTCCAGGTGTGGTCGCACTAGAGTCCTGTACAACTGCAGAAGGACCTCTTTGCTCCTATTCACAACTCCTTTTGTTATGGTCAACATGCCATTCGCTTTCTTCACTGCCTGCTGTACCTGCATGCTTACTTTCATTGATTGATGAACATGGAACCCCAGATCCCGTTGTACTTCCCCCTTTCACAATTTGACACCATTTAAATATTAATCTGCCTTCCTGTTTTTGCTACCAAAGTGGATAACCTCACATTTATCCACATTAAACTGCATCTGCCATGCATCTGCCCACTCACCCAATCTGTCCAAGTCACCCTGCATTCTCATAGCATCCTCCTCACAGTTCACACTGCCACCCACCTTTGTGTCATCTGCAAATTTGCTAATGTTACTTTAAATCCCTTCTTCTAAATCATTGATGTAGAAACATAGAAATATAGAAACATAGAAAATAGATGCATGAGGTGCCATTCGGCCCTTCAAGCCAGCACCGCCATTTATTATTATATGGCTGATCGTCCCAAATCGTGCCTGCCTTCTCCCCATATCCCTTGATTCCACTAGCCCCTAGAGCTCTATCTAACTCTCTCTTAAATCCATCCTGTGACTTGGCCTCCACTGCCCTCTGTGGCAGGGAATTCCACACATTCACAACACTCTGGGTGAAAACGTTTTTTCTCACCTCAGTCTTAAATGGCCTCCCCTTTATTCTAAGACTGTGGCCCTTGGTTCTAGACTCGCCCAACATGGGAACATTTTTCCTGCATCTAGCTTGTCCAGTCCTTTTATAATTTTACATGTATCTATAAGATACCCCCTCATCCTTCTAAACTCCAGTGAATACAAGCCCAGTCTTTTCAATCTTTCCTCATACGACAGTCCCGCCATCCCAGGATTCAATCTCATGAACCTACGCTGCACTGCTTCAATCACAAGGATGTCCTTCCTCAAATTAGGGGACCAACACTGTACACAATACTCCAGATGTGGTCTTACCAGAGCCCTATACAACTGCAGAAGAACCTCTTTACTATACTATAATCCTCTTGTTATGAAGGCCAACATTCCATTAGCTTTCTTCACTGCCTGCTGTACCTGCATGCCAACTTTCAGTGACTGGTGTACAAGGACACCCATGTCTCACTGCACCTCCCCCGTACCTAACCTAACCCCATTGAGATAATTATCTGCCCCCTTGTTTTTGCCACCAGTGGATAACCTCACATTTATCTATATTATATTGCATCTGCCACGCATCTCCGCACTCACTCAACCTGTCCACCCTGCTACCTCCTAACATCTTCTTCAAAGTCACACTGCCACCCAGCTTTGTGTCATCCGCAAACTTGATAGTGTTGCTCCTAATTCCCTCTTCCAAATCATTAATCATTTATCATATATGGTAAACAGTTGTGGCCCCAGCACCGAGCCTTGCGGCACTCCACTTGCCACTGCCCTGCTTTCTGAAAAGGACCCGTTCACTCCCACTCTTTGCTTCCTGTCTGCCAACCAATTTTCTATCCATGTCAACACCTTACCCCCAATACCATGTACTCTAATTTTAGTCACCAGTCTCCCGTGTGGGACCTTATCAAAGGCTTTCTGAAAGTCTAGATACAAAACATCCACTGGCTCCCCTTCATCCATTTTACTTGTCACATCCTCAAAAAATTCCAGAAGATTAGTCTGGATTTCCCTTTCATAAATCCATGTTGACTTGGACTAATCCTTTTACTGCGATCCAAATGCCCCATTATTACCACTTTAATCAGACTGAAGAAGGGTATCGACCCTTAACGTTGCCTATTTCCTTCGCTCCATAGATGCTGCTGCACCCGCTGAGTTTCTCCAGCACTTTTGTCTACCTTCCCCTCGTACTTCATCTTTTCAGCTCGTATTGCCCATTTTGTTTCCTTCTGTTGTCCTATGAAAGTTTCCCAATCCTCTGGCTTCCGGCTACTCTTTACTGTGTTATACATCTTTTCTTTTAGTCTTAATTTATCCCTAACTTCTCTTGTCTGCCACGGTTCCACCCAGAAATTCCTGCCATTGCTGTTCCAACCGTCTGGGCAATATTGAAATCCCCCCATCATGACAGTGGCGTTACCTTTGTTACATGCCAGTTTTAACTCCTGCTGCAACTTACACCCTACATCTGGGCTACTATTTGGGGGTCTGTAGATAGCACCAATTAGTGTCTTCTTGCCTTTACAATTCCTCAACTCAATCCACAGTGACTCTACCTCGTCAGCCCCTATGTCTTCCTTCGCTAGGGACTGAATTCCATCCCTCAGCAGCAGGGCTACCCCCCCTCCTCTGCCCACCTGCCTGACCTTTCTATAGGATGTATAACCCTGAATATTAATTTCCTAGGCCCGATCCTCCTGCAGCCATGTCTCAGTAATCCCCACAATGTCATATCTACCAACCTCTAACTGAGCCCCAAGCTCATCTACTTTACTTCTTATACTTTGTGCATTCAAATACAATACATTTAATTCCTTACGCATCTCACCTTTCACATTGATCCCTATTATATTTGGCCATACTCTCCTATCCCTTTGTGGGCTTTCTTTCCCGTTAATTCTGGGGTCATTAACTATCCCTTTACTCTCTTTCCCTTTAACTCCATCCTGGACTATCCCATTTGACTCCCCCCCCCCCCCCCCCCCCCCCCCCCCCCCCCCCCCCCCCCCCCCCCCCCCCCCCCCTCACCCCTTATTTAGTTTAAAACCACCCGTGTAGCAGTGGCAAACTTGCCTGCCAGAATGCTGGTCCCCAACCTGTTAAGGTGCAATCTGTCCCTTTTGTACAGTTCCCCCCTACTCCAAAACAGATCCCAGTGATCTAAGAATCTAAATCCCTTCCCCCTGCACCAGTTACTAGATTTACTAGAATGTTGCCAGGGTTCCAGCAACTATGTTACAGAGAAAGGTTGAACAAGTTAGGTCTTTATTCTTTGGAGCGCAGAAGGTTAAGGGGGGGACTTGATTGAGGTCTTTAAAATGATGAAAGGGATAGACAGAGTTGACGTGGATAAGTTTTTCCCATTGAGGGTAGGGAAGATTCAAACAAGAGGGCATGACATGAGAATTAAGGGACAGAAGTTTAGGGTAACGTGAGGGGGAACTTCTTTACTCAGAGGGTGGTGGCTGTGTGGAAATTGAGCTTCCAGCAGAAGTGGTGGAGGCAGGATCGATTTTAACATTAAAAAGTAAAGTGGATAGGTATATGGACGTGAAGGGAATGGAGGGGTATGGTCTGAGTGCAGGTAGATGGGACTAGGGGAAAACAAATGGTCGGCACGGACTGGAAGGGTCGAGAGGGCCTGTTTCCGTGCTGTAATTGTTATATGGTTATATGGTTATATGGTTACTCAGCCACACATTCAGGTCCCGTATCTCCCTGTTCCTGCTCTCGCCAACACGAGGAACTGGAAGCAAACCGGAGGTAACCACCCTGGAGGTCCTGCTTTTCAGCATTTTTCTGAGCTCTCTAGTCACACTGCAGAATATTCATTCCCTTCTTTCTGACATCGTTTGTGCCAATATGCACTACAACTTCCGGCTTGTCACCTTCGTTCTTGAGGATTTTCTGCACTCTGTCCATGACATCCTGGATCCTGGCACCAGGGAGGCAACACGCCATCCTCAAATCCCGTCTGTTGCCACAGAAACCCCTGTCCGGACCTCTCACAAAGGAGCCTCCAACTACCATGGCGTTGCCTGACATCACCCTTTTTCGTTTTGGCTCAACAGCACTTTTTGCTTCGCTAGCCAGTCCGCCGCTTAGTGTGTTAACGTCTTCTGTCCTGACAGCTTCTAAGTGGGTAAAACTGTTCTCAAGAAGTACAACACCCGGGCACCTTTGCATTCCACATTTCCTTCCCTTCCTCACCATCACCTACCTTCTCTCTTCCAGTACCTTAGGTGTAACAATCTTACTGTAGAACTGGTCGACGAACGACTCAGTTTCTTGGACGAACCTGAGGTCATCCACTTGCTTCTCCAGTTCCCGAACACGATCCTTCAGGAGCTGTACCTGGATGCGCTTCTCACATTTGTAGCAGCCAGAGGCACCAGCGGTGTCCTTGACTGCAGACATTGTAAATAGCTGCGGTCCCAGCACCGAGCCTTGCGGTACCTCACTAGTCACTGCCTGCCATTCTGAAAGGGACCCGTTAATCCCTACTCGTTATTTCCTGTCTGCCAACCAATTTTCTATCCATGTCAGCACTCTACCCCCAATACCATGTGCCCTAATTTTGCCCACTAATCTCCTACGTGGGACCTTATCAAATGCTTTCTGAAAGTCCATGTACACTACATCCACTGGCTCTGCCTTGTCCATTTTCCTAGTTACACCCTCAAAAAATTCCAGAAGATTAGTCAAGCATGATTTCCCCTTCGTAAATCCATGCTGACTCGGACCGATCCTGTTGCTGCTATCCAAATGTGCGGCTATTTCATCTTTTATGATTGACTCCAACATCTTCCCCACCACCGATGTCAGACTAACTGGTGTATAATTCCCTGTTTTCTCTTTCCGCCTTTCTTAAAAAGTGGGATTTGACACCCCGCGTCACCTGCGACATGTCACCAGGGGGCCGCCTGTATGGTCGTGAGTAGTCTCCTAGTCACCCAAAAAGCCATAGCGTCTTTCTGGTCTCCGCTGAATTTTTAACATGTTGAATATTTTCGGCAGCCTATGACGGGTGTCGGCAGTCACTGAAAAAGTCAAGTAAGTGGGACAGGCCCTCCAGGGTAACGAAGCTCCAGACTTCAGAACAGTCTTTGTCGAATATCAAATAAGGGCAGCAGGGTTGCACAGCGGTAGAGTTACAGTCTTACAGTGCCAGAGATCTAGACTATGGGTTCGATCTAGACTATGGGTGCTGTCTGTGCGGAGTTTCTCAAAATTGACATCCAGCGGTGCTGTAGATTGTTCTGGAACTTGCCATAATAATACCAGCAAGGTCATCGATGCTTATGGATGTTGCGAGGTAAATCTGATGGCAATTTCTGATATTGTCATTAATATTCTACTCCACTACAGCTTGTGTTGATGCACTTTTAATTGGAGGAATGTGGACAGAATCAATGTAAATGTCTAATTATCCAGTTTGCTTAATTGACTCAATTACCCCAGTTGCTGTGCAGTAAAAATAACTGAAAAGGTTGGGGCTAGTCATTCAGGAATGAAGTTTTCAACAGTGTAACAAGTACTAATCACTGCTTAACCGTGTTAATAATCCTTAAAAAAAGTCTAATATTTTTCCTTAAAAGATGTTGTGTGTTTATGAAAATAGACACTAGGTGCAGGAGTAGGCCATTCAGCCCTTCGAGCCAGCACCGCCATTCACTGTGATCATGGCTGATCATCCCCAGTCAGTACCCCGTTCCTGCCTTCTCCCCATATCCCCTGACTCAGCTATCTTTAAGAGCTCTATCTAACTCTCTCTTGAAAGCATCCAGAGAATTGGCCTCCACTGCCTTCTGAGGTAGAGAATTCCACAGATTAACAACTCTCTGGGTGAAAAAGTGTTTCCTCATCTCCATTCTAAATGGCCTACCCCTTATTCTTAAACTGTGGCCCCTGGTTCTGGATGCCCCCAACATCGGGGGCATGTTTCCTGCCTCTAGCATGTCCAATCCCTTAATAATTTGATATGTTTCAATAAGATACCCTCTAATCCTTCTAAGTTCCAGTGTATACTAGCCGTCACTCCATTCTATCAACATATGGCTGTCCCACCATCCTGGGAATTAACCTTGTTCCTACGCTGCACTCCCTCAATAGCAAGAATGTCCTTCCTCAAATTTGGAGACCAAAACTGCACACAATACTCCAGGTGTGGTCTCAGTCGGGCCCTGTACAACTACAGAAGGACCTCTTTGCTCCTATTCTCAACTGTTAATAGACATCTTCTATAATTACCATTTATTATTTTCATTTAAATCCAAACATGAATTAAAATCGCCAAAATAGTTTGAAATAATTCAAAGTATTATGTTAAAATATTAAAGAAGAACTTTACTTTTGCCTCCAGAGTCTGTGTCACACAATAATAATTGAATTAAATGGGGAATGTGTAGTGATTATCAGCATAATGTTTTTGGAATCTAACCAGACTAGTCCTTGCCTTACATTCAGCGAGTACAGCAGGGGAACACACTGATAGATCCAGTTCTCTTAATCTGGTGTAAATCCCAGTGTTTTCACAGTGTGTAATGGAGATCTAGAACTCAGTGCAGTGTTAATGGATGATTTGTAATAGTTCCAATTGGAACAATAAATAAAATCAGCCCATTCTTTTCTAATAGTGTTATCAATTTAGCGACAGGCAAATGACCAACTTGTACATCATCTGATCTTATACCTCTACTCAGTAAATAAGAAACTGGTATCTCACTTTAATTTCCCAATACGCTGCAGAGAATTATTTCATCCACAGCCACAAGTTCTGGCCTATTAAACAAGATTGCTGCAATCATAAGAACCAGATCGGCTCACTGAGTCTGCAAATCAGTACAGTCAGATACATACTGTACATCTCTATCTGTCCATAAATCCATATCTTTTGATTCCATTGTAGCTGATGACTTCTGAACACAATTAAAAATGTAGGTATTTGTGCCAAATGAAAACAATGTTCTACATCATGTTCATCCTTTTAAAATATACTAATAAAAATTTAAACTGAACATTGTTGCGCCTCAAGCTCATCCTTGATTTTAATAGTTTGTAGAAAATTACATTTTGTATCTATCATCTTATCGTATCGCATGTGTTTGTGCGTGTGTGTGTAGGCTTGGTCCAAAGGATGCTTGTGCACTAGTCCAAATGAACTTTTTTGGAGTCATCAAGATGAGGTGTGAGAATGTTTGGTTGATGTCCACATTTTGATAATCAGTGATTGCAGTAGGCATCAATATGAAGGGTATCTGAAAGTGGACATGGATGGAAACATCTTCTTCACTACTACAAGAGTGGGTTATAATAGTAAGAATAAACGAGAACTTACTGGGAACAAGAATTATTGATAAAAATCCCGAAAGACAGATGGGAAAAAAACCTATTATATGTACATAAATGTTCGATTAATATGGCATAACTTAATTCAATTTAAAATTTTACATAGATTATATTACTCGAAAACCAGATTGAATAAAATATTTCCAAACGTTTCCCCCATTTGTGACAAATGTCTAACTCAAAATGCCACTATAGCACATTCCTTTTTCTCCTGTACAAAACTTCATAAATTTTGGAATGAAATCTTCAGAACTTTTACAAAATTATTCAACACAAAATTGAATCCCAATACAGAACTGATTATCTTCGGATCAATGAAAGAGGGACATAAATTTACTACGTTCCAAGAAGCTCTCTTTAATTATGGTTTAATAACAGCAAAAAAACATATACTTAAATTTTGGAAAAATGCACCCACGCCAACGTTTAAAATGTGGATTTCAAATATGTCGGAAACGCTACATCTTGAAGAATGAGATTCCTCCTATTAGGCAAAGTAGACCAATTCTTAAAGATTTGGTCCCCTTTTATCGACTTCTTACAAGCATATGGTGCAACATAACATAACCTTAGAAATTAAATGGTTCAGAACCGGGTGACGGATGGGTAAAGATATTAAATAGGTATACCTCTCCTAATTTCTTTTCTTTCTATGTTCTCTTTTTTTTCCCAATCTCTTTAGCTTCTTATCTCTGCTTTTTGTCTCTCTCGCTATTCGTTTCTACTCTCTTGTCTATCTTGACACTCTTTATTTTCCTTTTTCTATCACTGCTCTTTTATTATTAAATTAAAAATAAGAAGGTTTACAGAATGGTAATGTGTGTGTATGTATCAGGTACTTAGGTACCGCATTACTGTACTTACTTCTAACAAAAACAAATTTAAAAAAAAGAGAACATACCAGTTTGAAGTTTGATCTTTATTATTTGAGGAGTTACGATGAGGGACTACGTGAAGAACCCCATCCAGCGTCAAGTGCGTCAATCTTCAAAGCAGCGGTGTGAAATCACAGGTAATAGTGACTGAAGTATAAAAGTAAGATAACAGAAGACTAGAACTACCAGATGATATTTATGAGGGTTGGGAGCGGAGGGCATGTAGTCCCTCATCATAACTCCTCATAAAATAAAGATCAAACCAAACTGGTAAGTTCTCATTTAATCTTACTATTTTACTTCGGAGTCACGTGAGTGACTATGTGAAGATTTCAATGCTCTGTGATTTCATGCCGCAGACTCAAATCCGGCCTCTCACTGCATTGATTGACTCAACATAATTAAATAATCAATAATGCATCAATCATAACATTGTTCAAATGAATTAATGGTTTATTACAAAGAAAAACAATAGCAACCCCTCTATCTCAGGGGGAAACTATACTACCGAACTTAAAACAGACTCAGCAAATACACCCAGGCTTGCAATTGGCTTACGGTAAAATCTCTGGAAGGTCAGCTCACTGGACCATTCTGCGGATGCGAGGATATGGTCTATAGGCACGCCCATCGCCCTGGCCCTGGTGGAATGAGATTTAAATTTATCAGTAACAATCCCAGCACTTCCAGAACCTGCTTCAGCCACCTTGAAATTGTTTGCACTGACACCTTACTCTGTGTTTTTTTGTGGCTAATAAATAATGCTGATTCTGTTCCTCTTAGGTCTCTGGTAGCCACAATGTAATGGGACAAATATGACAGTACACACAGACGCACATCTTTGGGGTATGCTGAAAAACAATCTTACATCCTGTCATGCCTCTTCTACTCCGTTTGATCATAAGCATAAAAAGTGATGGCATCTGCCGATACCTGCATTCTGTCTAGCCGTAGCTTCTGCAATGTCTGCATACGTTGGGCTGATACTAACGCCATAAGCATGACCACCTTCATGGTTAGTTTGGCTCGAGATAGGACTGTAACAGGAGTCCACTGGCGAAGGAGCATAAGAACTTTGCTTACATTCCAGATACCCAAATACCTGGGTCTAGGAGGATTAGAATTAAAACTCCCTTCATAAATCTATAGACTAACGGATGTGTCCCTATTGAATGTAACTCTGACACCATGGGCAAATAAGAAGACAGAGCACATCTGGCCTTATTAATTGCACTATATCTTAATTTTTGATCAAAATAAAGAGTGGACAAGAACTCCAGCATGTCTGGGATGCCTGCAGTTTGATACTTTCCCACTTTCTTATCGAGGTGATGTACTGCTTCTCGGTACTATCCCTGCAGGCCAAGGTGAGAACATTCATGGTGTGATCTTACTGTCCTCCCCCCAGGTATGGCCTTCTTAGAATCTGCAAATTAACAGATCAATACGATCATGTAAAGGATGTTGATTGCCAGTTACCGGGTTCACCAGTAGGTTTTTATGTTTGGGATCAATCATATGAGGCTGAGTAGCCATCTGCAATACGAGAGGGAACCATGGCTGAGTAGGCCAATCTGGCACTACCAATACTCCTGAAGCAGAGTCCTGCTTGATTTTTTGCAGGCATCGACTGGTGAGACAGAATGGGGGAAATGCATATAAAAACATTCCACCCCAATGCAGCGAGAATGCATCAACTGCCGCTGCGCCAGGGTCTGGTTCCCATGAAACATATTTGGGCAACTGATGGTTCAGTCTAGATGCAAACAAATCAATGGCATTCCATATCGAGCAAACACCTGATTAAATAGGTCCTGATTTAACATCAATTCTATGTTATCATTGAATTGGCGTGACCTTGTGTCTGCCACTGTGTTGAATCTACCTGATAAATAGATTGCTGAAAGCCAGATGTTTTTGTCAATGCACCAGCCCCAGATATGATTAGCCAATCTGTCACAAGATTCCGACTTGACTCCACCCATGTGATTGACATATCCCACTGCTGTAGTGTTGTCAATTTCAACCTGCACATGCAAGTGACTCCTGGCAGAGCAATAAGCTTTAAGCCCATAAAAGGTTCCCAAAAGCTCTAAATAATTGATCCCTCTCAATTGCAGAAGTGATGTCTCGTCACTATTCCATCTGTCTCCACAATTGGAGGACATATCCATAGCACCCCAACCTATAGCACTAACATCTGTCTGTCAACCAAAACTTCCTTGGAACTTTCTGAGACATTTGTTTTGGTGACAAATATAATTTGACACCATTATATTTCTGAAATAGCTTCTGCTGACAATCCCATGGGCCTGTCAAAGTGACCCACATGTGTCCTCAGTGCCTGTTCTTTTGCTCATTGATAATACAGAGGTCCAAACTGCACAGCTGTGAAAGCAGCCACCAATTTCCCAATTAAACCGGATACTTGTCTAATTGAAGGTCTTTGCTCACTAAGGAGGTTGATACAACCTTCAATTAGCTACTGCCTTTTGTCCCTGGGCAGAGTCACTAGCAGGTGATCTCAATTAATGGTAAAGCCCAAGTAATCAATCATTTTAACTGGTGATAATTTGGATTTATCTGGATGAATGATGAACCCCAATCGCTCAAAAGTGAGTTTAACATCTGAAACATATGATTCATCTGCATTCCGAGTTTTCCCGATAATTAAGATATCATCCAAATAGGCCATTACAACATGCCCCTGAGCTCGGAGTAGTCCTAGAACAGGTTTCAACGATTTGGTAAATATCTAGGGGCTGAGGTTAATCCATTAGGCAATGCTTTGAATTGCCATAATTGACTCACCCAGGTAAACTTCAAATACCTCCTATCATCTCAATGACAGACACTGAGTAATATGCATCTTTCAGATCTATGCTGAAAACCAGCTCTTTAGCAATAGAAAAAGTTTCTATTTTGAAATGCCTATAGTGTACAAAGGGGTTCAAGCTCGTCAGGTCCAGAATGATTCTACATCCCCCAGTCTTTTTAGACCTAGGAAAAATATTTGACACAAACTGACGGAATTGATGAACTAACTTCTCAATGATCCCTTTTTTGTGTAATATGTTAAGTTCTGCCTGTATCTGCATATTCTCTTCTTGTGAAAATATAAGTGTTCGACGTGGAACATGCTGAATGGGTGGACACACAGGAGGGTAGAATTCAATTTTAACCCCCTCTATACTGCCCAGTAGAAATGAATCTGATGTTATCTCCTGCCATTGTTTGAGAAACAAATGTTATCTGCCCCCAATTTGAACATCTTTCTCACTTAATTTGTATTCCCTAGGAGCAAAATCTCTCACCTGCACATGTCCTGACTGCGCTTGTTGCCCCCGGCCCCTTGTAGGGAAATTCTCCCTTCTCCTTGTGCCTGTGGCAGGTTGCCAGCTGCGTGTGTGTGAGACTGAATGGCTCGTCCCTTCACCAGCGTCTGTCATGGTACCCCGCCGATAGGGGAAAACCCTCTTGCCTGTTTTGCCACTTGTTTTAATGAGACCTACGGTTTTTGCCTCCTCGTGCAGTTCCTTGACTCGCTTTGCGAGGTCCTCCCCAAACAAAAGGTTAGGCGGTTGTGCGCTGATTACATAATGCTGCAAGTTTTGGATTGATGGCTGGGCGTATGGCACTCCTTCGTAAACTATTCATTTCGAAAAATGCACTGCACAGGAGCCCCAGCGCCTCCTGATGGGCTTCTTTCATGTGCCCCTTGTCCACCGTTGTTGCGAATGCAGTGAGTCCTGCTGAGAGCAACTTAAGCACTTTCTGGAATTTTAACTCCTGCGCCCTTGCTGTGATCCCCAACTATGTCCATATAAGATGGTTAACCATTGGTACTTTTAATAACCCACGTTTAACAGGGGCTTCATAGTTCTTGGCAGCCTCATCCATTGCCAGCTCTTGAAATTGATGAGAGAGCATATACTGAATAGCAGCTGCCAACTCTTCCCCTGCTTCTCTGGGGATTGCACATTTTTCAGCTATGTTCGGTATTAGCTCTTGTTGCTCTACATTCTTATGGCCCTGACCAGCCACTGACTCGGCATCAGTATATTCCTGAGCCGGTATACCCTCCTCCTCTAAGAATGGGTAATCATGCAGCCTTATTTCAGGTGCTGCTGGCACAGGCTCTCCAACAGCCTGGCGTGGACACCACACCTCCTCCCGGAGTGCGTCCCTATCGAGCATCCTTTGCAATAGGACATCGATCTGGGAGAGCCGTGAGCAAACGGTCTCTCCTTGCGGAGGTGAAACCTCCAGGCCCGACTCTGGGTCAATGGGCCTAGTAGATTTTGTTGTAGCCTTGTGCCCTACCGGCGTTGCAACGCTGCTTTCAGACAGCGGATCTGGTGTGGATCTAGCCCCCTTGCTGGCGGTGGACTTGGTGAACTAGGCGGGCATCCGCTACCCGCACTCTTGCGGTCCACCAAACCTCCTACCCCGGATCACCTCGCCGTCACCTTTTTTTACTTTCTGCATCTTGTCAATGGTGTAAATGCTACTGCAAACGCAGAAAGCGACCACCGGAAAGGTTTTTAAACTTACCTTGGGTTTTAAACTTACCGCTTGGAGGAGCTCTGCTGCTCCATCCGGCCGACTTGCACCAATGCGTCTGACGTAATGACGCACGTGCGGCTTGACGGGTTTCTTCACGTAGTCACTCACGTGACTCCGAAGTAAAATGATGCCCTTGACTTGCACAAGCCTCAGATAGTATTCCAAGGTGCCTACATCACAAGCCCGTCACATATGGGTTCACTTTAATCCTTTTACAGTGGGAACAAAAGATAAGGACAAGATAAGTAAGATTTTCCCCAGAGATGCTGCCTGAACCATTGTGTTACTCCAGCATTTTATGCCTATCTTTGGTATAAACTAGCATCTGCAGTTCCTTTTTATTACAAGATAAGTAATATGATTGTACCCCTCAGAAAATGTATCTGAATCTTGTCTGGCAGAATCGCAGTTCCAAAAAATTGGAAAAATGTCTATTAATAAAATAAGTAAATTAAGATAAAGGAATAAGACTACCTACAGAAATACAAACAAAAACCCATATATAGAAAATGATGCCTCTCCCAAGAATACAAAAGTATGGAGTTGGCCGAGCTGATTAATGATAGGAACCAGGTAACTTGCTTTTATTTCGACTGCAAAAGTAAGGTGATTCGGAAATGGTAATGCTAGGCTTTTCATCTGCCTTCATGAAGCACTAACAGCTACAATGTCAGCTGTTCCTCAATGAGCAGCACTTCAGCCCAAGAGTCGTACACCCCTGTATAGATTCTTAAGCACCAAACTCAAAGTGACATTCAACAACAGGAGCCATGGAGCAGTGCAAGGTGTGTATCAGGTTAAGTGTGTCGGAAGGAACTGCAGATGCTGGTTTACACTGAAGATAGACACAAAGGAGTAGCTCCGATCTCTCCCTTGACTCTCAGTATGAAGAAGGGTCTGGACCCAAAACATCACCTATTCCTTTTCTCCAGAGATGCTGCCCGAGTTACTCCAGCTTTTTGTGTCTATCAGATTAAATGCTTAGTCAAGGTCAGTCAAGTTCTCAATAACCAAAAGTTTGTAGCCTCCTTTTGCTCTGGTATTTTATTTGATTCACATGTTTAAACTATAATGTTTTATTTTTAATGTTTTAATGTTTTATGTTTTATTCTTAATGGTTTACTGTATGTCGTGTTGTTACGTGCGAGTGGAGCACCAGGGCAAATTCCTTGTACGTGTACACACTTGGCCAGTAAGCTTATTAATTAATTCATTCATTCATTCATCTTCCCTCTCAAGTGGACAATTGGATGCAATTTCAAAGAGGAGCTGTGCAATTATCCTATTTGTTCATCTCCCAATCAACATTAGTAAAACTGATAATTTGGTCAGAACCGCATTGCTGGTGAGTGAGCTTGCTCTATGTTAATTATCTCCTATCTTTCCTAGATTACAACTGTGACATTGCATCAAAATGACTCTTGGTGCGTTGGTGTGTACTCACAGCTACTCATAGTTACAGCTACGCTGTGTATCATTAATTGCTTTCTTGTCATTGGAATTCAAATGCAAAATGTTACCGGCAGCTGTTCAACATGATTGGAAGCCTTGCAGTTATGAGGAGGCTAGAAATACAGGTGCTGAGTCTTTTCTGCACTGATTTAGAGTAAGGAGGTGAGGAAATGCTCTCCCAACCAAGATGTTAACCTGTTTCCTTGGCACTTCAATTAACCACACTTCCCCACAACTGGATGTTCATCACAGACTCAGTTCAGTTCAGTTTGGTTTATTGTCACGTGTACTGAGGTACAGTGAAAAGCTTTTGTTGTGTGCTAACCAGTCAGCGGAAAGACAATGATTATAATCGCGCCATGTACAGTGTGCATATACATGATAAGGGAATACCGTTTAGTGCAAGGTAAACCAGTAAAGTCCGATCAAAGATAGTCCGAGGGTCACCAATGATGTAGATAGTTGATTGTTCACACGCAACAGCTTAGGTGTTTCTTCTCCCTTCTATGTATCCCACCCACCCTATACACACACTGCTGACCCTTCCTGATGATCCATGCTTCAGTTTCCCTTTCACCTTCCTAATCTCCCTTCAAAGCAAATCTCTACCCCCCCCCTTGCCTCTCCCCCTCCCCCCTCCCCTCCCCCTCCCCCCTCCCCCTTACACCTCCTGCTCCCCATCACCCCCTCCCCTCCCACATCATTCCTCCTCCTCTCCCTCCCCATCACCCCACCCACTCCCCCTGCTCCCTTCCACCTTTCCAAAATCTGCCTGATCCTTCCAAGGTAAACACTGCCCTTAGAACATAAGATATAGAAGAGTAAAGATCAGGAACAGACCCTTTGGCCCACCATGTCTGCACCAACCACTATGCTAATCTAAACTATGCCTGCACATGGCCTAGATCCCTTTATTCACGACTAGTTCATGTGTCATGTGTCCTCTTATTCATCACTATTGTATTGGTTTCTACCACCTCTCCAGGCAGCACATTCCAGGTTCTTACCACTCTCTGTGTAAATTGAAACTGTCTTCTGCATCTTCCTGTAACTTTCCCTGTTACCTTATGCTTATGTTCTCTATAGTAATTGACCTTTCCAACCTGAGAAGAGGACTCTTACTATTTCTTAAATTCTCTCTTACTATCTCCAGCCTACTGTATCTTTGCCTCTCATAATTTCATACATTTCTGTCACGTCACCTCCTCAGCCTTCAACGCTCCATTGAAAATAATCCAAGTTTGTTCAACCATTCTTTATAATAGGCGAAGATAGACCCAAAATACTGGAGTAACTTGGCGGGTCAGGCAGCATCTCTGGAGATGTTTCGGGTCGAGACCCTTCTTCAGACTGAGGGGAGAGGGCAACTAGAGATAAGAAGAGGTACAAACAACAAATAAATGAAAGGTATGCAAAGGACAAATCGAAGCCGCCAACGATGATCAAGGAAAGGTGGGACCCACAATGCTTCATTGTGGGCTGCGGAGATGGTGACAATTAGTGAATCTGATGAGTGAAACAATGAAACTAAGCAGGACGACAGTGAAACTAGTAGGAAGACTAGGACATTTTGTGTCTATCTTCGGTATAAACCAGCATCTGCAATTCCTTTCTACACACTTTCCTTATAGCATACACTAGTAGACTAAAAACATCCAGTTTCTATGGTAAAATCTAACTTGTTTTTGATTCAGAAATGGAACAAAGCAACCCATCAACCTCTCACCAAGAATGTTCACGCTTATTAGCTATGATTTTTCCTAAATAATATTGTACATATTATAAATTAATTAATAAATATGAGCCACTAGAACATTTTAATGACAATTCAGCATGAATGATGCTTCGCTCGGAGTAAAGGAGAGCCATCACATTGTCCAAAGGTCTGAGAATCATTCAGAATCATTGCTTTACGGACATGTTTCTTTGGCTCTTCTGCTCCCATGGTCTTTCATTCCATCATTAGCACATTTTGAATGCCATGTAACATGACAGAGGATGTTTTCTATGTGATGAGGAGACTTTGTTTCTACAAGGACTGTACAATGCACACGTTTACCTATGTCATTGTGGGCAGATGCATCTGGCACAGGTAGATCATTGAAGGCTGGGTTAATTAGTTTATCCCTTGTGGAAATTCATTTACCATCTGCCACAGATGCAGTCTGACATCCATGTCCTTCAGTACACAGTCTGCTCATTCTGTGGCAATTTTACCAAGACTCTCTGGATGACGAAAATTAAAGTTTCCCATCAAGTACATTCTGTGCCCTTGACATATTCAATGCTTTTTTCAATTGATTCTGATTACAATAGCAAGCAGAGATTACTATAAATGTGTCTCTGATTTCATAATGCAGAAAGTTGAAGAAATCCTAACTTCTAAATTATTCGTGTTAGAAATCTCACAGAAATCTTAGCAGCCATACAGATCTAAGGGCAGGCACTTAATATGTGAACACCATTTTTTTTTCTCCCCCAAGTTTAAGCAGACAACCATTTTAATTTTGAACTCCCATTTTACTGACCCAAAATGTTCCCTATCTATTTCCCCCATAGCAGGCACGTGCCGTCAGGGTAGGCAAGGTAGGCGGTGCCTACCCTGACTAAAAGTATAAAGTGGTGATTATTAAATATAAATAGTAAAGGCACGGGAGAATTATGCCTACCTAAGGGATCGATTTCTTTGACAGGCATAATTCTCCCGTGCCTTTCATCCGCAGTACATGGAACACGCGAAAGTATGTGCAACTCACGTGCCATCTACGCTGCTTCAAGCCTTCAATGACAACGGTCTATAAAGGCAGTTGATATTCTGCCTTTGCACCGTGGACTGCGTGCATGTGTAGTGCAAGTGTCTTGGTGGGTTTTTCAAACATGGATTGTCATTATCTTAAGAATATCTTAAGAAACAAAGAGAGAAGAATGGAGTTTGTGTACAAATAATGTGGTAAGTACATTTCTTTGAGCTCCGGTATTTCCCGGTAATGAAGACGCACCCCCAATTTAAGTCGCTAAATTTTGAAAAAAGGATAGCGAGACAGGATCAAGGGTTTGGTTTAGTCCAGGGGTCGGCAACATCGCCTGCTTGCCCCTGGACTGGCTGCAGTTCCCAGATCCCTCACGTCCCCGAGACTAGCTGCAATTCCCAGGTCGCTCGCCCCAGGTCTGGCTGTGACACCCAGATCGGCTGCGTGCCCCGTGAATGGCTGCAGTTCCCAGGTCGGCTCACTTGCCCCAAGTCTGGCTGTAGCGCCCAGGTCGGCTGCGTGCCCTCAAAATGACTATGGGTGCTTCCCTCTCCGGCCACAATGCGGTGGCTCCACGCCCGGACCGCCGTGGCAGCAGTGAGTGAATTGTTGGCATTATCTCCAACCCCCTCCTTCTCAACGATCCTGCAAGTGCTGAGCTGGGCCAGACTCCCCACACGCTGTGAAAGGAACTCTCCCCTCCCAGCTGCGCTGTCCTTTTACAGCTGCTTCCCACTTTACAGCCGCTTCCCATCAGCTGCCAGCAATGAGGGATAGACTTGGCTATCCCCCAGTACAGCAACATGGGAGGCATAGCCAAGTCTATCTTTCTTGGCTAACAACCTAACCTTCGGCCTCCAGGACGCAGGTAAGTTTTTGTGCCTTATTTTGGGTAAACAATAGCGTCTTCATTGCCGGGAAATACAGTATATATTTGTTTAATACTTTATTAAGAGATAAGGCTTTTGAAGACAAATTACTTTATAAAAGCCGACTGACTGCCTACCCTGAGTAATTACTTACGGCACACGCCAGCTCCATTGATGCTGCCTGACCTGCTGAGTACTTTGCATTTTTGCTCAAGATTCCAGCATCCGCAGTTCCTTGTGTCTACCATTCAGCTGTTATTTCCAATGGGTCTTTCAATGCTTTAAACATTACATAATTAAGCTCTCTCATTGTTTTTCCATTCTCAGGCTCATGCCCATTTCTCACCCCTTGTAAAAGTGCCATGCCAGTGGTCTTTATTCATGCTTCCCATCACCTGATTTCTTATATCTCTATATAGTAATTTGACACACCTCACTCCTCCCTATAACTCTGCTCCAAAAATTGTAAACCATCCGTTAGCCCTCAAGGACGTCTAGGAAGGATCCTTGACTCGAAACATTAATTGGTTTCTCTTTCCATCAGATGTTGCTTGACTGGCTGATTTCTTCAACACATCTATTTTTGTTCCAGCTTTCAGCATCTGCAGATTACTTGTTCTCCATCTCCCAATTAAGAAATATATTCTGCTCACTCTGGTTCTCAACATATGCTTCTGGTTCGAGTAGAGTAAAATGAATTAGGTTCGCCCATCATATCTAAAGACTTTTAAAGTTTCATTTGATCAAAACCACATTGAAATGAACAATTTGCAGGATAGATGTTAAGAAAGAAGCCGATTCAGTTCACTTTGACTTCCAAGAATTTCAATCCATTTTTATTTGCAATCCGAAGCAAAAAAAAGATTCAAGGTCCAAAATCTATCTCTGGCTGGGTAGCAGTGTTTTCCACAATTAAAATTCCCAGCAAAGAACAAACAAGCTCTGTGACAAGAGCATCTGCATAATGGGTCTCTCGCACCCAGAAGCTATGATGTCACCAAACTGGGCAATCAACTGCAAAAAACAAACTGATGGAGGAACTCAACTCAAGATTTACGAGGGTGTTGTCAGGACTAGAGGGTTTGAGTTATAGGGAGAGATTGAGTTGGCTGGTTCCCTATTCCTTGGAGTGCTGGAGGATGAGGGGTGATCTTATAGAGGTGTATACAATCATGAGAGGAATAGTTTTAAAGAAGGAACTGCAGATGCTGGAGAATCGAGGGTACACAAAAAGCTGGAGAAACTCAGCGGGTGCAGCAGCATCTAAGGAGCGAAGGAGATAGGCGACGTTTCAGGAAACGAGAGATATAGGACGGTGATGTGTGAGAGATAAGGAACAATGAGGTGAAAGATATGCAAAAAAGTATCAGTGAATAAAGGAACAAGCCATTGTAAAGCTGTTTGTGGTTGTGAAATGATGAGAAGCTGTGTGAGCAGTAAACTGGGGTGGGGAGGGAGATAGAGAGATAGAGGGAATGCCAGGGCCCGAGGCTGAGGGAGAGGTGGGAAGGGGAGGAGACAGCAAGGGTTAATAACAGAATGAGAAAATTCAATATTCAAGCCCAAAGGATGCAGACTCCCCAAGCGGAATATGAGGTGCTGTTCCTCCAGCTTGCGGTGTTGTTCACTCTGGCCGTGGAGGAGCCAGGACCGAGAGTCGGATGTGGAATGGAGGGGAGTTGAAGTGCTGAGCCACCGGGAGGTCGGGTTGGTTATTGCGGACCGAGCGGAGGTGTTCGGGCGAAGCGATCGCCAAGCCTCCGCTTGGGTCTCACCGATATAGATCATCTGGCATCTGGAGCAGCGGATGCAGTAGATGAGGTTGGAGGAGGTACAGGGTGAACCTCTGTCGGACCTGGAAGGACTGCTTGGGTCCCTGAAAGGAGTGGAGGGGGGGAGGTGAAGGGACAAGTGTTGCATTTCTTGCGGTTGCAAGGGAAAGTGCCCGGGGAAGGGGTAGAGTGGGAGGGGAGGGAAGAATGGACAAGGGAGTTGCGGAGGGAGCGGTCTTTGCGGAAGGCAGACAGGGGGGGAGATGGGAAGATGTGGCGGGTGGAGGGGTCACGTTGGAGGTGGCGAAACTGGTGGAGGACTATATGTTGTATTTGCCGGCTGGTGAGGTGAAAGGTGAGGACCAGGGGGGACTCTGCCCTGTTTTGCGAGTGGGGGAATGGGGAGCGAGGGCAGTGTTGCGGGGTATGGAGGAGACCCTGGTGCGAGCCTCATCAATAGTGGGGGAGGGAATCCCCGTTCTCTGAAGAATGAGGCCATTTGTGATGACCTGGTGTGGAACACCTCATCCTGGGAGCAGATGCGGCGTAGACGGAGGAATTGGGAATAGGGGATGGAGTCCTTACAGAAGCAGGGTGAGAGGAAGAGTAGTCCAGGTAGCTGTGGGAGTCAGTAGGTTTGTAGTGGATGTCGGTCAGGAGCGTATCACCTGCAATAGAGATGGTGAGGTCAAGGAATGGTAGGGAAGTGTCGGAAATGGTCCAAGTGTATTTGAGTGCCGGATGGAAGTTGGTGGTGAAATGAATGAAGACAGTCAGTTGTGTGTGGGTGCAGGAGGTGACACCAAAGCAGTCGTCGATGTAACGGAGGTAGAGGTCGGGGATGGGGCCCTGGTACGCCGAGAACAAGGATTGTTCGACGTACCCAACAAAGAGGCAAGCGTAGCTGGGGCCCATGCGTGTCCCCATAGCTACGCCTTGTGTTTGGAGGAAATGGGAGGAATCAAAAGAGAAAGAATAGAGGAATAGATTGGGTAGATGCACAGAATCCCTTGCCCAGAGTAGGGGAATCGAGGAGCAGAGGACATAGGTTCAAGGTGAAGGGGAAACGATTTACTAGGAATCTGAGGGGTAACTTTATCACACAAAGGGTGGTGGGTGTATGGAACAAGCTCCCAGAAGAGGTAGTTGAGGCTAGGATTATCCCAAAGTTTAAGAAACAGTCAGACAGGCACATGGATAGGACAAGTTTCGAGGGATATGGACCAAGCTCAGGCAGCTGGGACTAGTGTAGCTGGGACATGTTGGCCGGTGTGGACAAGTTGGACCAAAGGGTTTGTTTCCACACTGTATCACTCTATGACTCTATGACTAAGTGGCCAGGCAGCATCTGTGGAAGGAATAGAGTCAACATTTCGTGTAGGGATCCTTGTAAGGTATCTTCATGGACAGAAAGTACCCAAGAAGGAAAAAGCAAAATTGTCAATATATTTTGGAAACATTCTTCAGTATTAATTAAAGGCTGAAGCATACACATATGATTGAAGTAGAAGCTGAAATAAAAATCAACTTGTCTAAAACAAAGTATTACTATTTTGAAATAGTTCCATGAGAAAATTGTAATCCACATACAGTATATTAAGTCAGCATTTCTAAAACTAATAAGTAGTAATTACAGCGATCAATGTCATTTAAATTCAAATTTCATGAAATGACAATAATGCAGGTAATGGGGGGATATGGATCATGTGCAGGCAGATAAGATAAGTTTATCTTGGCTTTGTGTTCTCCATGGACATTGTGGGCTGAAGGGTCTGTTCCTGTGCTGTACAATTTTTTCAAGAAGACTTGAGGATTTCAGGATAATGTATAATGAGGCGACATGTAAATATTTGTAATTCACTTATATTCAATCGGGGTAGCACCGTAGCACAGCAGTAGAGTTGATGCCTTACAACATCAAAGACCTGGATTTGATCTTGTCTACAGGTGCTGTATGTATGGAGCTTGTACGTTCTCCCTGTGACCGTGTGGGTTTTCTCCAGGTGCTCCATTTTCCTCCCTCATTCCAAAAACCTACAGATTTGTAGGTTAATTGGTTTCTGTAAATGGTCCTTAATGTGCAGGATAGAACTAGTGTATGGATGATCGCTGGTTGGTGTAAACTCGGTGGGCCGAAGGGCCTGTTTCCACGAGTTACCTCTAAACTAAATTAAACTGAACTAAACTAAATGACTTGTTTAGATAATGATGTTGGAAGATACAAACACTACAACCCGTAGTGTCCGCAGAGCATCAGCACCCTACGGGATGTGGCAGAAGTTTCAGGCAACAGTCCAAAAGACAACCAGGCACATCGTAAAGTGGAGAACAAGCAAGGACGTAAGCCATTGGTGAAATGGCCAAAGTCTAACAGCAAGGAGTGGGAAATCATCAATGCAGATGTGAGCTTAATCTTAAGTGGAATCAAGGGATCATAGAAACATAGAAACATAGAAATTAGGTGCAGGAGTGTCCATTCAGCCCTTCGAGCCTGCACCGCCATTCAATATGATCATGGCTGATCATCCAACTCAGTATCCCGTACCTGCCTTCTCTCCATACCCTCTGATTCCCTTAGCCACAAGGGCCACATCCAACTCACTCTTAAATATAGCCAATGAACTGGCCTCAACTACCCTCTGTGGCAGAGAGTTCCAGAGACTCACCACTCTCTGTGTGAAAGCAGAAAAGAAGTTGGAGAAGATGGGTGATCTAATCTACAGCTATGAAAAGGAGAAATTTGGTGAGAAGGAACAACTCAGCAGGAAAGATAGGCCTCCTCCCCCCAATCCCATCGTCTCCAGGAAATCGAACGACTTGTTAAAGAAAGAAGTGCCTGAGGAAGGTGTGGAAAAAAGCAACAGCAGACGAAAGGGAGGGCATCAATCTTCTTCAAAAGGACCTAAAACAGAGGCTCTCAAAGCTGCACAGAGCAGAGAATTTAAGGAAACAACACAAAAAGAAAGAAAAAGCAAGAACAGACCTCTACAAAGATCCCTTTAAGTTTGTGAAAAGCATTTTCACAAAGGAAAAAAGCGGATCCCTGAAAGCATCAAAAAAGGAGGTTGAAGGACACATCAGAACCATCCACGCTGATGAGTTAAAAGATGAACCGATATTTGTCCCCGCTGACATCCCCAATCTCACCCCTACAACATCAATTTGACATCAGCCCTCCCAAGCTGAGTGAGGTAAAATAAGTGGTGAGGAAGGCAAGAACGGCCTCTGCACCAGGCCCTAATGGTGTTCCGTATTGTGTCTACAAGAATGCCCCAGATATTCTGAAATTCCTCTGGAAGAACATGAGGGTTGCGTGGGAAAAGGAAGTCATCCCCAAAGCCTGGCAAAGAGCGGGGGGAGTCCTGATCCCAAAAGAAAAAATTTCTTCCACCATCGAACAGTTTCGGCAAATAAACCTTCTTAACATAGAGGGCAAGATCTTTTTCAGTGTGATGGGGGAAAAGACTTACAAAGTATCTGAAACAAAACCATTTCATTGATACGTCAATCGAAAAGGCTGGCACAGCAGGCTTCTTGGGATGCCTTGAACATACCAGCGTCATATGGCTTCAAATCGAGCCTGCTAAGAAAGAACAAAATAATCTGCATGTCATCTTCCTCGATCTGGCCATTGCCTATGGATCAGTTCCATATTCGCTACTGTGGACTGCTTTTGAATTATTTCAGGTGCCTGCAATAATAACAAATCTGGTAAAAAAACTACTTCCAGGATCTGCAATTTTTTCTCACAACATCAGACTTTACCACAGCGTGGTAACCACTGGAAATAGGCATCATGACGGGGTGCACCATCTTCCCATTGACTTTCACTATGGCAATGGAGCTCATTATCAGAGCACCAAAATGGGTTGTGGGAGGAAAACAGCTACAGTGTGGTCAGCGATTGCCACCAATATGAGCCAAATGGGCGATATAACAACACTAACAACAACTATCCCCTGCACCGAGAGACTTCTGGAAAACCTTCATCAAAACATCACATGGGCAAGGATGAAGATTAAACCCAGCAAGTGCAGAAGCATCTCCATAATTAAAGGTCAAGTCAAGGATCAAAGATTTCATATTGACGGAATACCTGTTCCAACTGTTTCAGGAATGCCAGTGAAGAGTTTGGGCTAATGGTATGATGCAAAGCTCAAGGACACCGAGCAGTTTGAACAACTGAAAAAGGATACCATCGCGCATATAGCTCGCATCAACAAGACCTTGCTACCAGGATAACTCAGGCTGTGGTGCTTCCAATTTGGCATACTACCAAGAATCGTGTGGCCTTTAACTATGTATGAAATCCCCATCAACAAAGTGGAAAAGCTGGAAAGAATGATCAGCACACATGTGAAACAGTGGCTTGGACTTCCACGATGCTTAAGTGCTGTCGGACTGTACTGGGGTGGCAAATTGGAATTGCCCATTGCAGGACTTGTGGAAGAGTTCAAATGCACTAAAGCAAGGTTGGTCATGACCCTCACTGAATCTGAAGATACTGTTATTCGAACAGCAGCCCCCCGTGTGGCAACAGGGAGGAGGTGAGCCCCATCTGAAGCCGTTCAGAGTGCTAAGTCTGCTCTTCATTTCCGGTATATGGTTGGCCAAGTCCAACATGGGAGAGCTGGGCTCAGGCTCGTCCCAAAAGCTGCTCAATGGCACAAGGCAAAATCAGTGCAGAAAAGACGGCTCATAGTGGAGGAGGTGAGAAGACGGGAGGAGGCAGAGCGACACGCCAAGGCCATCTCAATGGCCAAGCAGGGCCAGTGGACTAACTGGGAGAGCCTGGAAAAGAGGAAAGTCAGCTGGAGTGACATCTGGCAAATGGAAGGATCTCGGCTAAGTTTTGTCATAAGAGCCACTATGATGTTCTACCATCACCCCAGAACCTGAAACAGTGGTTCGGAGGAGAACCCGCTTGCTCCTTTTGTCAAGCACCTGCATCACTAAGGCACATTTTAACAGGATGCACTAAGAACCTCGGCCAAGGGCGTTACACTTGGCGGCATAACCAAGTTCTCAGACAGCTGCCATCAATCCTTGAACAGAGGCGAACAATCACAAACGCTTCCCCACCAACATCGGGAGGAAATGTCCACTTCACAACATTTGTACCAGCAGGCCAATCTCCAGAACACCAGATAACATCAATGGATGCAAGCATTCTGCAGCCTGCTCGGGATTGGAAAATGGAAGTGGACTTAGAAAAAAGGCTTGTGTTTCCCCCAGACATTGTGGCTACAACACTCTGGCCAGACATGGTCCTGTGGTCCACAACAGCCAAGTTGACATACGTTGTGGAATTGACAGTTCCATGGGAAGATGGTGTTGAAGAAGCCTATGAGAGGAAAAAGAGCAAGTACTCTGAACTAGCAACTGAAGCTTCCCAGAATGGCTGGAAGACCAAGATTTTCCCCGTCGAAGTGGGATGCAGGGGATTTGTTGCTACATCTATGACCAGGCTATTAAAGAAAATGGGGGTGAGGGGTCGCTCCCTCCAACAAGTAATCAAATCATTATCAAATTCTGCAGAAAAAAAGCAGCAATTGGATTTGGATCAAAAGGAGAGACAACAATTGGGCTGCAAGATGAAGACAGGAGGGTATGGAATTGAGAGGGGTGTAACTGGGACGCGAGGTATCACCGTCGAGCCCTCTGGAGATGTTGTGGGCTTATCAATGAAACGTCAAAGAAGGAGGGTGCCCACCTGATGACCCCGATGATGTAACTACCCTACCTTTCACCACTCCAATCCCACTGCGAATAGCAAGAGTGCCGACTTATTACAGGGATTGAAACATCAAGTCCTATTAGCTCTACGTGAAGAAGGCCCAAATTATTTCCTCAAGTCAAGCACAGGTGAATATTTCTCCCCCTTCCATGGCCTAATGACAACAAAAATTGACAGTTTTGTGGCATTAATACCTCAATGTCTGGGTCAAAGCACAATACAATGCAAGGAGATGCAAGGGTCTGCAAATGCTAGAATCTTGAATAAAAATACAAACTGCTGGAGTAATTCAGCGGGTCAGGCAGCATCTGTGGAAGGAATAGATAGACAATGTTTGAGGCCGGGACTCTTCTTCAGATGGAGGAATGCAGTGCACTGTGGAAGTGTTATTGCAAGAAATTGTGGGCCTTAGATCCTGGTTTGATCCAAACTGGAAGGCCTGAAAGCGAGCTGGAAGCCATCTTGTGCAAGATTGTTGGCAAATGTTGAGAAAACAGACATGTCTGTAGTAGTGAGTCTGGGTCAGAACATGGTCGAAGAACAGGAAAGGAGCAGGCATCACATAGGAGCAGAAATGAGAGACCGTCTCACAAAACACACGCCGGAGAGAGGAGAACTTCTTAAAAAAAGGTATGTGGGAATAGGAATTGGCATAGGCACTGGAATGAATGATTCACCAGGATGTTATCTGGAAGGAGAACTTTAGTTATGGGGAGCGATTGGACAGGCTGGATTTGTATTCGTTGGAGTGAATGATTTGGGTGGTGACCTGCTGGAGATATGTAAGACTATAGCTGGCACAGATACAGGAGATGGTCAAAATATTTTTCTCATAGGGTATCTAAAGCAAAATGGCATAAGTTTAAGATGAGAGGAAGTAGTTTTAGAGGATTTGAGGGAAGAGGATTTTATACACAGTGTGGTTGATAATGGAATTCATTGCATGAGGAAGGGATGGAGTTAGACATTTAGACTGCAACAAATATGCAGGGAATAGAATGATACAGACATAATGCAGGTAAGAGGAATAAGTGTAAATGTGGAAAAAGACCAGTGTGGATGTATTGGGCTGAAGAGCCTGTTTCTATGCTGCCCATCTCTATGACTGGTCAATGCAGGCTTCCATTCTGCACTGCCACCTTGTGGAATTTAGATATAGTCACACCGCTTGCACACTCTCTTACTGTTCCACCTGAAATGTCTGCCGCATGGTGGGCATTTTAATATTATATTTGTTAATCACAATGCTGCCTTTGGTACAGCAGATATTATGGGCAAAATAAGACACCTTCTGCAACTTCCATTGACAAAGCCTGATTGAAATTATCGTTACATTTTGAGAAGCTGTTTGTAATTTGTAATCTGCTTAAAATCTTTAAACCACGATAGATTGTTAAATCTTTTGTCAATAGACAGTCCAGTTTTCTTTTTTCTATGTTTTATATCTCATTTATTACAATAAATTTATTACAATAACAGGTTCATTTTTAAATGCTCATATTTATTCTGTATAATTTTGCTTGGAATTTTGATTACTTGGTATGGTTAATTATCGATGTTGTATAGTGAGATGAGCTGTAAATATTTGTAATTCACATATTCAAATGACTTGCTTTGATTGTGATGTTGGAAGATGCAAATACGTCATCCCATGAAGAAGGCCTAACCTATTTATTTTAGGTTCTAATCCTCCAGTCATGTACATGTGAATATTTCTCCACATTCCATGGCCTACCACGAAATCTGGGACAAAGTACCATACAATGTAGGAATACTAGGAAATGCTAGGAACTGCAAATGATGAATTACTGCTGTAGTAATTCAGTGGGAATGTTTTTTTGCTTGGAATTTTGTTTATTAGTACCTGGTATAGTTATGTTTTGTTCATCTTTCCCACTGTATTGCTTTGAGGCATGCGTATTCCCACAGTTATATCTACTGTACTTAACAGTCAACACAACATTTGAAAAGTAATGACGTACCGTCTGTAGCATTGCAAGAACAAGTTAAGGAGGGATGGAGGGTGATAGGAACAGGCTTGGGAGACATTTTGTCTCCATTTTGCCTCATCAGTCAGGGCTTGCAATATTCAGCAAGATTCAGGGTTCTCCTACTGTCTGACTGGCCTACACAGCCATGGTTTCCTGCACATGTTGGGAATAATATAGAACCTTATATGGGGTTCTAAACATAAAACTTTGCTTGTTCAGCCTGGGATTTGGGGAACCAGTGTCTACATGATTAATCAATTCTTTGCTTTACAGAATCAGAGAAGACCACTCCTGCGGCTCGGGCTGTTAGACTGATCCATGTATGTCTCACTGCAGTATGCAGGGATAGCAACAAAAAGGAAGTACTTTGCCTTTTCAGGTGATGGGAAGCGTTTTTTCTGTTAAATGTTATGTTACACATAATACGGCACAGACACTGATGTCTTAGAGTTCATTTTCTATGGGTCTTTGACAATAAATTATGTTATAGTCCCATTAACTGTACCCAACGTGCTTCTCATCATAGTTGCTGCAGCAAGTGGGACCCGCTCTCTTGGATTTCACCCTCTGGTGTCCAGTCTTTAGGATAATCATTAAACACAAGTTCTTCCAGACCCAAGTACACGGAAGTATGGGATATTGACATTGTGGTTAACATTTGTTCACCATGGGGCTCCAGCTATATCTCTATCTTTGGTTCGGCTCTCATAGGTTAGGTTAGTCCCTGGCGTTGCCCTCAGCGCACGGGTCCAGTCATTCCATAAATTGTGAATGGACAGGATCATTACACCTGCAATATCATAATTCATGTTTACATACCCCATGCACCTTCGGTTACATGTAGTCACACGTTTACATCATTACGTCAAGTTCATCAAGAGCCTCAGAGGCTCTGATACTAGTTCAGACCATCTCCAGGTGGTTATGCGAGGTTTGGTTTATACAGGAGTAGATACTGATTTCTAATCTCACTCCACCAGGGCTGCAAGTGTTATGTGCGGTCCTCTGGACCACAACCTGTCAACTGCAGGATGGTCTAACAAACGAGGTATCCAACATTTTATTTTAACCCATTGCCAGACCAGGGGTATTTTCCAACTCTATTTAGGTTCAATTTATAGTTCCCCTCAGTTGAGAGGGGTTACTGTTATTGTTGTTTGTTCTTTTATCAGCATCTGCATGTTTTTAAATCTATGTCATGTATGTATGCATTATGATGTTTCCCTCATCTATGGTCAACTGATGCAGTCGTGCTTGTGTGGACTCGTTTTTCAAAATCTTCACGTAGTCGCTCACCTGACTCCGAAGTAAAATAGTAAGATTAAACAAGAACTTACCTGTTTGAAGTTTGATCATTATTTTATGAGGAGTTACGATGAGGGATTACGTGCCCTCTGCTCCCTATCCTCGTAACATAACGATCATCTGGTAGTTCTAGTCATCTATAATCTTACGATGTTAGTTCAACAACTGTTATCTGTGATTTCACACCGCTGCTTTGAAGATTGACGCGCATGCATGGGGACGGCCTTCTTCACGTAATCCCTCATTGTACCTCCTCATAAAATAATGATCAAACTTCAAACGTTCTTGTTTAATCTTACTATTTCAGTCAATAATCTTCCTGCCTAATGGCCAGATTTATTTGTGGTGTAGGAGGAAAGCAAAGACGGTCTATTTATCTCCTCTTCCCAGGCCTCTTCTTCCACTCTTTGCCAGGGTGAAAATCCAACTTTAATAGTGGATGGGGTATGGATCGGGGAAGTGCAGGAGGAAGAGGAGCGAAGATAGATTGGGTCAGATCTCATCAAGGTAAAGTATTAGCACATTTAAAAGCAATTAAAGCTGATGTAATTTTTATTCAAAAAACCCACTTAAAAAATGATGCTGAGCATAGGCTGAAAGCTAAATGGATAGATAAAACGTATCATTCTTCTTTTACGCATAAATCAAGAGGCGTAGCAATATTATTTCGCAAAGGCATTTTATTTAAACATACATCAACTATAACTGATAACGATGGCAGATACATTATTGTAATAGGAGAATTAAATGCACAAAAAATGATTTTTGTTAATGTATATGACCATAACTTTTGATCAAATAGTCCATTGTTTTTTCAAGAAAATATTAACAATAATCCCGGAATTTACACACAATATAACCTAATTAATTGGAGGAGATTTAAATTTGTACACTAGATTCCTTACTTAGACAGATCTACAAAGATAAAGGACAAACTAAATCACATTCTAAGTGACTTATTAAATGCATACATGGAAACTACTAATATTAAAGATGTTTGGAGAGTAGAAAATCCCACTGGACGAGGTGAATATTCATTTTATTCGTCGGTACATAAAAACTACTCAAGAAATAGATTTACTTTTTGGTTGATGCCAAACTTATTTCACTCACTTATAATTCTAAAATATCACAATATTATAATTTTCAGATCATGCACCTTTTAACATTTAAGATTAAAATAAATGGTAAAAACAGAAAAATGGGGGACAGTGGAGATTTAACCCACAAATTTTAAAAAACAAAATAACTCACGAATATATTACAGAACAGATTAAGATTTTCTTCGAAAGAAATGATAAACCGGAAATATCTTGTTCCTTATTATGGGAAACGTTTAAAGCATATCTCCGGGGAATCATGATTTCCTATCAAGCATTTTATAATAAAAAGAATCGAAAGGATCAACAAGAACTGGAAAAGAGATTAAACAATTAGATATAGAGAATGCAGCTAATCCATCTATAATATTACATAATAAAATTGCAGCATTGAAATATAAATTAAATTAAATATATTCAGATCAAGTTGTAAAACGTTATCAACATACTAAACAATTACAGTTTGAATTTGGAGGAGATAAAACCTCAAAAATTATTGGCTCGCCAATTAAGGAAGATGGAGGCAGATAAAAAATAATCCATAGGATTAAATCACATAATGGCGAACTGTTAATACAACCTAAAGATATTAATGAGAGATCTATGCAATACTATAAAAACTTATACACTGCTAATACAACAGAAAATAAGATAAGAAATAGAAGCATTTAAAAAAAAATGTAACCTAAAGGGGTTGGACTCACAAAATAGAGAATCATTAAACGCTGAAATTTCAGTAAAATAAATCCAAGAATCGATTAGATCATTAAAAAATGGTAAAACACCCGGACCAGATGGTATTGGCTCGGAATTCTATAAAACATTTTATGATCAGATTGTACCACGTCTGAAATCATTATATGAATATATATATACACAGCAGAAATTACCAGAAACGTTAAATGAATCTATTATAACACTTATACCTAAAATAAACAAAGATCTGGATGAACCAGGATCATTTAGAGCTATAGCTCTTTTAAATACTGATCAAAAGATATTAACCAAAATATTAAGTGTGAAGTGCTACATCTTGGCAGGACAAATCAAAATAGGACGTACATGGTAAATGGTAGGGAATTGAGGAATGCTGTGGAACAGAAGGATCTAGGAATAACTGTGCATAGTGCCCTGAAGGTGGAATCGCATGTAGATAGGGTGGTAAAGAAAGCCTTTGGTGTGCTGGCCTTTATAAATCAGAGCATTGAATATAGGAGTAGGGAAGTAATGTTAAAATTGTACAAGGCATTGGTAAGACCAATTCTGGAGTATGGTGTACAATTTTGGTCGCCTAATTATAGGAAGGACGTCAACAAAATAGAGAGAGTACAGAGGTGAGATTTTATAGAATGGTGCCAGGGTTCCAGCAACTATGTTACAGAGAAAGATTGAAACAAGTTAGTGTCTTTATTCTTTGGAGGGCAGAAGGTTAAGGGGGGACTTGATTGAGGTCTTTAAATGAGAAAGAGATCGATAGAGTTGACGTGGATACGTTTTTCCCATTGAGGGTAGGGAAGATTCAAACAAGAGGGCCATGACATGAGAATTAAGGGACAGAAGTTTAGGGGTAACGTGAGGGGGAAACTTCTTTACTCAGAGGGTGGTGGATGTGTGGATTGAGCTTCCAGCAGAAGTGGTGGAGGCAGGATCGATTTTAACATTTAAAAGTAAAGTGGATAGGTATATGGACGTGAAGGG
Organism: Okamejei kenojei; assembly: GCA_035221665.1. Lineage (NCBI taxonomy): Eukaryota > Metazoa > Chordata > Chondrichthyes > Rajiformes > Rajidae > Okamejei > Okamejei kenojei. The sequence goes on along the minus strand of CM069143.1, from coordinate 48,837,833 downwards.
AATGGAGGAGTATGGTCTGAGTGCAGGTAGATGGGACTAGGGGAAAACAAATGGTCGGCACGGACTGGAAGGGCCGAGAGGGCCTGTTTCCGTGCTGTAATTGTTATATGGTTATATGGTTATTAGCACAAAGGCTAAGCACAGTTATTAATGAATTAATTCACCCCGATCAAACAGGATTTATACCAAAACGATATTCCTCATATAACTTGAGACGGTTATTCAATATTATATATTCAAAAAGAGGTATTAAAAAACATCTAGTAGTTATCTCGTTAGATGCAGAGAAAGCCTTCGATCAGGTGGAATGGTCCTATTTGTTTTCGGTTATGGAAACTTTTAAATTGGGAGAGAAGTTCATTACTTGGATCAAATTATTATATACAAACCCCACAGCTAGAATAATAACAAATCAAATGTTATCAACTAAATTCAATTCATCTCGAGGCTGTAGACAAGGTTGCCCTTTATCCCCCCTACTGTTTGCACTTGCAATAGAACCGTTAGCTCAGAGGGTGAGATCACATCCTGAAATATATGGGTATGATACTAGAAATACTAAAAATAAAATCTCCTTATATGCGGATGATGTATTACTTTACATCACAAAACCAGAAATTAGTATCCAAAATTTGTTAAAATTAATAACTGAATTTGGATCTTTTTCAGGATATAGTATCAATTGGAATAAAAGTGAACTTATGCCAATAACGGTAAATAACTTACACATATTACAACAATTTCCTTTTAAGATAACAAATGAAAAAAATAAATATCTTGGAATCTATGTAACAAAAAGATTTGATTCTTTATTTAAATTTAACTTCCCACCACTATTGAATAAATTAAATAAGAATATTTTATATTGGAAAACTCTACCTATTTCAATGTTAGGTAAAATTAATATAATAAAAATGATTTTTCTTCCACAATTACTATATCTTTTCCAATTAATTCCGATATATCTTCCTAAAAATTTCTTTACGAAGGTGGACTCCCTAGTTACTAACTTTATTTGGGATTATAAGAGCCATAGAATAAATAAAAAACATTTATGTAAATTAAAAATAAATGGAGGTTTAGCACTACCAAATTTTATGTTTTATTACTGGGCAGTTAATATTAAAAATATGAATTTTTGGTTAGAAGAGACAGATAACCAACCAATTTGGTTAAATATGGAAAAAGAAGATTGTTCTCCTTTTGAATTAGTTCAATAATATTCGCTAATATTAATTTAGCTAAGAAATCTATAGTGAAAAAACCCGATAATAGAAAGTGGAATACGTATTTGGAAACAAATAAAGAAAACATTAAAACTGAAATCTATACCACTAGCCCTTACCATTGTAAATAACGTTACATTTAAACCTTCAATGATGGATAAAGGCTTTTTACAATGGAAAAACAAGGGAATTATTAAGATGGGTGATCTCTATAAGGAAAACTCTTTCCTTTCATTTCAAGAATTACAACAAATTTATGGACTACATTCTAAAGATTATTTTAGATATTTACAAATCAGACACTATGTAAAAGCAAACACACAGGAACTTAGAAATAGAAAGACAGAAATTTTAGATGAATGTCTAAATAAACATCCGAACACAGAAAAAATGATTTCATATATATATAATACCCTATTGGAAAATGATGTCCCATCAACAGAAATATATAGATAATCTTGGGAAAACGAATTAGGTCAAATTATCAGACCAGAAGTATGGGACGAAAGTTTACAACATATACACCATTGTTCGTTAAATGCTAAACACTCTCTTATACAGTTTAAAATACTACATAGACTACATTATTCAAAATCTAAACTACATAACATCTTTCCAAAAGTATCTCCCATATGTGATAAATGTCAACATTTAGAAGCTAATCTGACACACTCATTTACAAATTGTGTAAAAATTACAAAATTTTGGATAGAAATATTTAGGATAATTTCGAATGTTGTCAATATGAATCTGACCCCTGATTCAAATTTAATAATACTAGGAATACTGGAAACAGACCAATTAATAACAACGAAGAATCTTTATTGATTATGGTTTAATAATTGGGAAAAAATTAATACTAAAATGCTGGAAAGGTCCTACATCCCCTACAATCAAAATGTGGAATACAGAAATGTCGGAGACACTCCATCTGGAGAGATTGAGGCTCGTCCTAATGGACAGGTTGGATCTCTTCAGAGGGATATGGTCTCCATATATTGAATATTTACAGGGTCAAAGTGGCTCAGTGCGAGGGCTTGACTGAGGCCTGAATAATAGAATGGATGAAGAATTACACATAATAAATCATGGTTATATCTCCAATGACGGATTATTGATTAATACTCCATTCACTTCCTTATTTTCTATATTATTTTTCTCTATCTTTTCCTACTTTATAAAAAATTTTAAAAAGTGTATAGAAACATAAAGTCTTAAATCTTAATATTAATATTAATAATATTATGGATGTATCTAATAATGTATTTTTTATTAATATGTTTCTACAATAAAAACATTTAACAAAAAAAAAAAGATCTCATCAAGAAAGATGGCAGGTGATGTGGGGAAGGGGTGAAACTCGTGGGTTGTTGATCAGGACTCAATTTCACAGGTGTTCCAGAGGGAAACTGAGAATGGAGATGAGGAGGAATTTCATCAGCATGAGGGTGATGGCATATGGTTGTGGAAGCAAAGTCATAGGGCATTTTTAAACTGGAGATTGATGGGTTCTTGATTTCTACGGGTGTCAAACGTTGCATGAGAAGGCAGGAGAATGGGGTTGAAAGGGAAAAATAGATCAGAAATTATTGAATGGCAGAGCAGACTCGATAGGCTCATTGGCCTAATTCTGCTCCTATGTCTTACATGTCTCATGTTCATAAGTCATTGGAGCAGAATTAGGCAATTTGGCCCATCAAGTCTACTCCGCCATTCTATCATGGCTGATGTATCTTTCCCGCTTAATCCCATTTTCCTGCCTTCTCCCCATAAACCCTGACACCCTTAGCAATCATTATGGTCTAATGGAATTCTCACACTGTGATTGAGCACAATGGGCCAGGATTCACACCCATTCAGGCCTCACTAGAATGCTAATGGGGGGAAGTGTGAGGGAGTTAGTAAGGGCAGTGGTTGGGGTGGGGGCTGTCAGCATGGCGGAGATGACAGAAGTAGAGAGTGGCCTGCTAAAACAGCCACTGGCAGCAGAGCTGTTCAAGCTGTCTCAAGTCTGAATCAATTTTCTAAATTTCAAAATATACTTTATTCAAGAAATAAATATATACAATACATAATCCTTACAAAACTCCATCTGACACTCTCGGAGGCTATACATACATTCAATACTGTTTATGCAAATTACACAAAATTACCCCACACCCTTGCCACTCTTGTGGTCCACTGGCGTAGAATCCCTTCCCTTATTTTATTATGTCTCTCAGCACGTACTCCGGCAGTCTGCAGCGGGCTAGTCGACAACATTCCCCGACGGACATCTCGCTCTGCTTGGAGGTCAACAAAGCTCGGGCAGACCAAAGAGCGTCTTTCACCGAGTTGATGACCTTCCAGCAGCACTCGATGTCAGTCTCTGAATGCGTCCCTGGGAACAGTCCGTAAATCACAGAGTCCTCTGTGACAAAGCTGTTCAGGAATAAATTGTGACAGGGACCCTCTCCAGGCTCTCTTTGTAAATCCACACTCTGCGAAGAGGTGGGCAACTGTTTCCTCTGCATAGCAGCCGTCTGGAGGGCAGCGTACGCTGGTAGTGAGGTTACGACGGTGCAGGAAGGTTCTGACTGCGGAGACTCCCCTCACCGCCTGCCAAACCAAAGTCTTGGTGCTTGTTGGTGAGATCTGGCGATGAGGCATTTTGCCAGACAAGCTGTGAATTTGCTCTGGGAACCATGCCACATGATCCATGGAGTCATTTCTCTGCAGTACCTGCAGGATGTTCCGTGCTGACCACTGCCCGATGGACTTGTGGTCAAAGGCGTTGGTCCGGAAGAACCTTTCCACGAATGACAGATGGTACAGCAATGTCCAGCTGACATTACGTGGCATCCGCGCCAGGCTCATCCTTCATAACACGGGGGAAAGGTACAACCTCAGCTGGTAATGACATTTGGTGCCGACGTGCCTTGGCTCTACGCTCCGCCTGATGCAACCACACACAAAGGTGGCCATCAGGGTGAGGGCGACGTTGGGCCAAGTACAGCAGTTGTTTGCCGACTTGTGCATTGTAGCCCGTCGCACCCGGTCCATCCTCGATCCCCAGATTAAATGGAAGACTGCCCGGGTGATCCCTATGGCGTAGGAGGGAGGGACGGGCCACACTTGCGCCAAGTACAGCAGCCCCGAGAGCACCGCACACCTGATGACAAAATTTTTCCCCGTTATAGAGAGGGAGCGCTGCTTCCACAGCTCCAGTTTCCTTCCCATCTTGGCTACCTGCTCCAGCCAATTCTTGTCACATGCCTCAGCCCCCCTGAACCAGATCCCCAGCACCAAGAAGTCAGGCTTGATGGTGAAGGTGACAGAAGATCGGTCATGCCAGTTGCCAAAGAACATGGCCTCGCTCTTCCTGTGGTTCACCCTGCCTTCCGTGGCCGAGTCAAACTGGTCGCAGACCATCTGCAGACTGACCCTGGATCTGAGCAGAAGACAGTGACATCATACATGTACAGGGAGCTTTTGACCTGAGTGCCACCACTGCCTGGCAATGTCACTCTTCTTATGCTCGTGTCCTTCCTGCTGGACATGGCAAAAGGTTCAATACAATAGACGAACAAGACAGGGGAGTGAGGGCAATCCTGCCCGACTCCAGATCTGAAGGGGAAGGTGTCTGATTCCCACCTATTTATTTGGAATACACTACGGATATCAGTGTAGAACAGTGTGGATCCAATTCCTGATTCCCTCCACAATGCACGTAGGCACAAACAACATCAGGAAGAAGAGGAAGGAGGTTCTCCAACATTATTTCAGAGAGTTGGGAAGAAGACTGTAATGCCAGACTTCTAGGGAGGTTATCTCTGGATTGCTTCCAGTACCTTGTGCTAGTGAGGACAGGAACAAGGAGGTAGGGGATCTGAATGTGTGGCTGAGGGGCTGGAGCAGGGAGCAAGGATTTAGATTTATAGACCACTGGGATCTCTTCTGGGGTAGGGGTGACCTGTACAAAAGGAACGGGCTACACCTTAACTGGAGGGGCACCGACATTCTGGCAGGCAGGTTTGCTAGGGCTACACATGTGGGTTTAAACTAAATAGTGGGGGGGAGGGATTGGCAAATTGGGAGTATAACGATGGAGCTGAAGGGGAAGTGACTACAAGAAAAATGACAAAAGATTCTTGAATTAATGGGAAGGAAAGCTCAAGAATGGACAACAGAGTAAGGTCAGGGCCAATTTCGAGCGGTGCGAGGGGGGAAGTGAATACGGAGGTCAAAGTGCTGTATATGAATGTGCGAAGTATAAGGAATAAAGTGGGCGAGCTTGAGGCTCAGTTAGAAACTGACAAGTATGATGTTGTGGGAATTACTGAGACATGGCTGCAAGAGGGCCAGGGCTGGGAACTGAATATTCAAGGGTATACCTCCAATCGAAAGGACAGACAGGTGGGCAGAGGGAGTGGGGTTGCCCTGTTGCTAAGGAATGAAATTCAGTCCTATGCAAGGGGTGACATTGAAACAGGAGATGTGGAGTCAGTATGGATAGAACTAAGGAATTGTAAGGGTGTAAAAAGATCCTAACGGGATTAATCTACAGGCCCCCAAACAATAGCCTGGACATAGGGCACGTTGAATCAGGAGTTAAAATTGGCATGTAGCAAAAGTAATGTTTTGGTTGTTATGGGAGATTTCAACCTGCAGGTAGACTGGGATAATCAGGTTGGTACTGGATCCCAAGAAAGGGACTTTGTAGAGTGCCTTCGTGATGGATTCTTAGAACAGCTTGTATTGGAGCCTACCAGGGAGAAGGCAATTCTGGATTTAGTGTTATGTAATGAACCGGATTTGATAAAGGACCTTGAGGTTAATCAGCCATTAGGAGGCAGTGACCATAACATGGTCAGGTTTAATCTACAATTGGAGAGGGAGAAGGGTAGATCGGAGGTGTCAGTGTTGCAGTTGAATAAAGGGGACTATGGGGCCATGAGGGAGGAGCTGGCCAAATTTGACTGGAAAGAGATACTAGCAGGGATGACAGTGGAACAAAAATGACAGGTATTTCTAGGAATGATACAGAAGTTGCAGGATCAGTTCATTCCTAGGAGGAAGAAAGATTCCAAGGGGAGAAAGGGACAACCATGGCTGACAAGGAACGTCAGGGACAGTATAAAAATTAAAGCGAAGAAGTACAACGTAGCAAAGATGAGCAGGAAGCAAGAGGATTAGGTAATGTTTAAAGAACAACAGAAGATAACCAAAAATACACTACGGTAAGAACAGATGAGGTACGACGGTAAGCCAGCCAAGAATCTAAAGCAGGATAGTAAAGCTTCTTTAGGTATGTGAAGAGGAAAATGTTAGTTGGACCCTTGAAGACTTTATTATGGGGAACAAGGAAATGGCAGACGAGTTGAACAGGTACTTTCGATCTGTCTTCATGAAGGAGGACACAAACAATCTTCCTGATATAGTAGTGGCCAGAGGATCTGGGGTGACGGAGGAACGGAAGGAAATCCACATTAGGCAGGAAATCGTGTTGGATAGACTGATGGAACTGAAGGCTGATAAATTCCCAGGGCCTGATGGTTTGCATCCCAGGATACTTAAGGAATTGGCTCAGGAAATCGTGGATGCATTGGTGATAATTTTCCAATGTTCTATAGACTGAGGATCAGTTCATGTGGATTGGAGGGTAGCTAATGTTATCCCACCTTTTAAGAAAGGCGCGAGGGAGAAAACAGGGAATTATAGACCAGTTAGCCTGACATCGGTGGTGGGGAAGATGCTGGAGTAAATTATAAAAGATGAGATAACCGAACATTTGGATAGCAGTATTAGGATCGGTCCGAGTCAGCATGGATTTTCGAAGGGGAAATCATGCGTGACTAAACTTCTGGAATTTTTTGAAGATGTAACTATGAAAATGGACAAGGGAGAGCCAGTGGATGCAGTGTACCTGGACTTTCAGAAAGCATTTGATAAGGTCCCACATAGGAGATTAGTGGGCAAAATTAGGGCACATGGTATTGGGGGTAGAGTGCTGACATGGATAGAGAAGTGGTTGGCAGGCAGGAAACAAAGAGTAGGGATTAACGGGTCCCTTTCAGAATGGCAGGCAGTGACTAGTGGCTTACCGCAAGGTTTGGTGCTGGGCCCGCAGTTATTTACAATATACATCAATGATTTGGATGAAGGGATTCAAAGTAACATTAGCAAATTTGTAGATGACACCAAGCTGGGTGGCAGTGTGAAAGGTGAGGAGGATGCTATGAGAATGCAAGGTGACTTCGACAGGTTGGGGGAGTGGGCAGATGCATGGCAGATTAAGTTTAATGTGGATAAATGTGAGGTTTTCCACTTTGGTAGCAAAAACAGGAAGGCAGATTACTATCTAAATGGCGTCAAGTTGGGAAAAGAGGAAGTACAACGGGATCTGGGGGGTCCTTGTACATCAGTCTATGAAAGTAAGCATGCAGGTACAGCAGGCAGTGAAGAAGGTGAATGGCATGTGGGCCTTGATAACAAGAGGAATCAAATATAGTAGCAAAGCCATTTAGAACGGAGATGAGGAAACACTTTTTCTCACAGACAGTGGTGAGTAGAAACATAGAAACATAGAAATTAGGTGCAGGAGTAGGCCATTCAGCCCTTCGAGCCTGCACCGCCATTCAATATGATCATGGCTGATCATCCAACTCAGTATCCCGTACCTGCCTTCTCTCCATACCCTCTGATCCCCTTAGCCACAAGGGCCACATCCAACTCACTCTTAAATATAGCCAATGAACTGGCCTCAACTACCCTCTGTGGCAGAGAGTTCCAGAGACTCACCACTCTCTGTGTGAAAAAGTGTGGAATTCTCTTAAAAATAGCGGAATCAGGGCATATGGGGAGAAGGCAAGAACAGGGTACTGATTGGGGATGATCAGCCCATGATCACAATGAATGGCGGTGCTGGCTCGAAGGGCTGAATGGCCTACTCCTGCACCTATTGTCTTTTGTCTATTGTCTATAAGCTCAATTTGGAGAGCCTGTCCCTCATGAACTTGTGTGATATGCTGTGAAAGGCCTTCTCCTGGTCCAAGCTGACCAGGCAGGCCTCCACCCGTCTGTGCAGCATGTAGGAATTTTTTATTTTTTTTTTTAATTTCAAAATATACTTTATTCGAATGATAAATATATACAATACATTAACCTTGCGGAAAATCCATCCGACATTTTCTGAGGCTGTACAATAGATCAATACAGTTTAGACATTTCTTTCCCCCAAATTTCCACAAATCAGTCCCCCACTCGTGCTACAGTGGCGTGGGATACCTTCCCTTATATTGAGGGGCGTCTCCACCATACCGTACCCCCCATGTCCAGCAGCGGAAGGGCGTTAGACTGTGGCCCTCCCCCACCGAGCTTTGGCGTTGGCTGCACCGAGCTTCAGTGCGTCCCTCAGCACGTACTCCTGCAGTCTGCACCGGGCTAGTCGGCAACATTCCTTGACGGACATCTCGCTCTGTTGGGTGGTGAACAATGCTCGGGCAGACCAAAGGGCGTCTTTTACCGAGTTGATGACCCTCCAGCAGCACTCGATGTCAGCCTCTGAATGTGTCTCTGGGAACAGTCCGTAAATCACAGAGCCCTCTGTGACGGAGCTGTTCGGGATAAAGCGTACCAGGGACCCTTGCATCTTTCCCCACACTCTGTGAAGAGGTGGGCAACCGTCTCCTCGCCATAGCAGCCGTCCCGAGGGCAGCGTGCGCTGGCAGTGAGGTTCCGACGGTACAGGAAGGATCTGACTGGGAGGGCTCCCCTCACCGCCAGCCAAGCCAGGTCTTGGTGCTTGTTGGTGGGTTCTGGCGATGAGGCATTTTGCCAGACAAGCTGGGCAGTCTGCTCAGGGAACCACGCCACCGGGTCCATAGAGTCCTTTCCCTGCAGTGCCTGCAGGACATTCTGTGCTGACCACTGCCCGATGGACATGTGGTCAAAGGTGTTGGTCCGGAAGAACCCTTCCACCGACGACAGATGAGGCGGCAATGTCCAGCTGACTGGCACATTGCGTGGCACCTGCACCAGGCCCATCCTTCTCAACGCCGGGGACAGGTAGAACCTCAGCAGGTAGTGACACTTGGTGCCCACGTGCCTTGGCTCTACACTCCGCCTGATGCAGCCACACACGAAGGTGACCATCAGGATGAGGGCGAGGTTGGGCACGCTTTTACCCCCGTTGTTTGCCGACTTGTACATTGTGGCCCGTCGCACCTGGTCCATCCTCGACCCCCAGATGAACTGGAAGATGGCCCGGGTGATCCCTGTGGCGTATGAGGGAGGGACAGGCCACACTTGTGCCAAAGTACAGCAGCCCCGAGAGCACTCACACCTGATGACCAATTCTTTCCCGTTATGGAGAGGGAGCGTTGCCTCCACAGCTCCAGCTTCCTCCCCACCCTGGCTATCCGCTCCAGCCAATTTTTGTTACATGCCTCAGCCCCCCCGAACCAGATCCCCAGCACCTTCAAGAAGTCAGGCTTGATGGTGAAGGGGACGGAAGATCTGTCGGGCCAGTTGCCAAAGAGCATGGCCTCGCTCTTCCTGCGGTTCACCCTGGCTCCCGTGGCCGACTCAAACTGGTCGCAGATACTAATCAGTCTGCGAACCGACCCTGGGTCCGAGCAGAAGACAGCGACATCGTCCATGTACAGGGAGGTCTTTACTTGAATGCCCCCACTGCCTGGCAATGTCACTCCTCTTATGCCAGCATCCTTCCTGATGGATTCAGCAAAAAGGTTCAATACAGCAGACAAACAAGACAGGAGAGAGTAGGAATCAATGCTGAAACACAGGCCTTGATCTAAAGCTTCATTGAATACTTGCTGCACAATGCTGAACAATCAACTATGTACACTCACTTTCCTGCCATGAATTCATTTTTCTAATTATGCTTTGGAAGAGAAAGGGCCAAGAGATGTGATTTATGGCTTCAATTAATCCTTTGCAAATGTCTGACATATTTAATACATTTTCTATTTCAATGAACCAGTATCACTAATTTGCATTCTGGAAAGCAAAACACAACCTGTGGATCAGGGAGCTTGAAACGGATACAAATGAGGATTTGCAAGTCTCAGTCAATTAGAAATCTGTAAATATTACTGGAAATATGCACAAACTGAGCCATCGCTTGTACAGAGCAGAGACAAAAAAAACACACGTCGATTTGCATCAAATAACCTCCTGCTGTTTTGTTTTCAAACAATACCAGTTAATCCCCCTTCAAGAAAGAAACATGATATTGTTTCAACACTACTACAAATGTTTCTGTCTGAATGCAATTAAAAGAATTGGCATGTTGGGAAAAAATTAGGAGTACCAAAGGACACAGCGTATTGGAGTGACTCAGCAGGTCAGGCAGCATCTGGAAAATATGGATAGGTGACATTTTGGG